>CM062094.1:8524288-9053941 GCA_031163375.1 Conogethes punctiferalis
CACTTAACATCAGTTGCTAGTGGTCAAATGCTTTCTTATAATTAAATAAAAAAATCTTAATATTATTAAGGAAGGACATATCAACAACGCAATGTCAAAACGGCATCGAACACAAACCGCCTTGCCCCATCGGAAGCCAATCGCAGCGCATTACATCGAGCACCATCATTAGGTTCGTTATCTCCTTATTTCGGTGGATAAATTCCGAATGTACGAGGGCGACAAACATGCCCGGAAAAGGGGAAATGTCACCTCGTTATGTGAAAAGGTTGCAATTTTATTTGAAATCGATATTCACTGAGATATACATTTTTCTCTGGCGGAGCGGAGCGTGTAAGGAGATGCCGTTGAGACGTCTGTTGCAGTCGTTTTGTGTGAGACATGGCTCTGTTGCTTTGCCTTTTTTATACAATAACGTGTGTTAACATTGTAGGTTGTGTAATAGGGTATTTGCAGATTACGCGCGGGTACAGCATTTTGCGATGCTTTTTTTGTCATTTTGATTTAGCTGAAAATATTACTATTGGTTGAGCTTTTAAAATTTGATTCTGGCTATTGTCATTTTTATGTTCGACAACTAAGTCCTTTTTTGGTCAAGGGGAATTCATCATCCATCAGTTGAGGGGTCTGGGAGCAGCGTCTAGAACACCCAAGACAATTTAAGAACGTCAAATTTTTAATTGACCCGGAACTCGGATTAAACGCTTAGCACCGAGGTCGGTTGATATTATTGGTAAAAAGACTTTGTTTTCAAAGTGCTTATAAACGTCATCAAGTACGTCATCAACAATTTACCTATAACTCTAGATACAAAGTAAAGAAACGAATTAAGTTACAAGTACGCAACTGAATTACCCTTACTTATTTTACAGAAACCCAAATTAGAGTTATTACAAGACGGGATGAAACACTGAATAAACGTAAAGGGGTATACTATTAACATGTTAATATGAGCACAACACTCACTAATTAGTTGCGTCGGTTAATCCGGAGCTAACGCCGCGTTCGGATTAATTCCGTGTCGCGATGAAATACGCGGGAATAATATTACTTTAAGTGTGGAATCCGTATCAACAGTATTAGGGTCGCTTTACATCAACTGAAATATGCGCTTTGCGGTGGAAAGCGCACCAGTGCATACTGTGTACCAATAAACGTGGGTTTAATTACGCTGTATCATTATAATACAAGCATCATTACATACTCTCGTTCTCATATAAATATAATGCAGAGAGAATAGTGAAGAGAGAATAATGAAGAGACATGATACGTTATTTATGCCGCCTTGGATGCTAAAATATTGACGCTTTGATAATAATTGTTTTTCAAGTAGGTATTGTCAAAAAGTCCCCTAAATAAGCAGATTCTTAGGTAGGTCACTTTAGCAGATTCTCAGTTTAGGAGGTTATAGGTGAAAAAGGAATGATGTAGTTGCCTAGATTTACTGCTTGGACCGATTCGTAGCTAGCCCTAGGTAGAACTTAATATGAATGTCGATTATATTCGTTCCCTTGTTGTATAGCTACATGTAACCGATAAAATTACGATATTGACCTTAGTGTGTTGTTTGTTACAATATTAAACAAATTATACTTCAAGTTTTACCAAGTTTGCAGACAATGTGTTCACTTAGTACACATAGTATTAAACAATACACCCGAATTGAGAAACCTGTTAAAAATAACATTAAAAGTTTAAGTTAAATAGACCATACAATACATAGACTACATGGAAACAATGAAAACATAAGATAGTTCTACCCTTATTTGTCTTTCCCTTTGACCCCGCATATTCGATTTAAGAAAAACACTTATCTTAAAGGGAGGTGATCCTGTGACCAGCACAGCCGCGTAGAGGCGTTGATCGTTTGAGCTACATCAAACGCAAGATTACCGACGCATTAAACATACATGTCGCAGAAAACCGACAGGAGTACTTCCTGTATACATGGCATTTTATTGATGCTATTCCCTCAACTTATGTTATAACAGTATACTACGCCATGACGTCTTTAAAAGTCGAAGATTTAACTTGTATTGGCAGAAAGAATATACATAATGTATGACCATTAGGCTGTTAGCTGAAGTCACTGGGATCACGTGATTTCTTCAACGAATTGAATAAGGCAAAGTTCTGTGTCTTTTAGCTGCCGAGAATGTTAACTTATGAGTACTAGGAAAAGAAGGACGATGACATATTGAAGGCTAATCTCGCCAGGTCTAAGCAAATCAGGATATTTCTTTACATAATATGAATGAAATTGCCATAGGCCTGCTTCCTTACCGACGCCGAAAAAATTCAAATTGTATCGATGAGGGCTATTCAAGACATGGGATTTGGATCTGCTGGAACACCCGCTCTACTCGACAGATTTAGCGACCCAGTGGCATTTACCTCCTTCAACAGCTTCTGGAATATCTCTGAAGACGAAATTTGAAGACGAAGCGAAGTGGTGGCAGTTATGAAAGCGTATATGGAGGGCCAGAACAAAGATTTCCATTTCTAATGAAATCGTGGCTTTAGAAAAAGGTGGTTTGTTTTCTTAGTATTAACTTGTTAGCCTACATATGTTGTAAAATGATTTTAACTATTAACACAGTATTCCGTTATCATTACTTTTGGATCACTCCTCGTAACGTCTTATCGAAAGAAGGTGCCTCCAGCCTGTGTTTAAATTATATGGAGCCGAATGCCCATTTACAATTTTCCTTATTACGTCAAAATTATTCAGAAGCCGGATAGGTAGGGAGGCGAAACTGAATCTTGTTGAACTAACTCAGTGCGAAATCACTTTCAGCTCGCCCTTTGATCTCGAGTGCGCCAAAGGAATGTGATTCAGTAAAAACATGTAAATTCGATAAAGTATAACACAATATTATGGAGAGCAGGCGGCGACGGGCGACATCGCGCCGACATCGCCGACAATACGCCGGGCAGGGCGGGGATGCCATGAATATTATTTGTCAGCTACGAGGAACCAGCGCCCTCCAATCGCTGAACAGCTGCTGTTAAGAATTCGCGACGGTAAAGCCGGACAATCAAGAGACAAGACAGAGGATAGAAATTGTTTTATTAAACGGACTTATAAACTTAAGTTAAGAAATGTTATTAACACACTGTATGTATTTTTATTACAAGAGCGACATCAAATAAAACTTGAAACATTTGTCTTCGGAATGGGTTCTGCCAATAACGAATTTTACTAATCTTCTTGTATTGATTGAAATAAATAATTTTTGACGATACATCAAATACAGAGTGTGCCGTGTTATTCGTGTATTAATAATACGACGCGACGCCTGAATTTATGTCAAGGTTCTTACTCAATGTGTTATAGGTACCATCATTCTCATAAGCCCACTTTTCATAAGCACTATTTAATAAACGAATATGTTTACTACATATTTCTTCCTTAGTAGGTTCGTCTTATATTTGGATATAAGAACCTACTAAGAAGGAAATAACGATTTTACTCGTCCATAGAATTATTAATAAGATAGCTTTTGAAAAGATATGCGCTAGAGAGGACGGACCGCTTTAAGCATATTTACATTACATTTTACGTATTTAGTATTTATTATTCCGTTTCGTGAATATTTCACGATTACGTCTTAACTTATAATGGGTTGCTGGAAAATAAAAAAAGCGAGAGCCATTACTTTATAAGCGTTCTTTGAGTAGAAATTGTGTTAGATGTAATCGTGTATATTTCAATATATTGCAATGAAAAAGAGCTCCCAAGGGAGGTACAGAACATCAGTGTGTACGTATGTTAACTCGAACTTAAAACATTTAAAGGCTTTTCAGAAAGTAGATGTTTTCCAATTCGTCAGAATATACTATAAAACCCATCACTTTAACGAATTTCGGGAATTTCATACACAGCATTCATAGACAGGTTTTCAGAGGAAAATTCCTTCCTAGCTGTATGAATGGTGTTTACATAAAATATTATACACCATTATAAATAGCATTATACACGAATGCGTGCGAAGAAACGAGTATATAAACTACGAGTATAGGAAATCCTGCTTATATAACAAGCTAAGAATTGTCTTAAGATTCAATGTGGCAGTAATATACCCGTAGAGTAATTCCAAAATTGTAATGAATATTATGTTTGAACCAATGATTTGGTGGAACATATTGCCTTAAGCCGTGAATGATTGATATGAGAAGCACTTGTGTGTGTTTAGGCGTTACTGATGTACTTAAGAACGTTTTGTCTTATACCTTCGTCAGTTCTAACTTTTAGCAAAAGCAAATACTTAAAATGCATTTTCTAACACTTAAAAGTGAAAAATAATTCTTGTGACAGCCTTAAAATAAAAACGGTCATCAACAGAATGAGAGAGGCCCGCAGAAGAAACGACAGTCACTACGGGTCTTAGCGGGCTTCGTGTGGCGTTCAGAGATACAAAGTAACTTGTGTGCTAGTACGGAGTTGTGCTTAGTTAGAGATGATCGACGTTAGGACAATATCGATAAGTTTACGCAGTACTAAGGAAGCTCTGTAACCACTGTAGCAGACATATTTTATTTTAGCATTGACGATATGAAAACTAGACGGGTCAGAGCGTCTGCAATGGTTTCCGGACCATTCTATTCCACAAGCACATTCTTTTACCGGTTTTTTATTCATTTGGTAGTCACCCTGTCTTCCAACGTCCTGAACCCAGATAATTTTTCAATTTGAAGATATTTTATTTGTAAGTGACATGTTGCAATAGTGTAACGCCTTGCCCTTCAAAAACTTTGCAATTGGTCTTATATCTAAATATATATAATTAAAAGGTGACTGACTGACTGACATAGTGATCTATCAACGTACAGCCCAGACCAATGGACGGATCGGGCATTGAAATTTGGCATGCATAGATGTTATGACGTAGGCATCCTAAGAAAGGATTTTGACCAATTCTATCCACCATTAGACCAAAGCCGGTATCGATGTGATTGGGCCATCGCTCACCCCTAATTCGGGATATCGCGCGACCACAGGAATCCGCAACCCGAGCCGGCGCCTAACGAAATGAAATTCCGCGGACATTCCGAGCGGCGCGGTTGCGCCCGCGACTGCCGCTGCGGCGCGACCGCCCACCGATAACTCGACCGGTAAAGGTTTAAGTAACACTTCATTTATGAATTCCATAATAGCGACAGGCTCGATGGCTCATTTGGTAGTGCCCTCTGCCTTCTGAGCCAAGGGTTGTGGCTACGATCCCCGCACACCTACAAACATTTGTGTGCATGAACATATCTGTTTGTACTGGTCTGGGTGTTTTCTATGTACAATATGTATTTATTTAAATGAAAAAGTATCTAAGTTTATCAGTTGTCTAGTACGCTTAGTTTGGGGCTAGGTGGCGATGTGTGGTCCAGCATGGCATGTCTTGGGTTATTTATTTATTTAATGGGGACAGAAAGGTTGAAATTTCATACATAAGGATATATTCCAAACATAAGAACCGCCCTGTGAACAATTAATTTGATATTAGGTGACACAACTGTGTGTCCGTGTGACTTATATGCGGTAGGGCACTTCCTCGAAAATTGTTTAGGGAAATCTCAGAGTATTTGAAGTCAAGTTACAATTTCAACAATCTTATATAGTAGGCAACTCATAAAAGCCAAACTTCGTAAGAAATCCAGACACATCGATACACCGCGCTAGAACATGAGAAATTTATAGACCCTTCCAGCAAGTTCATGCCGCAAGCCGAACCTATTCCAATACTTCCAATTGGACGCTTCCGAAACTAGACCTGAGTTGGCTTCTCAAACAATAGGGCTGCGTTCACATAATTGACAGCTCTCGAGGCTAGGTATAGGCTAGATTCTAATATAATGTAATAATGCTAAAACTTTATTTTAGCATTAGTCTTTAAATATTATATTCACACAACATTCAGTGTTTCGACCACTGTGACCAGTCCCAAAAGACTAACCAAGTACGCCGGATGAGTAAATGAATTTTTATTTTACAGTTCGACATGACTGAGGAGGAAAAATCTAATGCTTTGGCTGCATTTTTATTCTAAAAGACTATGATAAATAGCCAATCTTCTCAGACCAAAGAATAAGGAAACAAGATTTCTAGACAGAAAACAGCTACCACGACCAAAAACTAGTTCTGTGATTAAAATTTAGACTTTCTGGTTTTTAGGTGTAAGTTTAGTAAGTTAGAGGCCACTTGACTGTTTAAAGACCATCGAGATCAAAATTGAAACTATAACAAGTTAAATTTGAAGTGGAATACTAGCCTTTTACAATGTTTCGGACAGTGTAAACGTGGCCTAAGAGGAATTGTCATCAGTGCCGGGCCAAGTTGCTAATCGCGGCGGAGCCTGCCGGCGAGTGCGGTTCGGCGCACCAACTTACCGACGGAATTCGAAATCAAGTAACATTCTTGTAAGCATCGAAATAAATACCCTTTAACGAGGAGCCTATTTTAGAATAAGCGAATCTTTTAATTTTTTTCTCATTGCCTTTATGTGGTGGTGTCTGTATTCGTCTAAACTTTTAACCCTGCTTAAATGTGGGGACCATTGTAGAAGACAGCGTTTAAAAAACATATGCTCAGGCCGTGATTGTAATTAAACTTACTATCTTAACTCATGGGATCAATTATTGTAAGCGAAAAAAATGTTGTCTCTTTCAGTGACATTTTATTGTGTTTGTAATTGTGTTATTCTATTCTATGTAAGTCACTGAATAAAAACACCTACCTCAAAATAACATTGTTGTTCAACACAAATAAAATGTTCACACTAAAATAAATAAAATTTCTTCCATAAAAATCATAGTATTTACAACCATGAGTCGGCAAAGGGCGTGAGATGCCCTTGGTATTGCATGCTTCCAATAAGATGCGGTAACCGCTAATTTCAGGCCGGCTGGCAGCCATTTTGCCACCATATGGTATGTAATAGTATAGGATGTCTTCCATAACTTAAGATGCAAGGTTTTAAGTTAAAAATCATGGTAGATATACATAAGCTTTGTTTCTTTTTGCATCACACTTGTCTACTGGGATTTATCGCAGATACCTTCACAATTTTCATATGTAAACCACAAACAAATATTATATTTGTAACATTCATAAATTACATGTCCCCAAATAATACAAAGGAGAATTAAGATATACTAATATCACAAGTCAAAAGAGTGATGACGGTTGTGGCGAAAAGAAAGCCAAACATGCTGTGTAATTTCCCTAAGGTATCCCTTTTAATACAGAAGATTCACTTTCTTATTTTATTTTAATAATATGCAAGAAGAAGAGTTTGTAATTTATAGCTACGTTAAAGAATGCATTTTATACTAGATAGTGAATTGATAAAATGGGTATTAAAAAATAATTTATTTACGAAGAATAACATGAGTATTTTTCATTATAGATGGATTATTTTACATGGGTGGGAGGGACTCGAGTATTCAGTTATTGTTTGTAGAAAGAAAGCCGTCTAAAGAACGTAAGTTATTTTACATATTACTGCGTACATATTAGGAAGTAGATACATATTATTTCAGTATGAAATAAGAGTGTGTGGGTGAAGAATGGACTACAGCGTTGAGTTTGGATGAACCACACTGCGGATATGTCCAAATTTGTACGCCATGTGTTTTATCATCGTACAAGAAGGCACATAGATGACTAGGACGCTACTTGTCGAACGAATAACATATTATACATTTGAATACTTTTTTTTACTAGATGAGAAGTCTACTAAGGTGATGATGACTAGCCAGTCATTATCACCGGACTGCGGGGGAGACAAATGCTCTCACCCCTGAGAGCTCAAGTACTTATGAGGCAAAGTATGTACTACTAAATTAGCCACCGGGTCATGTTGAAATTATTATAAGAGACGCGTTCCTACCGTGCGCTGTAATTCTGAATCGCGGTCGTAGTCATCGTCAAATTACATACAAGCTATAATTAACACTTGCCAATTGATCTAAAGCAACAAACATAGGGGGGCCGAAACCTTCCAGTCTGGTTGGCGCGAGGAAGTTGGGACCAGTGGGTCTAAAGACTACTAACTCGGGAACATACTGTCGGAGACCGGATAGAACTTAGGCGACTGTGTAGCTATTGTACGGTATGCCAGCAAATGGGCTTACCGAATTTGACAAACTTCCTGTGGTAACCAAAATTATGGTCATTCTTATAAATCTTAGCTTATGGCTATATTTTTATAAATCATAGGCTATGTGTTACTCAGATGTATGAGCTATGTCACTCTAAGGTTTCATTAAAATCACTTATGTAACAAACACCCACCCATCCAAACAAACTTTCGCATTCACAATACTAATACATTGTTACCAATTGTTTAAATGCAGAACCGATACAGAATAGAAATGATTCGATATAAAAAAAAGGTACTCCGCAAATAAATATCAACTTCACTGGACTTACTTTGAAGAACACAGGGTTTAATTTTACACTTGTTTTTCTTAAGCAAACTGTTAGCTAATGTCGCACAATGTTGAGCGCTTTCCACAAATTGGAAGTACACGAGGCCCGTGAAACACAAATTGCTTACGCAACAACAAACCCTTGGAAACGCCAACAATTGTCAACCGGGTCGCGGGTCTAGTGATTTCCTTATTTAGGGCTTCCCCAACTGCGACTGAATCCCTTTAAAATCCAGCCAACTTCGCTCGCGAAAAGAAAATTTGTAATTAACTTTCCAACCGCAAGTTGCGGTTTGTAAGCTTTCCGCGAGTTGTGCGTTTCATTACAGTGGAAGTCCTTGATTGTCATTGTGCCCTGGTATAAATAGCCGATTGTATTTTTATTACCGCCGAATAGGTATCAAGGATAGAACGGCCAAGCAATCTTGCACAGCATGATTACAAAATAATACGCGTTCTAAGTGTATTTATTTTGTTGAAAATGCGCATTCTATCTGAATGTTGGCAATAAGAGTGCGTCTTTGTCAAAGTTTAGATGCTGTGATTGTAGGCGTAGACTGGCCATTGCATTCTTTATACATTTCTATGATTTTTACTGTTCAAAAAATGTATGGACAATTCAACGAAATTCTAATGATTGGGTTGGAGCGGATTATAAGGATCCACCACCAGTACGGATAGATCGTAGTATTTCAAATACATTACGATATCATTTTAGCTCTGTCAGTACTGTCTACTGCTAAGAGTCGAATAAAGTTCGTTCAGTATCCGTGGCACCATAGTCACGTGCCAGCTATCAGAGAATGTTTTTAGCGCATTTCCGCTCGCCCGGGCGCATTTGTGAAAATGAAAAACCAGCTTTGAGTTTTGTGCTTGAATTTTAAATATTTTCATCATGATTTTTGGTTTCTTCGTGATTAAAATTTTAAATTGAAAAATCTTTTATAGTGAGTAGTCTTGGTTAACCTTTTTTATTAAAGTTTCAATTGGACAACTTTAATCCCGGTATAAAGTAGAGATCTCACATTCGTACAATTCATAGAAGAGAAAAAATGAAAACATTTGCAGTATCTCAGGATCTTATGTATTGTTATAGCTAATACAGATAGTATTTTAACATGTTGAACGCCAAGGCAGACACCGGATACAAACATCAGTTTCTCTATTGTGTCTAGTGTATCGCTTCTTAACCTTTCTTCTCAAGCTTCAGGTCTATTAACCTCAAATAGATGGTTTAGTTCACAAGTACAGCTGTATATTGCCGCGTAATCAATCAAAAATACAGTAGGTAAGTTTATTGTTGGATGAGCCATTAACTGTACAAAATGAGTAACAAGGTATGACAAGCTGAGTGCAGCCAAGATATATGCGGCGCGTTGCAACTGCAACAGGCGTGATTCACACCACGAGATTGCTACCACCTGGGTCCCGAATCGTGCCCAGGACACAATCAAACTTATCCTAACCGCACAAAGTATATTTTCGCTCAGAGCTACGGTGCTCAGTCAAAAACGTATCTCTAAATGAACAATAGCTGATGTTTCTTAAGCGGTCGCCGTAAAGACTATTTTCGCGGTACTTGCACTCTCAAAATGCAACATTATATTTCAGGGCTCGGTAAGGAATAACAGTGCACCGGGCGACGAAAGCATTGTGGTGCAAACTACCGTGGCGTAAGCAATACTTCATCGTTGTAACTGAGTGGGGGTCGAAGTTGAGTCGAGGATGTGCTGACGTTGCATTTTAAGGTACATAATTTTTCTTGCAAGTCAATTCTATAGACTACTTGAATACATCAATGATAGGTGTTCCTTCTTCCAATCAGAATTTGAAAGAAAGAAAGAAAAATGTTTATTGCCAACACAAGACACAGATGGTACACAATATAAATACACAATAACACTTGAACATACAATTAGGTGAAAAAAGAAATAAATATTAAGTAACAAACGAGAATTTACAGATATGTTATATAAAAAGCTGTGGGCGTCAACAAAACAATTCCAAAGTATTAATTTCAGTCTCATGAAATCGGCTTGATAAGTATCAGAAACTTAGTGAAAACAGTGCCAATATGAGTGATATTTTTCATTTGTAACTTTATTTTTCTCTGAATCAAACTCGAACAGGGGCGACACGTCTTCATACTTTGGAATTTAAAAATGAAACAGTTAAGTACCGTCACAATAGCCCGGGGGTGAACTTTGTAGAAAATTTCAAAGTTGTAGCACAATAGGAGGTTCACGTAAGCCCTCGCAGGTGTCCCCGGTCTCAATGCGGCATGTATATGGGGCGTGAGAAGAGCCGAGTGGACGTCTCTCAATGCGATTGGGAGCTACAGAAGATTTTGCGCCAGTTGCTATCGGTTTGAGGCAATAATCACGCTCCAGCCGCTTGTTAACAAAAGTTTATACGTTTATATATTTTTTGTGAACAGTAAATTGTTGGAAATGATTTTTTTCTACTCGGCAAACTTTTATAATGTTGTATTTAGGCAAAAAATTATATAAGGTTTTCGTTTTCAAATTCTGATTGTTTTTATTAGGATTGGTAATATCGAATATTCGGACATACAAAATACCGTCGGCATATGAAAATATTGTTATAACCGCTAGGTACCGCAACATAAACCTCTCGCGAGCACGATGTCTGGTTCAATGGCTAAAGTAAACAGGGATTGTGTTCCGTTTCATTAGTGGTCGACTTACATCTGTTCACTTCATTAGCCGCCGGTAATAAGATTAAATTGTTTGCATGTCATCACAGGCCTATTATAGGTGTGCTGTTCCATAATGACGCGATTACGTTGTGTTATTTCACTGTATGTGAGGATTTACATCATATTTTCATAATTAAATATGGTGTATGTTTAAAATATGAGAAGAGATATTATTCCGCTGCATTTTCGCTGTATTTAATGTCAGTTATAATTGGGATTGTTTAATGAATTGTTATATATTATTATTATCTCGCAACCAAATTGTGGAGGATTATACCGCCACCAGACACGCTTGAACGGGTTGCTAAATACCACAGGTCGATGACGGGTAGCAGCGCCTCCAGAGCGAGGACTTACTGCCAAGCGTGGATCTCCAATTGTTCCAATGTGACGAACAACTGGAGAGGTCTATGTCCAGCTTTGATTGCAATAGGCTGATGTTTATTGTTAACCAACCATTTTCATTTGCCATTAAATTAACAGGATATATTGGAAGCTTGAATGATGATTACTTGGTTCGATAGTGTCATAAATTTCCTAGGCAGAGGTTTAAATTTATTTCCCTTTTCTGCCATCTGGGCGCTCTTAGCCTTAATTGTTAATATGGCGTCGACAAGTGGCTCTATTTCAAATTCTTCGCATTATTTGAATTACTTTACGTAGGTACGTTACGTTCTACGCTAAGCTAATACGGTCAATGATGATAAGAAACACACTTCATAATAGGAATGGGGTATTAATGATAGGCCTAATAAAAAACTATTATATTTTCATTCAAAACTACCTTATCTCGTTTCATTTCATTAAGACATCGGATGTAACTTATTGCTTACCAATATAGTATCGATTTCAACCACGGGGAAATTAATAGCAATTATAAATAAAACTAACTAAACCAACAAAAATACTGACCAAGTGTCTAATTATTAGTTTAGTTACATTGCTAGTTCCATATCATACAGTTGAAGCTAATAAAAGCGTGTTTAAAAAAACAAAACCGGAACGGCGTGAGCTTGATGTGCCCAAATAAGAGATTCTGGGACGTCCACGACTCGCTCAGTATCCGGTGTCCGCTCCGGGGCGGGAAATAATACCATTTCCGATGAGGGCCCCAGGCGCCGACAACGGGATTAGGGAAAAAAGACGGGAATTTAATAACACGCCGACACACGACTTTGGGCAAACAGACGACCCCCGCGCGTGCTGTGAGCCACTACAATTGAGTGACGCCCTAATTAAGTCTCTTAGTGGGCCGGTGATCATCGTACCTTTGATAAAATTTAAGCTTTTTAGGCCGCTGAAAATACCTTTGGCTTTCACATGTAATTGCACTTTACAGTAAAATAGACAATGAGTATACTTTTAGTAGAGAAATCATCATCAGTCAGTTGTGCTAAATTCGTAGCGCAGTATCGTAGCACTTCGTAGTAAAATGATCTACGCGGGGCGTTCAATTCATTTGCCTTTAAAGCATAAGGTTATGTCTTTTTAAATCCTAATTCTAATGTTAAAATTATTATTTTACAAGGTAACGTTAATCGATTTGATACGTTTTAACTACTCATAATCTTAACTTTAACATACACGTTAATTGTAAATATTTGGATTCCAACTTTGACAACACTGGCATACTATGTCTCCATGGTCTGATTCTAGATAACATTTATGTCAGAACATTTATTTAAACAGGGCAGAGGTAGAGGAATCTCTGAATATGATATACTGGAGGAGACAATACAATAATCACATGGCGCCACACTTAATAGGATAGACGATACTGTATCCTTAATAAATCAGCGACTGTCTGGAATCGACTGGTCTGGTAACACCATCATGGTACTGAATAATCTTGATAGGATTATTGTCCTTTACAGACGAACCATGTTCTGGTCGAATGTCGTGAGTTAAAAAAAGTATCTAAGTAAGTTCATTAGTCGTCTAGTACCCACAGTACCTAACACCGTGTACTACACGTAGAAGTCGCTTGGGCACTTGTTCTTTTGAGCTGGCAGCCACATCCGATCTCACTGAATTCCAAATAGATTACAAGTTTCGCCGTCGACGGATACGTCGTGAAGGCCACCATCATTATCACCCACAGTATAAGCTTCGGCGTCATCATCATCAGCAGCCTATTGCAGTTCACTGCTAGAAAAAGGCCTTTCTAGTTATTCGCCGCTTAAGGCAAACATCAGGTGATATATACCCATAATCGCCGGTGGGTAGGCGATCGCAGGGCGTAGCTTCTCGCTTCGGTAACGCTGCTGCTCGTCATCGGTCTGTGGTATTTAGCTACGCCTTCAGTTGTGACCAGTCGGATGCCAGTGCCTCGTTTATTATTCGGCAGGATGCACCACGGGCAGGTGAGGTTGCCTAGGAGCGAAATGATGATAGGCCGCTCTCTTACATTCCACATTTATCGTAGGACATTATAATATTAGTAGGTGATTTATATTATTAGTTGGATATCCTACAGGGTGCGGAAAATCAGAATTATACGGAACTCGAATAATTCAACTTTGTCCGAACCCGATAATTCCATCCGATGTGCCTTGACGTTTCCCGCGGACGGTAACGCGTCCCGGCCATACGTCGGCATCCATTAAGTTCTCAATGTCACACCACACAAAGCGCACAATGGGCGCGCCGGACACCGCCCGCGCCAGGTAACCGGACACCGGGCCTTGGATTAGAAGAACGTTATAAGATAACACAATATTATTAACTAATACAGATAATGTTATGACAAAAACCTTCTCAAGATCATAAATAAGGTCCTTGAAGATCATATACGCACTTCTTTAACTGTAAATTATCTTTATTCATATAGACTTAAAACAAGTACAAAAGTAAATAAAAATGATGCAACCATCGAATTCGAAAAGTGGGTTCTACCGAGAAGAACCAAAAATCGATTACTCTTTCGCCGATTATGTCCTACCTATTACAGTTATTAAATATTTAACTGTTATACTCGTACAATGCAAGGATAGAAAATTAGTTAATTGTATAAATAAATATTCAATATCATAAAACAACATGGTAAAATCTCCTTTATTACAATTTGCAAATAGGTACAACGGTACAAATTATTCGGGAGCCCAACGGTAAGCTCTATAACATTGGATATATGAATCCGACAGGCATATCAATTACATATTCCGCATGTCATATCCAACAGGGTATAATGTACCTAACAGGGCTTAATATAGTACCTAATAATTTCAATTTATAAAAAAATCCGTACGAAATAACTCTATAAAAATCTGATCATTTCGAGCCAAGTGATTGAGACACATTTCGCATCTGCCAAACACGGAAGCACTCAAGACGCGCAGGAATCCGTAAGGAGCTCCCACACGGTGAGGTCCTCAAAGTAACTGCACTCAATTCAATTCGGATGGTAGCCGCGCTTGTTCAAACATCTCAGCCGAAGCGCCAAACATATCAGTTACCGAGCCGGAGACGCACCTTCGCCGCCGTGTTTGCGCGGGCAAATACGAGGGAGGAAGGGTGAAGTAAAAAATGGAGAAACGCGGCCCGAACAAACACAACAGAAATAACGACATCAAACAATAATTGAAATCATAGCTCCGACGTCGTGCCGGGGAACGAATTTAATGCAGAAGCCACCGATGTGCCGTACGGCGCCCGCCCGCTTCGCTTCAGAGAAACTTTCATCCCGGCTTCCTTTGCCCACTTCTTTAAACCCCTTGCCGGCATCCCTCAAACGAATCTCGCACAAAAAACGCAATCAGCGATATCGTAAAGCA
This sequence comes from Conogethes punctiferalis, assembly GCA_031163375.1. Lineage (NCBI taxonomy): Eukaryota > Metazoa > Arthropoda > Insecta > Lepidoptera > Crambidae > Conogethes > Conogethes punctiferalis. The sequence goes on from CM062094.1 coordinate 8,539,205, forward strand.
AAGAAGCGTCGCGTTTGCGGTTACATACACATGTCGTGGCTATTAATCTCGGCAAATCGAATAAAAGGTAATAGAGGCTCGTCGGGGGAGAGAGAGGAGAGATTGCCTTCGCCCTCAATGGCGAGCGGAGCCCTCTGCAGTCGCGATACCATTATTAGTGAGTTAACTCAATTTGCGGCATATTGTTTGAGAGGAGCTTAATAACAGAGGCGAGAGGTCGTGAGCCATCGCCATGGCTACCCTTGATCCGCGCCAGCCACAAACCATATCCGACCCAAGTTCCTACTTACATAGTGCTTATAAACGAGAAAATGGCTTTTATATTATACCTCGTCTAACGCCTATGATTTTATATGGATTTTAGGTAATCAGTGCCTTAGTCAACGATTTTTTTTTGTCATTGTATTGACGTATAGTCAGTGACAGTTTAAACTGATCAACTTTCTTATTGACAAGGATTTATAATTAGATACAAATTGATTCGTACAGTGAGTTGGGAGGATACTTTTTCTTTGTTATGGGTCTTCCTATAGGTCTCATAATTATGTATTTGTTTGTAACACAATACTTTCTTATTCTTTCTTATTGTTCAACCCAATGGTTGACTGGTAGAGAATGCCTACGCGGTATTAAGTCCGCCTTTTGTACAAATTTTATGTGCAATAAAGATTAAATAAATAAATAATTGGCCACGATGCCGTCGATAACTATAAGTAAACATTATTGTAGTTTAAAAAGGCGTTTTAATTAAATGTGCCAAAAAATATACGATTTAAGGAAAGAAAATTGAGATTTTCCACGAGCGAATAGCTAATTGAAACAAATACCATTGTAGCAGAAAATCTATGGGCGCGAGCCCTTAGCAAATTAACTAAGCCACTACAAAATAATATTGATGGAAATAATAATTTAACAAGCAAATTAATACCCATTAGAGGGTATTAAGTAGATGTTTCGCCGTGGGCCGTTATTGAATCGCCTCCGGAAGCCGTTACTAATGCTGCCGGGTACCGAAAATACGAGTAATTTGTCCATTGAGAGTTACTTAACAGTCAGTAGTACGTTTGTTTATTTACACCAGCAGAGCACTCCCCCGAAAAACTACCTAAGAGAAGTCACAAATTCTCACGACAAACACAAACGTAAACCTTACACCGGTAAATTTAGGGTTTAATTTAAAAAATACGAATCTACCGTTTACCGATGCAAAGTCAACACAATTTAGGGTAAATTATTAAAGCGAGCTGTCGAACAACCGAAATTAATCGAAAGTATTCTCTTAGAATTTGAAACTGTTAGCGAGTCCAACTTGGTTTATTGGTTAGTAGGTAAATCGTAATGGTTACATAATTAAACACGTAATATTTCTGGTTGCCATACAAAAAAAATATACACTTTTTAAAATGAAAAGTAAAAATGAACCGATGCCATTGCAATGAATATGTGTCATTTATGGTCAAATAAAGTAAGCATTGAGAGCATTTTCTATAAGAAGTGAAAATAATTAATTCAAACAACTTGGTGTATACCATGAAAATTATAAAGTTTTTCATAGACAACTTAGTTTACCGAGAAACAGATACAATAGAAAAACTTTTGTTTGTCGGTCATCGGTGATGATGCAGCCTTCAAATCAAATCAACTAATTTCATTTAACTACTGTGTAAGCCGAATCACATATTCTAAAGCAAATCCATCGTAAATTTTCGATGAGCTTTTAAATCATAACCTACCGTGCCAATTCATTTGCGAATCGTTCAGTTGAATGGTATTAGCTGAATAATATTTTATACACGGGTGCGACGGGGCTTCGGGGCTACGGGACGCGGGGCGCGAGTGCCGGGGACATCGCAGCGGGGGCCGGATGTCGTGGAAAAATTGCTACTTCCGAGCCGAGCCCGCACAAAGGGGTCGTCGGCGATATTATTATCAAGTGTAGTGACCTCCGCGCTCCGTTACGAGCAGTCTATCAAAAAATATGTCAGACCCTTTAGCGACTAGATACGGCGCGGTACAGATTGCCCCCTGTTTTTAGATACTTTACACACAGAAATTGGATTAACATCGCATTATGCTTGCTCGTAGGATAACATGTGGTTTAGTAAACAACTTATGACCTATACTGAGGATGATATTTTGTTTCTTTGTAACATGTATAGTATTTACACGTCCCTCTTTTGAAACACAAAAGTGTACGGTACTTCTATTTCTTGTAAAATACTTATTACCGAATATAGCTGAGCAACAAACAACTAATTATACTGTCTAGTCTGGCCGAACCAAAAATTACTGAAGATCACTTCTAATTCACTGATACTAGGTAATAAATATTATTTTAAATGTAAAAACATAAAAGAAAAACACTTCAATTAATTGGACCAGCAAAACAAAATACTAAAGAATTCTTATGTTCTTCAGCAATTGGAACAAAATATCTTGAATATTTTTATGCGCTAAAATTAGAAGTAAAGTCCTCTTTACAAGGAAATTCAGAGTACCTACGTACCAACACAAAGGTGAACCTGAATATAGGTCGAAATATTGAATTTATGCGAAAAGCGATTCACTATATTTGTGCCAAAATTGTTGTTGAAAGTATCATTTGCAAACCAAATGCTATATAAATACGATCGACGAGTAATAATTATAACAGTAAAGAATTTAATTTAAATACATATTTGAAGATAGGAATAACAGAGTGTAAGCTAAATTATTAGCGTAGCATACAACATAGCAACCTAATAAACGAAAAACGAATAATATCAATTTGCTATTACACCTCTCAAAAACACAATGAATAACAACGTTCCATAAAAAGTAAAAACTGATGTTAAATTACCATACCCGCAAAATACAGCGGTAAAACAAACAAGCGTCCAAAATGAAGCATTCAAATAAGGCGTTGGGCGGCAAGCTCCACCGCTACAGTGTAGTGGAGTGGCTCACTTGATACGTTTTCAATTGCAGCCGGGCCTGTCAGTGTGCCAATTTCGTGGCATTCAAAACAAATTACGTATTAAAGCGAGTGGAATGCAAACAAAACGGGCGTGTTCGTGACGTGAATCGAGCGCACTGTACGTGCGCCGACGCTCACCGTCCGGGAGAGAGCGGATTTCGGATACAGTTTAAAACAATTTATGGGACGGCCTATAGCTGCCATGAGACACGACTTGTAAGATATATTGCACATAATAATCTAAACGAATTTACAGAATTAATAGAAGTCGTTATTACATAAAAAGCAATAGGGATAGGCATTATTTTTTTTTTATTTTCATTACAAGGAAAAAGTGGAAAGATCTGATTAAAGATAAAAAGAATAGTGACGCAAAGATTGGTCATAATCATTTTATGAAATTGGAAGATTGACCATTTGATAGATTTATTTAATTGGAGCATTTAATTATGTACAATATCACGTTCAACTTTTTGGAGTGTCTAAAACGAATAATGTTCTAAATATCATTTTATTTAACACGTCGCATCTTCGCAGCAGATAATTTTTAGGTCGTACAAGTCGAGAGAACTCGTAACTATAAAGATGAAAACAAACGTATGACAACAACGAACTGTTCAAAGCTACCGCTCACCCCGCCAGTGAGTCCCCACCGCAAAAGGTACGGGATTAATTAAATTATCCATGTGCCAGACTCAATTGGTCGCCACGAGAACACGTGAAACGTTGTATAGTCTAAGCCGGCTGACAAACTACCCCAGTCCCCTACGATGCTGCCAGTACATTCTTCCGTCAAACCTCTACTGTTTTCACAAACATCTATGCATGGATTTCCATAACATCAAATAAAAATGACGGAGCAGATTATTTATTATAATAGCATTCTTATTCTAGTAAAGGTCAACTTTAGCTGTCGGAGATTTTATCTAGATAAGATAAAGAAAATTATAAGTAAGATATTCCATGATCAAGCCGTAAACAATATGACAAGACAGACAACTTAACTACGAGTATTCCAGGAATAATTTAATAGCAATAAATCAGCTCCGTTATTTGTTACGTAGATTCGATTTTTAAATTAATCCTATTTAGTTAATTGGGATAAAAATATCTTGTTATTCTATCTTGCTCAATTAAGATACTAAGCAGTCTAACGAGTTCACAACATAAAAATAGGTATAAACAAAACAATTATGGAAACACGAGTATATTTTATGAAAAATGTAATAGGCAAATTGAAGGATTAATCTCCCACTTTTATATTTCTCAGAAGTTTTCTTTTTGTATTAGATGTCTAAAGAACACAACCATTCTTTAAGTTAGGTGTCGATAAATTTTAATAAAAATTATGATAGATAGATAAAAAAATTATTTACATAAACTGGCACACACAACAAACAAGTACAGAAAACACAAAAACAATAGCAAATAAGACAAATATATACAGGAAAAATTATGAGAAGTTTACAACGTGGAAGGATGTGTGTGTGTGCAGCAGCAATGCAAAAAGGTGATGGCTCAGCGAATTGTTTGTTCCACGAGCAAACCACCGATTTTCAGCCACCACCAGTCCTGTAGGTGCCGCGCGACGCGTATGCAGCACTGAATTAAAAAAAAGATTATGAGCGGTTCATTCCATGCAATCATGCCAATGATGACTGCATACTCTGTAGTGACGGTATCACTATACAATAGTAGTCTGAAGTAACATTGAAACCCCAAATTACAGGAAACAGAGACATTTTTTTAAGCCTGTACTGTCACTGTCATAGACATATTTACTAAAGGGAATTTTAGTACCTAAACATTCAATTTGATCAAAATACAATTTATGGTTTAAGAACTTTAATATCCGATAGGAATTTACAGTCACTTACCTACATGAGATGTCATTTACAGTAGATTTATGACCCAACTGTTGATTGTTGACACAGTTTAATGGTTGACTTCGAACAGTTCTGAATATCTGCGAACGAATGGTCAAGTCCTTGCCAAAAGGTAACAGACTCATAGAATCTCGAAAACTAATTGACCTTTGATGCTCCAATTTTGACAGATACATACTCCTAGCATGTACTTCACTATAATCCTTTCTATTCCTGAATTCAACAATACCCATGTGCAACGGGTTGCATTACACACGTTTTATTACAGCAAGCACACGCATTCAGCGAGAAAGCGTCGTATTTTGCGCTATCTATGGTTTAATGGTTGTAAAGCAGAGCGGCTCAAGTAGGTAATAACTCCGCACAACACAATCGTTTTGCTAAGACTCGCTGCGCACTCGGTGTAACATTGTCCCGGCGTTACTTCAGATGACATACCTATTTGTTCTCCAGATATGTGGCGAGTGTTGATAGATGAAGAATTATGATTTATAAAACGCACATAGCAAAAGTACAATCTTTCCCGTTTTCGTATTAAATTAGAAAAAGCTTGTGGTAAATGATCAATAGTCTAACAAAGTGTGTAGAGGACCTATCTATTAGTAACCAACAAATCCTAATTCCTATTGTAAATTCAATAGTAATATAGAAATTGTATTGAAAATATACAAAAATCGAAGGTCGACCGATTCAGAAATATATTAAGAACGTAGCACTCGTCTAAAGTTTTTCATACGTTTCATGAGAAAGAGACCTTTTAGAACAACAGGACTGGACATTTTTTTTTTTTATAATAAGAGCTTTCAGGATGACCTCACTCCACCTGATGGTAAGCGGTCGTGAGGTCCAAAATTAATGCCGCATAATTTCGGCATTGGTTGCTGGATTTGACTCGCTCAGTCATCGCTCAGTGAACAACGGTTTATAATCATAGCATAGTTTAGCCGCTAACAAAAGGTAAACCTAGCTGTTTCGCTTCAACCCGACACCGGTTATACCATCGACTCAATTAGCAGGTTGGCGGCAATCGCATCGCGAGACGCCACCGTCGCCGTTATCTAGAGCAATCTGCCATAATCCTTTTAATTAGCTATACACCCTTCAGCGATTGTAATTGCGACTTGGATCTTATTACACGCTGCTGTTTTATTACACCGTTAATGCATCAGTGACAAATAAAGTTGAACAAAGTTTTAAAGAACCAATTACTTTACTTTTTCTGTGAATTTAGGAATGACAAACATCTTTCAGTTCTCTTTAATTATTTAATTGGATATAATTTTTTTAAAACTCGATGCAAAGTTATAACCAAAATACGATTATAATATGTGATCCTTCAAACTGGTGGTGAATGAATGGTGGTGACTGAGAACTAAGCTTTCCCGTTGGGCTCCATTTTAAGCTTGCCATCAAACAAAAAGAAACGACTGTGATGAGCGAATATAAAAAAATATAGGTTTGATTCTGAAACATGTGAAGTCATGAAAACCAGTTATTGCAGCGGGTTAGTAGTTGTTTTAATATCTAGCGTCTTTAATGTCAGGAATATGTTTTGATTAGAGTATATATTTGAACAAATTGCTTTTATCTCCTAATCACCTCCTATTATTTCTTTGCCATGAAACTCGTATGAATAAAACCAAGTACAGAATGTTCGGTTTCCTATCGTCTGGTTTCAAATCGAAAAGATCCAAAGGTGCACTTTAACCCCGACCCTCTGTTTGCAAAGAAACCGATGCTAAACGCAAGACGCGTGTTTGCCGAAATGATCAGACCGAGGCCGGGAGAGCGCAGGCAAAGGCAAGGCAGACGCTCGGTCTGTGCGGCGACAAAGCGAGCGATCGAGACAGCCTGTAGCGTCGCGACTCGTCGTGAATGCCTAATTACGACGTTGAGTAAATAACTTTTCTATTTGCCCGGAGCGGGTCGCGTTCGGTGAAACATTAATCATGATTGAGCTAAGTGGCTTAATACGGGAGGGGTAATGGCGGGCAATGATCGCCGGCGGGGGGCGTCGGAGCGGCGCCTCGCCGCTGGACGTCCTCGGTGACGCATACGCTCGTCTGTTTCAATATACACGATAAACTTACGCTTCTGACGACCACTCGATTGAAACCAATCAGGGACGACTATTGTGCGACGGAAATGTTTTACCGAATTTTCGTGATTAAGTTTTCCCTTATGAAATTCTGAATAGACATCATCAATGTAAAATCAGTGTTAAATCTTTGGTAAGACAGGTTTAAAAAACGGCGGACGGTATTCGAAAGGTTTAACTTTGAAAGGATCAAAACCGCGAAGCTAAACAATCTCGAAAGCTAATAAACTTCATCTATAACTGCACCGATCCAAGATTGTGGGAATCTGTTAAACACCCGTAGCTTAATGACGCGAAGAGTGAGGTAACACGAGAATACCAGCGAAGTAGTGACGCAAGCCATTTAGGCTTTATATTTAGGCCTTATAAAAATTATAAATAGAATTCAAATCTGATAAGAAAGAAAGAATTTCTAGTCTGTAATATAATAAATATGCTCAATCATTGAACTAACAAAAGCTCTACTAGCCCTATGTACATTTATTTCAAAAGGTCGCATTTCATTTCAAATTTAAAAAGGTTTTTCCATAATTCTGTTTTATGGATTTAGGTCTTAATATAATTTGAATTTCACGTAGAACTTATCTAACTGTGTTCTTAGCTGTCTAAAGACACGATTTTACAAATTCTACAAGAAAGAGAAAAATATTTTTTTCTTTAGACCAATACATTATGAATTGGATCGAAGTCATCTGCATTATTGTACATCCATAGTTCTAAAGTTAAAATCAATCACTAATATTAAATACGTTAGAAAGCTGTTAGTGAAAATGGCCTTCTTACTAGAGAGTAGTCTAGTAACTAGGAACTTACTGTTAACTTCTATTTAACAAAGAACTGTGTTTTGGCACTTAGGATGTTTTGAAACTTATATATTGGCTCAACATAGAGGCCTTTTTTGATGGAAAGCTAAAAGGAACCCCAAATCGATCTGATAACGGGCGGGAAACCGCAGTTTCCAGTCAGTGATCACAGCCATGCTGGCTTGTGAGATGCTTCTTCACGCTTCGTTTTTCGTGTGTTGTTATTTTGTGTCTGTTTCTTGTGTGTAGAGTAGTTTACGTGCTCACATATATCTGATGCTACCTGTACTGCGTATTCTCACTTTACTGTTACCGCGTATAGTGTAGTGCAGAAGCCAAACCTCATCCGGACACCCTCAGCGGAGACGAAGCCGCGCCGCTAAATGAACACAAACACGGGCGCCGCCCGAGGCCGCCTCGCTTTATTGTTTGCGCCCAAACTAACCCCAGCCGCGGTATTTTAACTTTAAAAAGATACAGACAAGCGAAGACAATCTTGACTTGCCACAAGTGTTGGCGAAGCGCGAAATATGAAAATTTTCGTAAGAGATAACCAAAGAACACTGTAGCGTACAAACACCATTTGCATACAATCTACCGCGGTTTTTATGTGGGAGAGTTTTTCACTATATGAGGTGCTTTAACATAAGCTTTTCAATTTTAATTTCATCTATAGAAGCCTATTGTCGCCACTTACAATTTAAATAACAGGGCATGTCATAACGACGATTTGGTGATCAATAATTTACCTCAGTGGAAATTGTCCTCTACTGAGATAAATTATTGCGTAGATAAGTTGCGTAAAATATAAATACACTCTCTGTTCTTTCAATGTGTGACAATGTTCAAAGTGACACAATAAATTTCTCGCTGCATCCACGAATCCGCTGTGCTTATATACGAGTAAAATATCAAAGTTGGATTAGTAAACAATCTGGAGTGTATAAATGAAACAACATGCGCAAAATTCATACATCTACACTCTTGGTTTGAGCTGCTTGTTAATTTGAGTACCTAATACATATTATTTCGGCTGGAACTTGGCTGACACGTGCCCTCGTGCTTAAACCACGTAAACTTGTTAAAAGTATACCTATTACCTACACATTCCGTTAGTTATACATTTTTTATTGCCCGCAATATATTTTCAAGCGAAGCATTTATTTTAACAATAACTTGACGCACATAACCAACTCCGTAAATAGGTGAAAAATCTCAAGTGCATCGATACCGTATCCCCGAAAGTGGGCAGTAACGTTCTCGCCAGGGGCTCACCGCGCCAGAGAGCTTTTCCTTGTCGGTCGCATAACACTAAACGATAATATCGATATTGCGGTCGCCTGCGATCCTTAAACGGCAACAATCGTCGTACGTCGGCGTTAATGGAAGCGCATTTTATGCATACTGCCAGGTTAACTCGCAGACGGTATAAAATCGAAGGATAATAGAGTTTGGATTACATTGGATACGAGGGCCAATTTAGTTTGAGTAGAATTTGAGATTGTTGCCTCGGTGGAGTTTTGTCGTTCGATTTCTTCTACGCATCGAAAACATGTTTCGATCACTTACCTATCGAACTACTAATGCGAAATTAATAAGTTAGTTGGTTAACATTTTATAATTACTCGTATTATCTACAAATATAGTTTCAATAGCTTTCATTATAGCAAACGTAGTTACGAGCAAAGTTTGTATCGCTAATTATGTATAGGAGCTGTATAGTCTAGGTTTTAATATCAATCAACGTTTATTCAAAAAAGTTCCTAAATTGAAGCATAGGAACGACAATGCACCGATGTCGCTAGTCGGAAATTGAGTAACACACGCCACATTGTGTGAAAATAATCCAACACAAATTGAGACTTTAGAGCTTCCGAAACTTGGCGAATATTGAATTATTGTTGTCAAAACGACGAAGCGAGCCGGCGACGGGCATGTTTGATATTGTTGTGGCAGCGTGCCGCTAAAGGGGAAGCCACACTAGCTCGCGATTGGAATGAAACCGTGCAAGGCGTACGGTTTTTTCATCGCCTTTTGTACAACGTTTCAATTTTGATGCGGCCTTGACGCGCCTAGTGATAAGAAACTCATACATTTTGGTCACTTTTTACCTACATAAATTACCCATGAAGATGACATTCTTCATAGGAACTGAAATAGAAAATCCATCTATGAGTAGGACACGTAAATTATCAAAAATATTATCTTCTAATATATAAAAATAAATTCCTGTTCGTTAGTCTCGCTAAAACTCGAGAACGGCTGGACCGTCCAGGGAAGTTTTAAAGGGGAATAAGTATGAAAAAATAATAGTGATACTAGGAGGAAAACAATATAGTTTAGATAATCGTGTGATCATAATAATTTGGTACTTTCTTCAAAGATTTGCTCGAACGTTTTTATGGAAGTACATGTTCATATAAATATTAATAAATACAACTTAGACGAGTCATAACGGATATTCCCTTTATATTTCTTCTTAATTGAATGTGAACGGATATTCGACCCGCTAAGGCGAGAATCCTGGATATAACGATTATTGAGAGAAAATATCTCAGTATAGAAAATATCAAACGTATTAAATGTACGAACTGTCTCACGCTACAGCTACGAAGATTCGTAGTATCGTTGCGAATTATTTCAATTCTCTGAGGCTACGACTCTCCGCAAGAATGCTATGAGTAGTCACTGCGAAATAATATTGTTTAGTTAAACAAAGTAGGCAAAGTAATAAAAAGGTGTCATTTTTATTTTCGTCCAATTTATATCAAATATTGATGCTCTGTTCCCTATTTGAAAATACGGCCTAAAAATATAATAGCAAAATTTCGATGGACAAACAAAATAAAACCGGGGCTTTTTATGAAACGTAAAAAGTTTTTCCACGCATAAATTTAAACCAATTGTAATGGCGTAAAATTCTTCGAAACTCGACAACAAACAATATCCGAAAACGAAACCAAACAAAATTCGCTTGGGATGGAGTGGCCGCGCGCGAGAGGTCTAGCGCAGTGTTGCCTGCTCACAATGCTGATTGAAAGCAAATAATGAAATCATAGCGAGCGGAGCCCCGGCCGAGCCCGCAAATACTGTGAAAAATTGCACTCGCGCTAGCAAAACAATGAATGCACAAAATACAATATGGAAGAACCGGTCAAATACGAACATTGTTCTCATATCGGTGGCTTTTGGGCAAAGCCTCTGCCGAAACAAGCGCATCGTTTTTATTCGCCTCTATACAAATATAATTTCATATGAAAAGCAACTGCACGGTTGCTCTTTGAACTTCAGCTAGATTGTATATACAAGAGTAATATTTTTTTATATAGTAGCACGACATAATTCCATGGCTTTCCGACGCCTGATGGAAAGCGAAAGAGAAGCCCAGGTCGCTGTGACAACAGGCAAGTAACTGATCTGTTACCTGTCAGTTGCCACTGCCATGCCGGCCCAACCCCAACCCCCCACGAGTTCCGGAGACCCTACTCACCAGCAGAAACACGACCCGGAGGTCATTTGGCTGCGGTATTCTATAGGGTGGAGGTCCTTCCCCGGGCGGGCAGCTCAATGCGAGCGAAGATTCGCTTATGCCCCACCTCTCTTAATTGCTAACGTGTAGCTTATCTTAACTTAATATTATAAAGCTGAAGAGTTTGTTTGTTTGTTTGAACGCGCTAATCTCAGGAACTACTGGTCCGAATTGAAAAATTCTTTTTGTGTTGAATAGACCATTTATCGAGGAAGGCTTTAGGCTACAGTAACTTAGACGTCTTATAAATGCATTTATGTATTTATTGACTATAAGATGTAATTTATCTTAACTAATATTATAAAGCTGAAGAGTTTGTTTGTTTGTTTGTTTGTGTGTCAGGAACTACTGGTCCGAATTGAAAAATTCTTTTTGTGTTGAATAGACCATTTATCGAGGAAGGCTATAGGCTATATAACATTACGTTGCAATTATTAGGAGCGAAGAAATAATGGAAAATGTAAAAAAAACGGAGAAAAAATAACTATTCTACGTGGACGAAGCCGCGAGCCTTTCTTATTTCTTATTTCTTAAATAAATAAACTTGGGCCTCTCTTTCACTTTTCATCAGCGGGAGGCCACTATTCTGTACTAGTATAAAACTTTGACACGTGGCGTTCTTCAGTATAAGCCCCAGTTACTAGGTTTCATACACCTAATAATTTCAAATATTCAGCACAATATGATAAAATAGAATAAGATACCAACAATGGAGTAGAAAATTTCCGCTCCTTTGATTTCAAATTTTCATGTTAATAATTTACACGTGTACAATTTTAAGCACACATAAGTGGATTGTACCGTTTCGCCCGAATCGACAATCAGATGAGTATTAAACCCAGACAAAATAACACAACCGTATTACATTATTCGTTACACGGTAGCGAAAGCTTCTTTATAAACTTCATAATACATTTATTAATATTAAATGTTACCGGAACTCCTGTATTGTAATCATGTAGGTATCACACAGGTATAATTTACACAGTGGTAAATCTGTATTTTTCATGGGTGGGTTATTTTATTGCTCTACTACGGATATACCTAACCTATATAAAGAAAAAACAAATAAATTAATTGTAGTACTGGATTCAAGATAATGTAAAACGTCTTTAGCCAGCAATCCATTGATTTGCAGCTTCATTTGGGCAATACGGGCTATATAGACTTAAAATTGTCGAGTTAACAATTACCGCCCATTATGATTTGTATTGTCTTTTTAAGGATGGTTCTCGTAGTAATTTTGGGCACATTAATTTCTTGACCACTGTTATCTACTTAGAAATACTTACCATAGTAAAGTAACATTCAAAAACATAACATAATAATACCATATGTCGTTATTAAAATCTTTCAGTGAACTCCGACCAACCGCAATGATTTTGTATAATGTAGCATGTCGATTTTAATATGTATCGATTTTTGAGTATTTGTATACCAAAAATACCTTTAACTTAATAAATAAAACAAATATGCCTACACAGCGTGGGTATTTTTAAATTACTTAGCGTATTATTACTACAGTGACTGGGCTTAAAGGAAAATTTTCCAGTAGTAGCCTTTTTAGTTCCGTGGGTGGAGAAGCGTTAAGTACTGAGCCGTGGTAGATAAGGCGGCGCGGTCGGCTGCCCGCGAGACCATAGTCACTGTGACGTGCCTTTAAAGGTTCAGTAAAAAGAATATTATACTAATATTATAAAGAGGAAACATTGTTGCGTGTATGTTTGTAATTAATAAACTATAAAATCACTTCGCTGATTTCAAAATTCTTTCACAATTGGAAAGCTACATTGCTAGAAAAGATTAAGAATCTTTACTACAACGCCAATAATGTAACTCAAAGAAATGTTTTGAAAATGAAAGGGTCGCTAGTTAAGAGCTTTTCGATACAAATGAAAACCACTACCATATGATTCGAAAAGGACCAAATAAACTTAATGTAAGGGTGCTTACATAAAGATACAGGTTTCCGGTACAGACAAACCTGTGCGGGTCGGTATCATGTAAGGTATATTATTTATTACGTGAATAAAACAATTTCTGCTTCATCGAAATACACGCAAGTGACTCATGTACATATGATATTATAATAGATAAATTACATCTAATAGTCAAGAAATACATACATGACGTGTAAGTAACCATCGTATCTAAAACCACTTTGCCAATCTAGCTGTATCATCAATCAAAATTCGGCTCAAATTAGTAAGCATACAATTTTGATCACATATTGTGTAACTAATGAATGAATGTTATCTCGGGAGCATTACAAGCCCGCAATTAAACGCCTGTGAGCAATTAATATGTCTAGTACTAAAATTAGAGAAACTACATTACAAAGTCAATTGAGACGGTCTGTGTCGTGAATATGTAAGCTGGGTCTAGTTAATATATTTTTATGAAATTAGAACAAAACAAATTTTATTAATTATGAATTTGTTAATCAGTTCATGTTCATCATCATCATCACCAGCCTGTTGCAGTCCCCAGTGGCATCTTAAGGGTATTTTAAGTTGTATCCATTCATTAACAAACACCCATAGAGCTAAGCGGCGAGCATCTAATCAAGCTCCCACTCAAGAGACGCAAGAGACGCCATCACAAAAGGCGTTATTAAGAGCGTCACTTAGGGCCGCCGAACATCGGCGTGAAATTGTTTAACAGGACAATTACATTAGGTAACGTAATCGTCCACCGGCCTAATGAAGTTTACCGTATCTGTCGACGGATCATTGCGGCTACGCCCTCAATTAAAATCTCATTACGGCTACGAGCGATACGCCACACGGTTTAGTGTATTAGAGGCACGACAGGGCATTGTGATGAAGGAACGAAACGGAGCAAACGCTCAATGGGTCATTAGAAAAATTAGACTACATAGCGACTGCTGTTTGGTGGAATTGCTGAAGAGGTTTGTAGATTATTTTTCCATATTTATGGAAAATCTATTTCAAGCAGGTAGTTCTAGAGCGAGATAACACGTTATACAAAAGCTGTGTCCTCCCTTCAGAGTTAGTTTAATCAAAACTCCATAAGCAGATTTCACAAATCCACTCGGTGATAGTTAAAATAGACGATGATAATTCGACACACACCTGGGGTGTATCACAGCTACTCCTGACTCTGGGACTGTTACTGAATAATTTCTGAAGAGATAAGCCCAATGACAACTTTTGGCTCGATCCCGGATTCAAATCTGAACTCCCCTTGGTCCTTAAGCGGCACTTGCTGCCACTAGACCAATGAAGCAGTCACAAAATTATGTTTTACTATCTGCCGCCTGCGTCTTTGTCGATCCGATATTATCTATTGTTAATAAACGAGCTATATTACTGAAAAGTATTCATTTTCACTTCACTCATCCATACAAACTTTCGTATTTATAATAGTAGAAGGATCAATCAAAGCATACATTCAGTTTGTAACAAAATGAGTTCCGTGAAATCGGAGTTCAGAACCTGTACCGCGAAATCACTCGGAATATTTTTTATTGAATCGTTAATTTGACTAATTGTCGTTACTTCAATATTCGGAATAAATGCCAAATGTATTCCTTTTTCTGAGTACCCGAGCAAACACTTAGTGTTATTTGTGTATCTGTGTAGTGGCGGTTCATTTGTATATCATTAGCAACGCTCAGCGCTGTCTTGAGAGCGTATTGACATGTCATTTTCATAATCGACTACATATTGACATCGGGGCTTTGACCGGTAACGTAGAAATTGTGACCTTACGATCGTTGGTCTTATAGTTAGGAATAATAATTTATTTAATCTATACTAATATTTAAAGCTGAAGAGTTTGTTTGTTTGTTTGAACGCGCTAATCTTAGGAACTACTGGTCCGAATTGAAAAATTCTTTTTGTGTTGAATAGACCATTTATCGAGGAAGGCTTTAGGCTATAAAACATCCCGCTGCAACTATTAGGAGCGAAAAAATAATGGAAAATGTAAAAAAAATAACGGAGAAAAAATAACTATTCTATAATATTTTTTTCTGTATTGTTGTTGTCTGTGATTGTTATGATGTTTCGTTTATTGCGCCCACTTGTATTTGCCGTGTCATATAACCGTTTTGTTGTGATCTTCTTCTTTTTATTTATTTTTGTTTTGTTTGTGTTTTTTTTTCTTTTTTTTAATATTTGTCACTGTAATTTAATAATATGTATGTTTCATAATTTGTGATGTGTGGCACCAAATAAACTGATTTTCTTTCTTTCTTTCTTTCTTTCTTTCTATTCCACGCGGACGAAGTCGCGAGCACAGCTAGTTAAATATAAAATGTACATTCTTTTTTCGAAATTAATAAACGTCTAAGTCGTTTATAATGTATGTATAATGGAAATATTATTTATTTACTATGATCGACCAGTTGGCAAGTGTTTATCGCAACCGACCTTGGGTTGCCGAATCGAAAGTTTAGGGCGAACAAGCTCAAGCTTAGGGCGCTTGTTATACCTATTTTCTTCTAAAAACAAAATACCTTAAATGGTTTTTAACCGCATCGTTTCGTCCAATCAGGTGACTCGTTTGCTAAGTTATAAAAGCTAAGACCGAACTCTTACTACACGCTCACTTCACACCTTGAGGCCTAATTGGTCACGTACGGTCTGATTTCAGAGGAATTTCTTTCCGCGAACGCTGCATTTGAGGAGTAAGCTCCTTGCCCAGGTTTTAAAGTAAATAGGTTTTTGATGGGTCGGCAAAGCGATGCCCCTTGGTGTCGCAGGCGTCCATGGGCTGCGGTGACCGCTTACCATCAGGCGGGCCGGCAGCCATTTTGTCAACCATAGTAGTATAAAAAACACCTCCCACCAATAGTCGTTTGGAGCACGGCCCGTTACTTATAGCCGGCATAAGTCGACGAGGGCCGTCACCGGGCCCCATAAAGAAGCGGCGAGCGCCCGCAAACAAGGGCGCGCCGGCCGCTCCCGCGCCGCAAACACTCCACCGATCATGCTTTGCGCCCTGCACGTGTTTTATGAAACCGATAAAGCATATATCTTGCTTTATTCGATACTTTGGAAATGAAGAACTTTTTGATATTTGAACTACAACGTACTTTCGTTGGTAAACAAATATTTTTGGTAAGAGAATTGGCATGCATAAACCATGAAGAACGTTATGGTATACAGACCAAATAATACTCCATATTTTGCCTCCTAACTTAAATGTTTTAAAACCAGAACAGGTATTATTTTTCTATAACAAAAATAGTTAATAAGAATATACTATGGGGACCACACAAAACAAACCCAATTTTATTAAGTACAATTATAAAACATTTTTTTTTTTCAAAATCTTGTCCACAGCGGCCGGTTGCAAGCTCTTTCTTTGGGGGAGGCCTATGTCCAGCAGTGGACCCCCTACGGCTGATAATGATGATGATGATGAAAATCTTGTCAATAAGGTAGTTTAGATTATTGGAAAAATGGCAATAAACTAACGTCCTGTATTAAACTTGGACTGAACTAGTCACACAAGTCGCAATGTGCAATGTAAGCCTCGTAGCTCGTAGTAAGTGCTACGGAACGTAGCGATGGTCAGCCCGTTACGATCCTGCTACCATTTTTAATATTTGTGCGTTGATTTGATATACCTACAAGGTTTCCCTCGGTTTACTCGCAAGTGCCCTAAGCGAGTATATCTTTCTTACGACTATGGCTGGAAAGTGGTAAAATCACTATTACGATCGCGTAACGCGTGTAACGTGTACGCGTAAGTGTTCTCAGCTCAGTCGACCAAGCGTATGGTGACGGTTGCTGCTACAACGGAAGGTAATACAAATATATACTTAAATGCAAATAAAAACACCCAAACACGGAACGAACACGAATGATTATTACACTAATATTTGTCTCGGGTGGGATCGTACCCACGACCCTTGGTTTAAAGGGCAGGGGTCACTACCAATTGAGCCACCGGGCCAGTCGAAGTTCATATGCTCGCCATTTGGATATGTCTGTTCTTCAGACATGTTTGTCCTCTGCCACCCTTGTGGGTTCAGTGTACAGGCTCAAGCCGGCAGTGCGTAACACGTGTACGCGTATGTGTCGCCGCTCGGTCGCGCGCAGTCGACCGGGCGAATGCGCGGTGACAGCTGCTAACGCGCGTTACTCACGGCCGACCGACCGCGGACCGGCACCGTCCGGTACACACCTGCGTGTCTTCTCATGTCCTTAATTGATATGTTATTGCCGCCTATGGCATCTTGGCGATAATGATTCCTGGAACATGGTACAAATAGGTTTCGTGTAATATATTGAATGTACACTTTCAGGATTGTTACTGATCGGTACTACTGTTAATGTTCATGTATGTACGTACCGTAGACTATATAGATGAAGCTGTATGGCAACAGTAATGTCAAGAGTAAGTTATTCTCATTTTCACATACCTAAATAGCAACCAAATATTACATTGTACCGTGACTACTCTCGTGCGACGAGGCTGCACAAAAAGTTTTGTTTATAATATTTTTTTACCGATTCATTTTCAAAAAAATCTCTATGGACAGCAGATAAACCAGTTGTCTAGTACCAATAGTACGAGCTTCGGCTTAGTTTAAGACTAGATGGCACCGTAAATCCCAGCGTGGCATGACTTGTTTATTACTATTTCAGTTTCTTAACTATAAACAAAAAACAAGTGTGTATAGTTGGTAATACACATTAATCTGCCTTTCATACTCTGTATGTACAGAGAAGCAAGCGATCTACGATCGCCAACCTACCCAACGTGGCTATTATGGGAAAGCGTCGAGATGTATGCCCAAAGCGGCGAACAACTGAAGAAGCCTATGTCCAGTAGTGGATTGCGATAAGCTGATGATGACTGTGCAATGAAGAATATCTATCTACCTAAAGTTGTACAGTCAGTTATGCAACACACCACCTCTCACACTTTTTAAAGTACAGCACAGTTGATGAGTTCGCTAATCGTTCATAAAGCGCGTCCGGCAAATGAGCGCAGGCAGCGAGCGGAGCCGTGGCCGACGCGGCGGCGCCCGCCCGGCGCCTCGCCTCATTTGCATCTCGACACCGCGTCACGCGTCACGGGTACAGCCTGAACCCGATACTATAACAGTCTAATAAATAAAAAAATGGCGATAAATGGTATATGATAACGTAAGTCATCATCATCATCTTTACGCTCTAAGCTACCCTCACCTGCCCGAGTTGCATCCTGCCGAATAACAAAAGAGGCTGTGGCAACCGAGTGGTGGCAGTATAACCATCACGATGGAAGGCTATTACAGTCATAGATAAAGAAAAGAAAAGAAAGAAAAACGGATAGACTAGGACTAGTTCTTCAATTAAAAAGTCTAAGAGCGCTCTCACATATGGGCGTGGGTTTACATATAGAGATTATGTTATAATATAATTCATAAATAGTAGGTATAAAAAATAGGTAAATGTCATTTATCTATCAAAATAATTTATTTATATTATTAATTAAATTTATAATTTTTATATGTTTTAACTCCTTAGGTTGTGCAGTCATATCTTTTCAATTGTTTTTGTTATCCCGGATGCCTAATGCGAAAGGGATGTAGGGCATAATAATTATATAATATGAACTTATGGTCAACGGACATTCCCAAAAATACATATGATTTTTCCATCGGATTATTAAAGATTAATTACATACATATTAGAGCATAGAGTTACAAAAGCATGTAATACTATACTCAAACGATTATACACCTGGTCATCCGAACAACGTGATTAGTTGATAAGCACTTTAATTAGCAACATAATTAGTGCTAAGCCTAAGGCTATTTGCAACCCGATATACCACACCAGTCTCCCTCGCCAATACACATAATTAGCGGTAAGTATCATATCGAATATAACAGTGCAACTATTGCCGGCTATAATAAGAACATCGACATTGGGGCACGCACATAAGAAAACTGACCTCGACAGAGTGAATAAACCCTCTAATCGAACTGGCGCACGAGGGGCCAAGGCATAAATCAGACTCCCCTCACGATGACGCCCCGCGGAGCCTTCAATTTGGCACATCCTTAAAATGACACACGAGAAGCGCGCCCTAACGACGCCCCGTCAACACTCGCGATGCCGTCTTATAAATAAAACACGCACGTATTATTTTGTATTAGCATTTTTAAAGTAATAAATCGAAACACCCCCCGTTCCCCACGCCTTCTACCTGACCACATTTAGAGGAGTTGTATAGAAACTTTGATACTTCGAATAATGCGCCCTATAAATTGCATATCAATTACTCTCGTTTTTAGGGTTCTGTACCGAATGAGTTCAAACGGGTCCAGGGGGATCCCTGAGTACGGAACCCTTTGTGCGCAAGTCCGATTCGCACTTGGGCGGTATGTGACTGTTTTATGACCTATGTTGGTATGTACATGTTTAGGAGGCACTCATGTAATAATTAGTCATTACATATACTTTTCTTACACATTTTCTGTTCATAGCACCATAGTCCACACCACATAAAAATAATGGCAGTGAATTATTTGTAGTGCACAGTTAGAGTTAAATTTCCATTTGAAACTTTTCAATTTGGTGCCATTACACTTAATTTATAACTGATTATGTGCCGTTCATGCACCTAAGTACTTACAGTTTGATATTATCGGCTGTGTTGCAACCTGTGCGGATGAAATAGGAAGCTCTTTTTAAAGTCTTATAGGGCTTTTACCAGAGCTAACTAAATGAACCGACATTGACATAGCGACCGTAATTGTATAAAGACAGTGGAAGTGGACAGGCCACATATGTCGAAGAGATGACGTAAGATCGAGCAGGTATATTCTTGAATGGGGACCTTGGACATGACAAAGGAACGCGAACCGGCAACCCACTAGATGGACCGTCGGTCTGGTGAGGGTAGCCGGAAAGAATTGGATGAGGAAGGTAAAAGACCGATTACGATGTCGGTTCATGATACCTACACTCAGCATTAAATGGAGAAAAATAAGATAGAGCCATTCAAAGATAGATCTATAAGATAGATACGTTTTTTGACTGGTAAAATATTTCAAAAATTTACCTACTCATCTTCGTATCCTTTACGAAGAGGTCCTTACTCTATAATACCGCTATTTCCGTCCAACCGTCCATTCGCCGGCAATATCACGTCCTCTAATTCCTACGTCCATGTATCACAGATCGGGCCGCGTCGCGGAGTGAAAGCAATCAGGGCGGCGTCGTAGACAAACTGTCGGGGTGGCCCTTAATTGGCGGTCGGCGAGATTTATGCGGGGAGCCGATCGTCACGCGGACGATTCCGCCCGACCGCACGCTCGACCCGCGATCCGGCCCTCCGCAAACAATGCGAGCACTTATTAACACATCCCGAAAAGTGTTGCGGGACCAACTCGCGCCCGCAAACATCGCGCTCCGGCCGGATTGACCTAATGTTGCTACGCACTCACCACACGTGAGTAATTTGGATTTGAAGGACTTTGAATTTAAAAATAAGAGAGGTAGGGCATAGCGAATCTTCGCTCGAATGGAGCCGCCCGTCCTGGGAAAGACCTCCACCCTATAGAATACCGCAGCCAGATGACCTACGGGTCGTGTTTCTGCCGGCGAGTAGAGTTTCGGGAGCGGGGTTAGGCTTGAGCCGGCATGGCAACTCACCAGTTACTTGCCCGTTGTCACAGCGACTTGGGCTTCCCTTTCACTTTCCATCAGACGTAGGGAAGCCATTATGTCGAAGTACTCTAAAAAAACCTTACGGGAAAAAACTTCAAAAGGTCCACTATCTATCTGCAAAGAAAGTGAGTTTTATTAAGACATCCCGCAACGTGTTGCGAGACCACCTCCTGTTTGGTCGGCTTGGCCTAATGTTGCCACGTGGTTGCCACGCACTCGCATGTTCTAGATTTAATTTTAGAAGGGCATTTTTATTAGGTTTAATAGATCCGCTATCCGGCGGGGGGCCAAGAAAGTAAGCACACACCGAAATGCGTTACGTGATTACCTCGCGACCGCAATCATCATGGCCTGGCGAGCTTGATATGATGTTACTGAGTACTAATGACATGTCTAGGATGTCATTTTATTAGGTTTAAAGAGTCACTGTTCCTGAAGGTCCTCTAAACAAAAAGTACCTGTAGATAGGTAATGTTTAGATTTTGGCGAGAGTGAATCGGTTTTAGTTGGGAAAGCGCGCTTCATAAACGCTCTAACGACGTTTAACATCAAGCGAGCTGAGGTAAAGCGTTACCCATTTACTTATAAAAAAAACAACCATTCTTTTTTTACATTAAACTTGTTGCCCTTTATGAAACCATTAGAAAAATTTATGAAATAATTAGAAGAAAAAGTATTGAAGAAACGCTTCTCAACACTAAACGTAATCCTCACCAAAGGCTAGGAATGTAATTAATTAAAGCATTTGATAAGAAAAAGTAAAAGATACATTTATTCATGATTGAATCCTCCGGTAGTAAGATTTTAAAAAAAAACCTTGTTTTCGCCGTCCGATAAGGTCTTGCGAGACTTATGAAACATTATTCATTCTCCGACGTTGTCAAGAGCATAGGATATTGCATGTGTTTAGTTTTCTTATTACATCAACCTAATGGTGCACACAAAGGAAGCGCAAGAGTATGTTACTCGTAGAGATTGAATTGACAAGGCACTTAGCGATGCATGTACGTAGGACTTTGTAGGCCCTATTTACTCGTAATTTAAAGTGTGTAGCCTTTTTATGTATCCGTGTTTTTAAAAAGAAAATGTTGTCGAAACCACAAAAGAAAATACAATCAGTATTAATAATACCTAATCTAAGTGTTACATTTTATATTTGGAATACAATGTTACGAATAGACGTACGAACTTTATAAACACATTTTGCACTTCAAAGGAGCTCCTTTGATTGATGAACTGTTAAATGAGAACCGACAATGGTATAAAATACGATTACGGGTTGCGGCTATTGAAGATCGATTTACTCGTTTCTTTATCTCGAGACACGCATGGTGTATTCAACTCGGTGGACACTGTGTGGTGTTTGGACGTAGCAAAGGTCTCAGACGACAGCGTTGTTTTTGCGGGGTGCGTCGAGGGCTGGAGGGGGGCGGACCCCCTCAAGGCGGCCGGGGGTAAAACGGTGCCGTTTTCAATTTGCTTTATTTGCGCTTGTTTTAATAGCGCTCACTCCTTATTGCCCGTACGGACGACCAGCCAAATTGCTTCGTGCCTGGACGCCTTTTGATTAAGGAGCTGAGGAACTAGGCGTAAAAACAAAGTGCCCGCCTGTTTGTACGCAGGAGAGCCATCCGAACGGTTGCTGTTCAAACATATCGAATTTTAAATTGCATTTGGATAAAGTATTCCTTTTTTTAGCGGAAATTGTTGAAAGAGTTATTTTCGTTTCATTCTTTTAATGGACACACCATGAACGGACGATAATTATCCTGAGAACGTTTACTTGACATTTTGCGTGCGCACCAGGTCACAGTCACCACGCTAAAGTAAAAAACTGCATCTTTTTTAAATCATAAAAATTGAATTGAATCAAAACTTAGATTGTATGTGTTACAATAAGGTTTTAAAATACGTCTTGATTACTCTGTGTTTTTAATTTATCTGAACGCACACGATGTATAACTAAAAATGGTACAACACTTTTGCCACTTAAGGGCAACTTAGGTATTTTCAAATCAATGATGATTGCAGTACCAGTCAGAAAAGTCGAGGTGACGTCAATATCGGTACAACAAAAATAAATAAAAATATCTCTAATTGTTTTACGACACGACAATGTATACCGAAATCAAATTACCTGTACACAACCAAATTATAAGTACTCAGCAAATGTTCAATAGAACACTTGATAGATTTTATCGAAATATTCACGCTTAACTGATCAAACGACAAACGGGACACCGCCGAGTGGCGTACATAACGGATGCTTGTAAACAAATATCCTGCACGTCACATGAAATAATGAGCCCAAAGCAAACACGATAGAAGATATATGTAAACAGGTACGGGTATAATTTGCGGAATGCACAGTTCATTCGGTGTCACCGCAAAGGCAGCGAGTAGCAGAAGAATCGGTCGACGTTAAGTGAGCAACGAGTCTTGTCGAATGTAATGTTGCATGCTGCTACTCCAAACTAGTTCATAGAATTCTATAAATCAACACCTGGCTTTTTATGCGATTCAGGAGAATTGAACAGCCTGTCTTAAAGGAAATATACCCATACCCTTATATCTGTCAAAAATATATATGAACGCGTACAAATATTAAGTTAAACATACATTTTACAATTTTTAAGAGCGTTCTCGCGATACCTGGTTGGCTCAATTAAGGTGACGAACTTTTCTAAATTGGTCTGGATGTCCTGGGAGACACTCGCAATGGAACAAAAAAACCATCAGACTACCTTCCACTAAATACACAAGTGATAACCAAAAAAATTCATAAGAGTAATACTCCTAAACGGGCACAAATTGTAGAAATTCAACGAAATATGTTCACTAAATAAGTTTAAACCTTCTGTACAGGCTTGCTCGACGGCACAAATGTCAACACGCGGGGCAAGTCTGTCAGCGATCATTGTGTCACGATAACAAATGGATTAATTTAATTATGGCAATGCCGGGGTTGGTAGGACGAATCTTTTTATGCGCTTTAGCTTCGCACAATAGCTTAAAACAATGTACAGAATTCCATCGCCACAGAGATAATTTGAGATATCCATAAATCATCATTTGATGATAGATTTTTTATGAATGGCGACCGGCCTCTTTATGAGGTCCATGTCTGGTAATGTCTGGTGAAAATTGACAGTATTCTTTGACAAAGTTACAATACCACACAATGTCTAGAGTTGTACCCCTATCATGAACTTCTTGGGAGACGTAATCTTCCGTCTTCGTAATCAGGTTTCAAGTGACGGGGTACAACCCGATGACTATCGGGTACAAATCAAGTTTTCACGCTCGAAGATGATTTATTTCATTGTTTTTTTTTATTCTTAATTTCATCACTTCATTGAACTATTCACTAAGCCCCGTTCTATGATAAAAAGAAAGGAATACTTTATCCAATCAACTTGCCCGTTTAACTGGGAAGGTTCAAGGAATCCTAAATATGCATAATGATTGGTAGTATTATTTGTACGTAGTAATATTGTCAACATTTCAAACGACTGACGCCGCATCCTTTTAATAAGCAAATTAATTTGCATATGCCACAGCGGTGTACTTTTCAATAAACCGAAGGCCCATCGCCGGTCCCGCTAATTGGATGGCCATTTTGTTTTCCAAAATGTAACTACAATTTCACCTTTCCTGTTAAAAGCTTTTGTGACGCAAAATGCACGACAAATTAAGCATTAAACACTTGTTTAAGGCGAAACGGCTGATGGAATGTGTTTATTAAATCTTGTTGCTTAAAACTTAATTAAGACATTTAAAATATGATATAAAGTATCTTAACGGCATTTTCATAGCAGTTTACATTTGAAAATCATTTATATTGCCTCAGTACGCGACCAACTATCCAATTAGGATGTAACTAGCCAATTGACTCGGATAATTACATAGCTGATAGTGGTATATAGTGTTGTTCGATTCATTACATCTTCATCATCATCATCATCCCACATCAGTCCACTGCTGGACATAGGCCTCTCCCAATTGCTCGCTACTTCGATCGGTCCCGTGCCTCTCGCATCCAGCACTTGCCAGCCGTCTTGCGCAAATCGTCACTCCACCTGGCCTGAGGGATCAGATCCTCATTACATCTGCAGAACATCAATTAGCTCCTTTCTTTATCGTTACACTCTTGACAAAGTGATCGTAGTCATTACTTCAGCAGTATAGATATGACAGAGGTTCTTTTCGTACATAAAGAGGTTCACATCAATGTCATCAATGCTATCAGATTTATATCTCCATGCCTATAACATGTTTTACATTAAAGCAGATACTTCGTGTATCATGTGAAGTTCAGGTATAAGCAAAAGATTTTATAATCCTAGTTCTTTTGAGGTACAGAACCCTAATTAATAATGAAACTTCTGTACAAATACAAATAAAAAAAAATTACCTATATAAAAAATTAAGGCCACTTACCTCAACCAGTGTCTTTTCGCAATGGCAGTATGACAACAAATCGCGTCATACTGGTCTGCAATCCAGACGATCAGGATAATGTAGAACGCCGTCGTCGTATCATTGAAGAATTCGGACATGATTGCTTCCATTCCTACGGACAAAGAAAGTACATGCTTAATAAAAGGGAAAGCAATTACTGGTGAAGAATGGAGTACCTATTCCCATATTATAGGAGGGTAACATGATGAGACGTTTACTAAACAAACGACAATGTCATGTCAAAACTACACTCACAAATCTCTAACAATGCTTAACACATTCTAATCTACGATTAGCTCGTGATTTTCATGGATTAAGCGTAGTTCCACAATAGTCAAATGGTAAAACAAAGCCGTACAACATCATCCCTCATTCACAAAACCCAATGACACAATGAAAGTGCATCGCAAGTGGCGCCACCGGCGGCGGCAAGCCGCATTAAATATCACCGCGGGTCATGTGTGAGCGCGACACCGGAGAGCGGTCTCCGGTGTCGGGCCCGAGTGTCGGACTAATTAGGTGTCGACAATTACGCGCTAACGACCGAAATCTGAACCGACCCGTCAGGAGCTTATTAACCGCCCGACGCGCGACGTGCAACGGCGACCCGACCGATTCATTTCGTCGCCGTCTCAGAGATACGCTGCGGATTTATATGCTCGGGTGCAGTTTGCATGTAATACGTCTGTCGGGCTCCTCAAATCGACCCGGTTATTTCCGAGACTGGAAATACTAGTGGTGACTGCGACACGCTACTTCGTAATCTTTCACGTCTGAACAAGAGACTGGTGTCTTTTGTTCCACAGATGTGGTTTTGTTTATGATGTACTAACTTGTGCAATACAAGTTTCCATACAGTATATAAACGTTACTAAGCGTTAAGTTGAGGGATGATCGCTCGACAACATTTATTTAATGACGATTGCTGGCCAAATTCAAGTGTCAAGCAAGCTGCCCTAGCAAGATTCGTCCAGTTATATCCTGAGATAGTCCTAGGAAATCGTCGGCTACTACGGGCATCCATCATAATTGTGAAAGATCTTGATTATCACAATGGAGCTATTACAACACCCGATCTACGAAACATGGGAAAGGAGAAGCCGGATATAGATCATTAGAAAATTCTATGAATTTTCTCGCGATGTTTCCAGAGGCATATAAGTTATGAAACCTGGAATACATGAAAATGCTTTTGATAATTAAGGATCTACCACAATTATTACAACTGTTGCGTCTATCGTTCGCTTTCAGAAATTATACAGACGAAAAATACTGCCGTGTGAAAAACCAATAAACAAAAATCCCACACGCTATCAACCGCGCACATAGCCACGGTATCAGACACTTTATAAGTGCATTCGACTCCATTAGGATTCGGAATTGCATTGCGGGCCGACACTCAAGTTATCTCGATTTCATTTTCCATCCAAAATTCCGGCGGCTAAATTTCGGAAGCCGAACAACGCGCCGGGTATAACTCAATACGGCGTGTCCGGCGCCGCGGCCGCTCTCATTTGCATTTTGATGAGGACTCCGACACTGATACAATAAACACGTTAGGGCACGGCCCGCGCCCGATCGAGCCGGAACCGGCGACGTTTAGTCGTGTCGCGACACCACGCTCAATTAACTCTTGCTTTGAATTATGTCTGTGGGGACAGACGGCGCTATATGAATATGTAATCCGAAAGCGGTGTCACGGTTGAAGCCGGACCATTCGGCTGCTACGGAGCAAATTGCAGTGCCCTGAAACTATTCACTATATGTTGCAGTCTATTGCCGTTTTTCAGATTAATACATATTTCATACAACTGGCTCTCTAGGGTCATAATATGGTAGTCTGCCATTTAAGGTGGGAAAGTCAGTTTAAGTGATTATGAGCGAGAGATTAGGCCATTGAATGCTTTGTTATCTGATAGTTCTTTATTAAATCTATATTTGTGTATTAATTAGCCCGCAATCGAAGTGACATTTCAGCTTAATTGGCCGAAAAGTAGATCTGCAAAAAGCCAAGACATCCCCGTAAAAAAGTACGATGTGTCTTCAGCTTTTACTGCATGACCGACAACTTGAGACTACCTTTTTTAAAACAACGGTGAGCCCAAAAGCGAACCGACAAAGCTTTATTAACCAAGTAGACTCCAAGAAGCCGAGAGATACTTGTAAAAAGTCACCGGCAGTTACCTATTCAGCGGAGCATGCGACGTAATCCTGAGTGAGTCGAGTAAACAAATTACGGGCGGGTCGGACCGGCTACGACGTGCCGACACCAGTCCGCTATTAATTTTAATTCCGGCGCTAGACGAAGATCGCCGAAGATGGGCGGGAGGCACGCGCGAAACTGTTAAGGACTATATTCAAATTGAACCGGTGGAGAGCATCGGCCCAATTTGAGAAGCCAACGCTTGGTATAAATACGGTGATCAGGCTAATAAGTTATGTATGCGAAGTCAATGGTTTCTAACTGGTAGGGCGAGTTATTTTACCAGTAGTCTTTAACTCGAATAATGAGGAGGTGTTCTAGATTCATCATACAGTACAAATCCGCAATAAAGCGCTTGATAAGGCCCGAGTATTTCAGGGTTATTCGCTACATACTCACTAAGTTTAGGTGAGGTGCATGCAGTCCCCACCCCCTGTGAATACGGTATGATTCCTATATCTCAGTGCTCCCCCGAGCGCTACGGCAACATATTTTTCCGGCAAGTAGCAGGTTTTCACACTTAACCATATTATGTGTTGATAACATTACATAATTTCATAAGTTTTAGTACTTTCCATAAGTATGAAACTGCGTCTTAACTACCATAAATGGTCACTTAAGTTAGTACAACAGATTTTCGATCATATAAATATAACTGGCGTCAGAGAGGCAAGCCAAAGAAAAGATGGCGTGATGCCTTAGACAACCATCTGCAAGACTGGCAAATGTGGCTGACAATCGGGAGATGTGGAGAGACTTAGGGGGAGGCCTTCGCTCAGCAGACAATAAAGGATAGTAAATGGGTAGCGCTTGACCCTAACTCGCCTGATTAGAGCCTACGACTGCACCTACGGCTTATATCTATCGGAGCACACGGCCACTGGCAAATAGTCCCATTCTAAAAATATACGAACTTCTACATTTGTGACAGACACGTCTGAATATGCGAAAATGTCCGATATTACAAAACAGCCATTCTGCGTATCAATGACAACAGGATGTCGCAAAACAATTTCCCTACATTCAGGCGGAGGTAGGCAAGCGTATACGTCAGAGCCAGGGCTGACTGCAGGTGGTCTGCCGGCCGAGATACCTTGCGTTCGACAGCCGTGCACCCGTACAGACGGACATACGCACAGTTTATTATGGAATCGGACATTTTAAAAAACACAGTCAGCTATCAATTTTGTAAAAATAAATAAATAAGTCTAGACATCCCACGCTGGGCCACACATCGCCATTTAGCCCCAAACTAAGCCAAAAAAACTTACTTAGATACTTTTTGTTGTAAATAAATATATATTATACATAGTAAACACCCAGACCTATACAAACAGACATGTTCATGAACATAAATGTGCGGGAATAGAACCCACGACCCTTGACTCAGAAGGCAGAGGCCACTAGCAAATGAGCCATCCAGCCAGTCAAACCCAAGACATGCCACGCTAGGCCAGATAGCCTCATCTAGGTACTTCAAAGTAATCCACGCTTGTACTACGGGTGCCGGACAACAGATTTAGTCCGTTGTGTCAGAGATAGCGTTTACTACTACTGCACCAAACGGATTGTCAAGCTAGTTTTCTTGGTCCCCACTAACGGTTTAGTAGTACCTGTTATGTTGATTTTTAAACATTTCAGACATCACGTTAAGGTGAAATCCACGAAGAAATGTGTATTATTGTACAATATGTATCTTTTCTCATGTTAATGATTATAACAAATTAAAATAATGATGATATTTCAATACACATAAAACAGCTAAAGTAGTTTCCTAAAGAGAATTTTCAAAAGGATTAGCGTGGGGGTGTTACCTTGAAAGTTATACCGATGTATATTTATCATTATTATTATACGCAAGCTATATTAAGACGCTATTTTTTATAATTTACTAATCCACTACACGAGTATTTCTTGATCGTAATTCAGTGTTCAAAAACACGTAGGCGAAACAAAGTTAGGTACTTAAGTTTCCAATCCTTTTTAATTGAAGCAAGCGGGACAAACGTATTATAGGTTATACCTAAGGCTCTATCTACTTCTATATGTACTGATTCGCCTTAGAGCTAAGAGCTAAGGCACTAGCAAGGAGGCAGTTATAAAACTCAAGTGCAATCCAGACAGTGCATAGGGCGAGCGGTAAGATGCGCACAAATTGTTACTTCCACTCGCTAGGTTTAATCTAGGGGGACACCCGCCGAGTCTCCGCGCGGACTGCGCAAATTGAGAATAATGGATCCTGGGCCGTTTTAGGGTTCCATAGGTAATCTGATAGCGCGATTGCTTTTCTTATCTTGGCTTAAGGCTTAGGCCGACGGTTGTGTTAATGCTGCGCCCTTTTCGTGCAAAGCTGCATAACTTTTGTATTGAATAGCAATAGAAGGTATATGTGCACGCATAAGGTGAAATTGGTTTCAACTGAATATGAAATCTAATTAAGATCACTGTAAATTTCATACTGCACTGATTTATTCGATGCATTAAAATGCGAAAATTTAACGAGGGGGTGAATTTCTTGTTAGTACTTATGAACAATAAAAAATAAATTATGAACAATGAATAACAATTCTTTTATCTATTCTTAGCAAAGCTTTCCTGCGTAAATAGCGTATCTTGTAGAATCGATATCGAAGCGATTGTTATCTGATAGGGATTAAAGTCTTCATCTTTAAGCCTTCGTCTGTCGCGTTACTAGACACAACAGAAAAAGTACTTATTGTCGATCATCGGTGGCCCCCGTTGCATACCAGCTAAGGAAATCTAACCAATTAACTACCTAATAGTAACCCAAGTCTAACAGAACAAAATATTCATCACATGCACCTGAGTTGAATACTACCCACGCGGTCTGGCTCGGGTGAACGAACATTTACTTTAGCGTTAAAATAAGTTCATAATCACATTGTAATGTACCTTTTCTTAATCACATTGAAGAAGAGAACAGTGACTGAGAGAGATGTTGGAAGCGACACCCGCGCCCCCGCGGCGAGTTTCGGCTAAGCCTTGCATCGGTGATCCGCGTTTACGATCTCGTTAGTGCCAGTAATCGCGACGTGCACGGTCCGGATTACGCCTGTGCATTATTAGTGTTTTTATTGATTCACTCGGCTGCCGTCGTAAACTGAGATTATTATTCGCGACCCCCCTCCAGCCCCGACGCCCTCAGCCCAGTTGTTTTGTTACTTAATCGCGACGATAACAACGTTTAACGACGGCTAGGTGACTGGCGAAATTCCGCTTCGATGTTTAGTGCTCATTCTATTTTCATTAACCATTTACCCACTTAATGATCCGGATCCTAAGGGAGTGATTCAATGACTCGAACCCATAAAATTAAACCTTAGCGTGACCTGTACCGAACAAGCGACATCGACTGACGAGCTGAGATTTCGCCTAATTTATTTACGCCTTTAGGTAGGTTCCATTACAACGCTGTGGACGTTCAATGCCAAAAACGGCATCTGAATTAAAGTTGTTAGCGGGTATCCACTGTGTGGATCAACAAAGTGTAATTACTAATTAAGCTGAAGATATATAACTGCTTACATGTGTACCCAAAACACATGTTCATCTCCTGTTCATTTTCATAATCTAACGGGACCAAATTCAACACAATATAGGTGATCAGGGGCAAAGCCTACATTACAGTGCATGGCGTGGTTTATTATCTACTATTCCAGGAATCCCGGACCCACAGCCAGTGTCAACTAAAATTAAACAACATAGAATTGATATGATTCGGTACACAATAGATTATGATGAAACGCCAATATGAATTTAACACAATTGTTAATATAACAAAGCTCAAAGAGCAACAGAATTAATATGCTGGGCACGCACCGTGTGTGCTTCTGCTTTATCAATAAAATGTACGGTTATTTTTGGCTAAAATAGAAAATCAGAATTTCAATGTGAGCTGGCTGTTTGCAAACATATAACAACACTTTATCTGATTGAAGTCCGCTACAAAAGCTAGATTTTAAAAATATTTCTGGATTATTGTTGTTCAATAGATAATTAAATTGTAGATAAAACAATAAGCCTGTTGAAAGCAAAGCAATGTTTATACGTTGAACAATTCAATAATCGGACTGAGTAACCGCCAGGGTCACAGAAATAGTTATGGAGTAGAGAAACTTCAACATGAAGTGTAGCATATGACTTTAATTATTAAGATGGATATTATTTCTATAAAAGGTTTCGTAAAAGCCACATTCAATGAGTGCTTGTATCTGCAGCTCGTGAGGACAGTAAAATAGAAAAATTTGTACGGAAAACCATAAAGACCGATTGAAAACTTTACATTAGTTACCAATTAGTATTGGCATATCAAGCTCAAACCGTTTTCTGGGCGATGGCCGAGCAAATTATATTAAGTCATCTGCAATTAAAGCCTATTTGTATTCGATAAACAGGTTAAGGTCAATTAACCACCGAGAAATTACACAATACGTCTATATACATAATTATCAATCTCGTGACTGGAATAAAATACTGAGGAACTGATTTTACCTCTATGACCTCTTGACCAGGCAATCAGCGAATATAATAATAGGTACAGACAACATCAGATAAACCGAAAAAAATTGCTACACACCGGTATCAACACTATTCAAAGTATTGAGGCTTATTCAAATTAATCTAGCATCTAGCTACTGCTAATGACTGATGCTGTCTGTTTAGATAGACACATAAAGATTACCTTGATTGTTGAGACGATTAATTAATTATGAAAAGGTGTCTGTTACTTCTATTTGACAGTTTTGTGATTAAATCACTTATAAGTTTAGGAAGATGATACTTATGACATAAAACTGTCAATGTGTAAATATATTTGGCTATTCATTGTGCGTTGCATTTATTTGAGAGTAGTAAGTAATGTGCAGTCAAGTGCAGTCTTCTTGTTCCCCGAGAGATATCGGAAGAATGCAAAAGTAAACCAGTTTCTGCGCGTTCCATCGTAGACTATGATATTACTTACTATCAGGCAAATCGCATTCAAGCGAATCCCATTCTCACTTATAATAAACCTGTAGAGAGGTCAATTCTATACATGAGTTATATTTTCAGAATAACTATCGGGGGGTGATTAGTGAGCGATACTGATGCCAAAATGCAATCATTAAAATTCTTGTCCGTCTGTATGTTCGTTATAGAAACAAAAACTATTCGATGGATTTCAACGAAACTTGGTACAATTATTCTAAATACTCCTGGGCAGGTTATAGTATACTATTCATCACGCTACAATGCAGACGAGTGAAGCAGAGTGTAAAAAACTACTACATGGAATTGAATGCGGTTTTCACCAATGTATTGCTAGAGTTCTAACTTAAAATTTAGGCACCATTTTATGGAAGTCCATTATATTTGAAACACGATATCCACGCGTGTGACGCCGCTGGCACAGCTAGTTTCGAATAAAACAAAAAGATATTATGAGAACTCATATATCTGATGCTGACTGTACGCTGCGGCCGCCATAACCGCGTTTGATCGGAAATTATATCGAGCGGGTCACACGCGTGCCAATAAAGCACTATTGTCATGTGAACACCATAAACTGCATTAAGTAACAAGAAACAATCTCTTTGTTCCTATTTACTTAATGCTAAATTGTTCAAATTCACGTCACTGAGATTGTGATGAGGATATTATAAATGTAAATCTATTTTTTTTAAATAACGGTTATACTATTTTGGTAACTGCTAAGTTGCTGTACGCTATTGCACAAACGTTTTCAATAACCGGTTATTTTAGAAAGATGGTGAGAATTTAAAATGTTTTTTTTTAGATTCTACTAATATGCTTCTACTAAATGCGAAAATTTATTTGGAAAACTATTTAATTGTACAGCTTATAGTGAAGCTTATGTAGGTATATCAGATTAACACATGAGTACATTTTTTTTAATTATTTCACATTAAGAGAGGTAGGGCATAGCGAATCTTCGCTCGAATTGAGCCGCCCGTCCGGGGAAGGACCTCCACCCTATAGAATACCGCAGTCAAATGACCTCTGAGTCGTCATTCTGCCGGTGAGTAGGGTTTCCGGAGCTCGTGGGGGGTTAGGGTTGGGCCGGCATAGCGGTGGCAACTGACAGGTAACTGACCAGTTACTTGCCCGTGGTCACAGCGACTTGGGCTTCTCTTTCGCTTTCCATCAGGTGTAGGGAAGCCATTATGTCGAGCCAATATAAAAAAAAAAAATTATCACTGATGACCATGCGCGGACGAAGCCGCGGGCAGCAGCTAAATCTTATAGACAAAACTTTAACCAAAGGCCTGAACTTTTATTTTCAAATGTCAAGGTAAACATTTCTTTCTGATTTACAAATCAGATTTAACGATTTAACACAGCTAAACTATATTTATTTAATTCGTTTTTAATTTTATTTACGTGACTAATTTAATGATATAACACAACTAAACCACAAAGAAGATTAAGTAACATAAATATAGACAGAGCACAAGCCTCATTAGCAATTTCTACGAAGCGTGTTGAATCTATGCTAATGATGTGTCCGTGATTAGCCCGTGACCGGAGCGAAACACATCCACATAGCAACATACAGCCTAGGTTTCAGGATTTAAATCAATGCTTAGTAATACAAATTCGCAAATGTATTATTGATAATAAATGCGAGATAAGGTTAAACTTGTTAGAGAAGCTTCACTTCTTCTTGTACTGAATTAAAAATCAGTTCTTTGTAGGTATTTGGCTATTATTTCATATTGTGCGTGTTTATTGTCAAATATTACATAATTCAAAAATTCATTGCAGACAATTCACTTCAACGTAAGGATTATTATCAAAGTAAAGATTTCTCGTGTATTATCCCAGATCATTTAGAAAAGTCCATTACCTAAATTGACCCTACTACCTAAAGGGAACCTTCGGATTGCCGCACTATGGACGGAAACGGTGATACAGTGACCAAACGTGGTCGAAATGTACGTTGTGACGTCGAAACACAATAAACATCTCTTCGATATTCGAATCTCAGTGTGGGTAAGCAGACGCAGACCCGATAAAATAGCATGCGACCGCTGAGACGTCGGCTCATCGGCAATTTGTATCGAGCGGGTTGCATGCATGCTAATAACGCCTATTGTGTCCCGTCGCATGCTCCAGATTAGCCGAGTGGGCCCGAGACATCGGCCAATCTGCTCGTTGCATCCTTCGGTCGCATCTTACTACTCGTAAGGCATAGTAAAATTGAGCATTAATCTTGTAGGAATATTTTCGTGCACGATGTTATTGGCCGTAATAGAAATGCATGCATAGAGCAGAAATACCATTCACAAAATTCGTTCATCATCAGCTTTCTAGCGACCACTACTTTTCCAATGACAATTGTCATTTGAGAGGATTTACAGTAGTCGCCACGCTTGGCAGGCGGGTTTGGTGACCGCAGTATGTTTTATCTATACAGGGAAACGCTGCTGCCCATTTACAAAAAGTTAGGAAGAGACAAAATCTAAGGGAAATGTACTATTGTTTAGGCTACTAAATAATGTCTTGTTATTCGTTACAGAAAATTACGTCACATAAACGCTTTTATTTTATAAATTCACTTTATAACGTTTCGTATTCTTTTCATACACTTCACAATTTAATTTAAACTATCGACCTGCCCTCGCTTCGCTTCGGTTTATACGTGTAAACCTTCCTCTTGAATTGCTCTATCTATTAAAAAAAACCGCATCAAAACTTGTTGTGTAGTGTTAAAGATCTATGCATACATAGGGACAGACAGAAACGAAAAGCGACTTTGTTTTATAATATGTAGTGATAAAGCTCCAACGGAAAATCAACTCGATACATTTTCGGTGTAGAGCTATAAAATACCTGTGAACAAGTGAATCGCAAAACTGGCTGGGATTATTACCGTGTTCAACTGAAGTACGGACCCCTGGCTGTCGGGTGGAAGAGTCAATCATTAGGGAAGCCGAGGAGGCTAATTTCGGTAATCCGCTTTGGCACTCACCTACAATCTGTCAGTGGAGACTGTGCTCGAGTTATTCATATTGGTGCTTGTAGCTGTGAATCTAATTAAATGTTGCTTCAAAGCTACTATTTCATGTACTATGCGATAACTTGTCTAACTGCACTATCATAACTGTTGTCATCGTCTTAGCTTCTTGTGTAGCGAAAGCGTTTAGTTTTCAATCAGACGAAAAGGAGCTATTATATTGTGCCAATATATTAAACAAATCTGAGACGTCTTCAAAGGCACATTTATTTCAGTCATTCAAATCAAGATTGATATAACGTACTAATAAACGCACGTAAAAACATAAGCTATATGAAAAAGTGAGTTGTTTATTCCTCATATTTTTGTACACTAGGTAGATATATCATAACTGCTTGGTAGATAAATAGGAAACGTAGGTAGTGGTATGTAATAAATGTAGTAACAATATTGAGAATATACATTTCTTCGACTGTCTACAATACAAAGAATTAATAATGAAGGCGTAGACAAGAAGGCAATTCGATCAATTCTTTCAGTAGTATAAAGTGACTAACTGTAAATGTATTAACCATAACGCAATTCCTTCATAACAGCATAACTAAACCCGTATACCGATTGACAGAATTCCCCAATCCGACATCAAGGCATATTCGAACTGGAACACCAACGCGATCCCTAAATTAGGGCAGCGTTTTAATCCTAATGGTGAAAGTGGATCAGTGAGACGAGCCCACGGCGTCAGAGCCAAGCGCAGGGCCACATAGGGCCGGACATGCCCCGCGGTCGAATCAACATTTGCCGACGGATCGAATTACCGCACCGCGTCACCGTAACGTAATTGCTTCAGCGTCCACCGGCCGCCCGACGGCACGCCTTTTTGTCTCTCGGCGAGCGAAAATTTTAAAATCCATCATCGCTAATTCGATATTCTCACACTACGCCGCGCTTTCGGCCCTGGGCGCACGGAGCGTGATTGATACACTTAAGCAAAATGCTTCCGATTACGCGGCAGTGAAGTTTGTGATGAGGACGCTGGCGTGTGTTCAACTTTTTTGAACGGAAATATGTAAAGGTTAAGCGTGCGGAAATGAACCGTTACGGTGTCGTAATTGCAGTAAAGTAAATACTCAACGTTATTTTTTATAGCAATATTTAGCCGATAGCAAAATACCGAACAAATATTGCTATTGTCAGGAGGCTTTGTTATATAAATTACTGAGAATTACTCGTTAGTCAGGAAGGTTTATAAATAATAAATAAATAAATATCAGGCAACATCATATGCATTGCTCTGATCCGATATGTATGTAGCTTGAGCACTTGTGGTACGGATATCAGAAAAATGAAGGTATGATGATGAAATATATACTTGCATTCAGATACAAACACCCAGACACAGAACAAACACAGTTCATTACACGAATGTTTCTCCCAAGTGGAAATCGTGTCCACGACCCTTGTTTCCGAAGGCAGGAATTAATCTGTACACTTATAAATTACAAATTTGGCTAGTCTCCTCAGATATTGGCCAAAAAGAGGACCCATTAACAAGACAAGAAGTACCAAACGCGCTATATAGTTGAACAACTTTTCAAATTGAATGAAAAGGTGACCTATTTTCGTCAAACGTATGCTACGAACACGGAAAATTAGTTTCACTAAGTGTTGTACCCTTGCGGTTGGACAAACCGCGGGCGAATTGAGCGATTCATTTCGAAGTTTGCGAAGAACGAACGCAGCGCCCGGAGGTATAATTAGTTAGTATGAGCAGCTCCAACTCAAATACCGGGCCGGACGTCCAGTGTGCGACTGCACCCCGGTATCGTCTGCATTAATGACCTTTTCCAAAAAAAATTAGCATTATTTCGTGCTGGGCGTTTCTCATGTGGAACCCATTTCAAAGTCGGAAGTGTACCTATCTTTTCTTTAAGAATGAACTGAGCCCGTGTGGTTTCCGATTTTTGAAAAGGGACCACCCCATTTCATGCCGTGGGTGTCGTAGAGGACGAAAAGCAAAAAATATCGTGATAGCCGTAATTCAATTTTTAAAAATTTCTTCATAATTGGTTCATATTTGGTAAGTGTGATAATAATAGGTCGTAAAGTACATTTCATGACCAACAGGCATCATATGCTCGTCTGCCGCCTCTCGCTTAAAAAAATGACGCCAGAAGAAATTCGAAGGCAGGACAAGGTTTGCCATCAACTAGTAGTCTAATAGCAGACAACATTCTGTAAATAGTGTATTTCAATATCATATTTCGTAAACATAATGTACCTCCTATATAGCGTGTGAGCCCCGTTAATAAATGTTAAAAGTTTAGCGCATGGGCTTTGAGGTATTACCAAAAGTCTAAAGTCAAAGAGAAAACGAACATCAGATCGAGGAACCGATAGCACTCGGATATCATTTTGCTCTATGGATGTGGTTTCCAGATTGATTTGTTTTAGCGCACACACTGCCCGGCGAACGGGTCTTTATTGAATGGAGGTTGATATGCAAACCCCCCAGGGCTTAGTCATTCCACTATGGGATATCACTTCATCTTGTTAAGCGTCGAAATATCACAAAAGTCTCACTTATAGGTTTGAGGGATGTAAGTAACATCATTATGTAAGCTGGAATACCTTAATATATTGGATTAAGAATGTAAGTAAGTATATGACGGCATCGTGGATATCACTTCATGTTACTAAATGAAAAACACAAATCACAAAAATCTTGGTTATTGGTCTGAGGGATGCCTAGTATTGTGTAAACTGGGATATTCTAATATACAAGATATTAAAATATATATCCATCCAAATATATTTTTCAAATCTTAACTAATATTATAAAGCTGAAGAGTTTGTTTGTTTGTTTGTTTGAACGCGCTAATCTCAGGAACTACTGGTCCGAATTGAAAAATTCTTTTTGTGTTGAATAGACCATTTATCGAGGCAGGCTTTAGGCTATATAACATCATGCTGCAACTATTAGGAGCGAAGAAATAATGGAAAATGTAAAAAAAAAGGGGGGGGGGGGAAATAACTATTCCACGCGGACGAAGTCGCGAGCACAGCTAGTATATAATAATATGTTAGTACGATGGCCTCGGTGCTGGTGTAGTGCTATGGTTATAGCGTTAAGCCTTAGGCGCGGACTGTCCGAAGGTTCCGTCCATAGCCTTTTCTTATTCCATATTTAGAGGTAAATATATTTTTAGTATATCCTTGCTCGTGATTGGATCCCAACCGCAGCGCGCCGCCTAAGAATTAAGTCAGTTTGTGCAAATTGACAACATCCGCTGCCACCGGAAGCGACCAACAGACGGCCTTTGATTTCTGCACACTTGCGGTGATGCGACAACATAATAATATTATGCGGAAGAGTAATACTGTCGGCACTGCATGAAATCAAGAGTTTACCTTATAAATATATTTAACTCGGCAATAGATAGTGTATAAGTTAAAAACATGCATATTGTATATTTTGTATTTGATAGGTACAGTAGATAGGAAAATAAGATTGCAAAATATCATTTGAATCATTACTAATATTATGGTGAATACCTACAATGAACTGGTTGATCTACTACAATTCGAAAGTCGGTATCGAAGCGTATCTAATTATTAAACGGTAACTCAGATCAAAAAATTATATTATAATAATGTATTTATCATCGTCTCTAAGATATCTCTGATAGATTTGTAATTTTAGTCTGTAAATACATTTAAAATACGTTTTAGTCTGTTACAAATTCAATTTTAAAATGATCTTACTGTTGCGGACAGAACGACCTTTTTTATATATTACGTTTATTGTGTAAATAGTTTTATATTTAGAAGTGTTTTTTTAAGAGAATTTTGTTGCTATGGTTTTTACTGTTGTTGTGAAGTAAGAGTTATACAGTCCAGCGGCTGGGCGATTAAAGTGTTTTGTGGTTTTCCGCGTCTTGTTTGATTCCACACCCTGACGCCAGCTCCAGCCGCAACACTTACTTTCATGCTTTAAGTACATGTACGGGTAAAATTACTCATTTCATGTTATTCTACGGTTGAAGTTTAAATGTACATTAGCTATTTATAATTTATATTATGTCTCCGAGGCCTGTTTGATGCCGGCCGTGCTGAACCTATCGCACTTTTAAATCGAATCTCGCAATATTGCCCGTTCCCATCCCAAGAGGATTCGTCGCTAGTTTTTCATTTCGAAATGCATACAACACGCTGTTGTTCAGTCTTTTATTTTTAAAAGCTAATATGAAGTTTATTATGGCATTGGCGGTGCAGAAATGAAGCCTGTTGTTTGTTACACTTTCAGAAATGTTCACTGTGCAATTTGAAACGAATAATGATAGCAAGTGTCGTACAGCTGGGGAGGCTTATGTCCAACAGTGGACAGAGATAGGCTGACGATGGTGATGATCAATAATAGCAAGATTAAAGCTAAGGAATATTGTAGAAATTTGAAGATCTCTGTAGCGCATTATAAAACGAGCACGACAGAAGTTTCCCGGTTAAATTCCTGAGCGAAGTATTTCGATACAGGAACCAAAGACAATGATCTACCGTCCGTGATCTAAAGAGCTATCGTCTTTTCGATTAGTTTACTTATGCAAATTAATAATATTCTACTAACACTATTAGTGAACACTCATCATGCTACGAAATCCTTACAATCCAACCTACTTTTGGCCATTGACTGCTCTCAATTTTGACATTTAATACTTTTCCATACAATACATTAAATAGACGACACCTTCATTTCCTTTGTCTTTTAAATGAAGGAACATTGAGCAATTACATCTGCTGAATCTACTGCTTTTTACCACAACTTTCTCACTTATTAGTATGTTTAAAATTGCTTTTACTCCAGGAAACCCAGCAGGCATTTCATTCAGTCTGTCAAGATTTCCGGGAGCAAGTTTGGCTGTCCTAGGCGCAAACAAAACACCAAGTACCATTTTGTATCTACAGAAGAAAGGAAATCCACACTAAACAACTTATGTACTCGTAGCTACGTGATGTTCAATTGTTTTTCGATATCATCACTTCAGCTTGCGGTCGGGGCAGTCCGTGCATCCGACGATCATCGCTCGTCTCGCTCAACGCGAGCGCTCCACCGCGTCTTGTGCGGTATCTGTTTCCGCGTCGGATGCTGTTCAATTGCACATGGTGCGGTGCACACCAGCGGAACGAACCCCTGAACTCGGCAACACGGACTGTTTTAGGTTTTATTCGGTTGGTTTGTTCAAATGTGAAATACTTTCGACTATTCGTTGTGTAACCAACCTGTTTTCAAGCATTCCTTGCACCTTAAATGCACTCGTCACATATACGTTAGAAGTCTTGGATTTCCAACTATTCGTGATACAAATTCCCAGACTAGCTAGCTGGTCAGCTCAATTGATGGTCTTGAACTAGATATTGCCACTAAAAATTACAATAACAAACAAGTGTCGTGGATGCAAATTTCGCCCTCTCATAATAGTAAAACAATGAACATTCGTTTCGATTAGTAAAATTAAAATACCACCCGTACACGGAAATTTGATTTTCTTTTGAGATCTAACTCTACTTTTAAAACTTAGTTATTGTACCGATTTAAAAAAAAAAAGGTGAGTTAATAAATTGACACGACGTATTAACTCACTAAATTGTTCATTGTACATTTACATTATTGTTAACAGTAATTAATTTTAATGAAACAAACAATTTGCACCACTTTCAACAAACAATTTGCAAAACTTCTTTGTAATAAGTAAACAAAGGTATAATGAGATTTTATTCTGACACTCTATATTACAAGTGAGCGCCTTATTAAAGTTTGTTAA
This sequence comes from Conogethes punctiferalis, assembly GCA_031163375.1. Lineage (NCBI taxonomy): Eukaryota > Metazoa > Arthropoda > Insecta > Lepidoptera > Crambidae > Conogethes > Conogethes punctiferalis. Next base: position 8,580,576 of record CM062094.1, read on the forward strand.
AAGGTAAATCAAAATCAAATTACGAATTCTGCAAACAGGGGTATAAATTAGACATTTTTAATCACGCATGAAAACGTGAGACGTGCAAACATCACGCATGCGATGGTACGGGAAACTTTTAATTAAATCTGAGTGTCAGATTTGTGCCGTTTCTTTGACGATACACGCCATGCAAAACTTCCGATATTAACGCGTAATTACACCGATGAGACAGATATACAGTCGAGATACGCTTACACGATTAATTAGACGATGCTATCGTAAAGAAAATTTTATTTCGACACATTAACTCTATTTACTTATGTGATTTTTAATACATTTCTGTAATTTTACAGGCCAATCCATTTTGCCATTTGAAATTGAAGTCACCAACTCTTCTTAAAAAAAAATAAAAGAAAACATAATATACAATAAATTAGTTAATTAACCTTAAAACTGTAAGGTTCCAGGTACGGAGTATACTAATTTGGGGATTTTTAAATTCACATCTTTTATCGATATATAAATATCGTAGAATTTTTAAAATACCTTTTTATTACTATTTATTTGCAAGTTATAAAGCTCAGGATTAGACAGAGAGATCAGGTATATAATATGACGTCATATGACATTCTTCTTCTTCTTCTTTAAATTACTATATCTTGTGCATTTTTCAGACAATATTTATATTGTTTTCACATAGCACATATCAATAAGTTTTATAAAAATATAAATTATTATTTTAAAGAAAGCTTTAATTCGCTCCCAGAAACTCGATCAGGTCCCGAACAGCTGAATACATAGATGGTTCACTGTTGATTTTCGTTTCGTTTCTTTCGCCGTTTTTCAAAGGCTCGCGTCTCATCTGTATACTAGCTCGAGGGAATGAATGTTCTATCTAATTAACTTTATCATAAAGCGCCGGTTATTGCCTTGTCGGCCGGTCCGACGGTTTAATCGGAAACTCGTTCCGATATTATACCAGGAGATTTTTCGTACCCGTATTAAGCTCACTACAGTATCTTCTATCTTCTATATATATAAAAGGAGAAACTGACTGACTGACTGACTGACTGACTGACTGACATATCAACGCACAGCCCAAACGGCTAAACGTAGGCACTTGAAATTTGGAAGGGACGTAGCTTAGGTACCGTAGGGGTGCACTAAGAAAGGAATTCCCGAAATTCCCACGGGAACGGGAATTAGCGGGAAAATCCTTTTGTATGAAAAATCTAAACCGCTTAAGTTAGACGCTTGAAATTTAGCATGCAGGTACCTTAGTAAATATAAAGTTTAGTTATGGCTGTATTTTGAGAAATTCCCACGGGAACGGGAGTTAGCGGGAAAAAACTTTTGTATGTATAAATTTAAACACGCGGACGAAGTCGCGGGCAAAAGCTAGTCTTCCTTGAAACGTAAAACTTGCAGTTTAATATAATGTAGATCGTTTCTTGTTAGTAGTTATTACTACCTGTTCTTAGATATTATTTTAGTAAGAGTCAGTCTGTCGTCGGTCGATATTAAGAATTTGATATAAAAATACATATTTAGGTACTTATCTACTGTTTTTTTTTAATAATTTTGATTTCGATATTAATCGACCGTTTTAAGTAAGCACTAAAAACCTGAATACTAAATCTGAAAAAAAATTATGTACTTTAATACATACACCAGTAAATTGACTCAGAACCAGGTAAAATAGACATAGGCGGTCTTATCGCTATAAGCTGTCTCTTCCAGGCAAGCTTAGGTAGAAACACATGTTCAAAAATAAAAGATGTTATTGTTAAATCACATTAACCGAGCATTATTTTAATTGTGTGATTGTAGCAACAAACTTTTTAATATTAGCTAGGGTATGTTGGTAACCTTTCTCATAATTGATTGGTACCAAATGACAACCTTATATAGTATGGCCTGAGCTGGATTAGTGACGTAACAATATCTCTCATTTAGCTACATACACTTATAAAGGTTCTTTTAACGGCAGCTTACAACCGGCCAAGTCATAAAATTATTGTAACAGATTTAACGACGACAACTCTTCAACTTACACAACCGTAAAAATTAAAAAGGAACTGTTACAGAGTAGTAAATCTGTTTGGCCCAAAACAAAACGCTTTTAATTCCACTTCATACTGAATTTATATTATACTGAAGTAGGAGTTAATGGCCGTTCACGCCACGCAATAAATTCTAATGAACAAAGGTTTATGCTTTTATAAATTTAGACTTGAGCAACTTATTTCATTTACGACGGCAGATTTGATGTCAAAATTTGCCGTTACAAATTAATAATGTTCTGTTATGGTATATCTCGAGCATTAAATTATTTCTTTTTCAACTAAACACACTATCGAACCATGTTGAGATGATAGAAACCTCTTTATTAAAAGTATGTATTTAAAAAAAAAGAAGCAATAATGAATCGTTAAAGTACAAACGCAAATCAATTAACCGAGAGTTGTTACTATCCAGAAGAAAGAAATTGATTTAAATTATTCCCTGGAAAACGTTAATGGCAATGTATAGTTTAGTGAAAAAGAAATAATTTATTTTTTTCTGAACTAAAACATTATTGCCATATAAACTCAATGATTAACAAACTTAATAAAAATCAAATTAAAATGTTAACTCCAACTATTTATAGGTATGTACTACAACTATAGTACATTTATCTAAATAAAACTACTTTCCAATTCATCGCGTTGCATTTCCTTTCCAAATCCCCTAGCAAGTTATTCGAAATTCCATCCGCCGCTCAATATGATTTTCATATCTCTATTCCGCGCAATCGCTTACAACTAATCTCGACTATTCGGAGTAAAAATGAAGTTTTCTCAATTAAATTCGCAGAAAGAACGTACGGGCGAAGTTTCAACTTTCATCCGAGATAAAATTGAGTGTCTGACGGGGCTCTCTATCGGGTGTGGATTAATAATAAAGGAGAGGCAAGAATCAGCTCAGATTTCAGAGCTTATCGTAGACTTTGGATAGGAAAGGATCGGTTAAGTAACATGAGAACGTACATAACGCCAAATTTCTGTCAATGGGTTGGTACTTACATACAAATACAAGTTGTTTGTGTATTTATTTCTATAAATATGTTCGTCCCTGGCCGCTTGTCGATGGGGCTTCGTGTGTTTATCTATCTTCATGTGCGCGATTTAATGATTGCTCATATTTTGTTAGCGTGTGATGTGAGGTACGTAGTATAATTAAGTTATTTCAGTTAATTTAATTATCTAACATAAGTGTCATACATTGTAATTTTTGTGAGTAAAAATTTTAAAAGCAGATATATCATAAGTGAGAATTTATGACTTAAATATATTTAAGTAAATATACGTTAAATTAATTTAAACAATCAAAAAACATTGTACAAAAAACTCGTTCTAACATTCTCTTACTTGGTGAAAGTTCGACTTTTAATTATTTTCCCGTAATTATTTTAAGATTTTTTATGGGTCACTTCAAATACATTTAGTAGATACTTCATCAGACTTAAAATAGTTACACAACATTATAACAGTATATGGGTGTATTTCCTAAGAAAAACATTACGCACGAATAACATGTAAGCTTTTTCATAAGAATACACTCAACATGTAGACTCAGTTCGCAACACAATGCATTCAAAGCGCAACAGACTCAATAACTTCCACTTATCGAGAACAAGTTACAAACTTACTAAGTCCATAAGGAAATAATAAAAGTATCAGTGGTCCTCGCGAAGTATCGGAGCGGCAGCGGAGGAATCAAACAAACGACTTAAAGTTCTCTAAACTCCTGCCGGCCGTACTAGGGCTGTTGCAATATTGTCATTATTGACAAATATTAGAATATACTCGTATGTGCATGTCGAACTAGCATACTCTCTGTTATTCAATTCAAATCATTATTGCAAACATGTGCTTAACAAGCTGGTGTTTATTGCTGTATGTACAACACATTCACCCTGAAAGTAGCAATGTGCAGCTTTAAATATTATATTATTACAGTTTTGAATGTTTTTTTTTAAATAGTTCTGTCCAAATAGTATGAATTTATGCACGCGTTTTCTGCGAAGAAAATTCTTGGCTGATAAATAAAACGAAGGTTTTGGATGTAATCAATAGGGATACCTTTTTATGAAGACTTCGATGGGGCAATAGTAAAAACGTCGATTCACGGATGGTTCAATTTAGAAAACCGAATGTCTTGAATTGTTGTTTTGTATTTGTATTGTGAATTTCCTTTGAAGGACAGAAAGGTCTTAGTACAAACATTCATAATTGTCCTCTATACTAAAACATTTTGACAAAAATAATAATTGTCGGTACAGCCCTGAGGATACTTTGCCAATCCAGACTACTAACTCTTATTACAAACTTAGCCCGCGCTACACAACTTATAACTATTGCCAAGATATCCAGTTACATTATCCAAGGTGAGGGGCAGGCCGAGTATGCTCATAATATCTTATGTTTTAGAAATTAATAAAGAAGGTTTTATTCGAAATTATCGTATTTAATAAGTACGCTCCAGTACCCAGTATCACCTAATGTATTTGGTTATTTAATGAGCTTGGTGTAGCTATGGATATTTACCAATATCGCAAGCTTACGCTAGAATGATTTAATGAGAAGTTTTAGAGCCGTTTGGGGCTAATTTCTGGGATGAAAATAATGGTATACCTCCTTACAACGTTTTAAACAGGACTTAGTTTAGTCTTAGTGAAATACTAATTCAGTTCATATTATATTTATAAGAATAAATCGCAAAGGAAACGTATAAAAAAAATATTATACATAGGTACAGACGAATTGAGAACCTCCTCCTTTTTCGAAGTCGGTTAAAAATAAGCATGTTCGAGTAACATGTAACATAAAATTTTCCAACAACGCATTGTCAACAAAGTCTCGTCTCACCTCCTTGATTACAACCACGTGTGCAACACAAAATTACGTTTTAACGGACCACAGCCGACTTAAATGCAATAAAAAAGCACTCCGGCTAATTCTGCAGAGCCGGCCAGCTCCATAAAGAGAGGCGCAGTGAGACACGCGGGGAGATGACGCGCCGCTGGGTAATCGCATCACGCGAACTGCTGCGAAAAACTCACGACGTGACAGTACTTTTTTCACACATATCATATTTTCAATAAATAAAATCCCCCAAAAACATTTTCATGTAAAATGTAGCCAAGACGAGTGTGAGACCACATTGCGTGCACTGTCAAAATCAGATGTCATGAAGTGCCATGCTTATTAACAGAGTTGTTAGCATCTTACTTCACAATCACAAATTTAACATATCGCACCCCTGGATGAAAAGGTCACTAACTCAAAATATACTTAAAATGAGTTAATGGCGTTTTCAATATCCCGACAAAAATACCTACCCGGGGTTAAAACGGGGTTAAATCACAATGCATCTGGGGGCACGACCGTACCCCCAGATGCATTGTGATTATACTCGTAGATCTAAGGAGTTGGGTGGTGGAACACGCGGTGAGCGGACGCGGGATGCCGCGGGATTATTGTCTGGCGCGACATGTTGATTCTTTTCCAAATTTAGTTCAATTTTAATTAACTTCATATTCCAAAGAAGTGTAAGACGCTATGACAACGGCGGACAGGTCACCAGTCAGTTGCCAATGCCGACCCGTGAAATGCTTCTTTATGCCCCGATTAAGGGGTCTAATATCAAAGAAAGGAGAAAACACATGTACCGGCAATGAATCCCACATTTTAATGACGCGGCAAAGATAATAACTACTGTACATTTTAGTACGCAAAAGAATGTTTCAAGATATTGTGACAATAGTGTTGTGACAATATAACACGTGTGGTATATACTGTGCAGTTCTCTCATACAAGGTTGAACTATACTTATGGGAGTACAGCAAAACACAAATTAATGTCAGATTCAAACGAGCCTTCTCGGATGTTCCAAAGCATGACAAGATAACATTTGTACAAGCTTACTAGCAACGGGGTGAAAACCGGTGCGGTCGAATCTCAGCCGAGCCGATCACACTAACAAATGAACTCAGCTCGAATAACCCGCTTGCAATATGTCCTGCTCCTATGCGGGCCTTTCATGACAGAATTTCTCAGTGATTCCAGATACAACATGCCGACATACGAGATAATAAACAGTAATGGTTACTACAAAGTCATGAAAGCATATTGAAGTAGTGAAATATGCCGGCGAATTCCACGTTTCCAGTTATGAATAACTAAAATTAGCCATGTCCATAATTTAATACGTAATTTACATACAGTACTTTATAATGATAAACATCCTAATTTCTTTTCGCTTACGATTCCTGTGTCTGCGCTGTATGACCATGATCAACCCGATTGGATTACAACATCCCGATCAATCAGAATGTACAACTTTCCTAAAAAAAACAACAACATAACAAAAGCGACGGAATCTCGAAAGAAAGATGCCATAAATCGAAATCACAGCAATCAATAAAATCATTGCATTTATTATCATATAACATCAACGAAGCCACGTAAAAGACTGGCTGGATAATAAAAAAACTGCATTCTGTACCGGTGACAGCAAATTGAATAAGCTCGGAACGGCGTTGTTTGCACCGCTCATCAATCACCCATATGGATTTCATTTTAATGCGACGTCATCGGGCGTCTCGTGTGGCCGCCGAGTCATGCCGCCCCGTCTGTTGTTTCAGCCACGTACCCTAACCGATTATTTAGCCGTATAATTAGCCGGATATAAATACAAGTTAGGACTTAACAACTAAAAACCTCACTGATCTTTTGTGTGACCGACGGAGAGAGTATAGAGATTTCCTGACAAAAATAAATAGTGTGTGTTGTAGAACTGTTGGAATCGATGTTGTATTGCGTTTGTTAGGGCTTAAAAAACACTTTCATATGTTGTTGGAAATCATGTGAAGTTTAAGAATATATCTATAGTCTAAGCCAATCATCATAGAATTACAAGTTACGTATAAAAGCCCTAGTCAATTATTATCAGGAGTAATAAATTATTTCTGTGGCCAGAGGTCGCAAATACGTCATGAACACCAGTTAATTGATTGCTTTGATACGTAAATGATTCCAAAATCGTTTCGCACCTTGGGTTACATTATTACACTTTTAGCACGGATCCCTAACGTTTTTATAAATTTAAATATACCCATGTTCACCGGGAATAGTGTAGTATAAATATACCTACCCTATGTTCACCGGGGATAGTGTAGCTTTCCGAAAGTGAAAGAATTATTCTAATCGGTCCAGTAGATTCGGAGCCCATATGTATCAAACAAACAATCAAATCTTTCCTCTTTATAATATTAGTATAGAAGTAAAGATATGTATAATCTCCTGGTCCGTTTTAATTAACAATCAAAACATGGAATCTGCATACAGTGTTATACACACAAAACTAGAAACCTTCCAAGTTCTTAACCCGACTATGGAAACCGAAAACTACGTACAACGATGACAGTCTGCATCGGACACGAGCGGCCGACAAAAATGAATTCCCGTTCTATTGTGTTTACGGATACGGCAAATTAAATCCCCATTTACACAGGCGGAACACCTAAGGGGGGGACGGTAATCCACGACCATCAGGCTCCATTGTCGGCCGGAATTCGGTCGCCGCCCGGCTTAAGGGCTTCCGACCAACTCTACGGACGTTTCACAAATTAATAACCGATCGCATCTACATAATATTGTCTATCGAGCATAACTATTGTCAATGGGACTTTGTTTTTTTTTGCGCTCGAATGCATATTCGGAGATTCAACTGCAACAAAGTGAAGGTATTTTTATGGAACACCAATCAGTACCAAAGCTTATTGGTAATTTAAATAACTAAAGAAAACTTTATGCTAATAGATTCACGTTTAATACACGAGTAATACATATTAACCTTTTTCCTAAAAGCACTTCACCTAATAAGAAGAAATGCTGGTAGGAAAATAGTGATATAGTGGATTGCGATAGGCTGATGATGATGATGAAGGTCACATGATCTAAACTGAATGATTTTCATCAATGCATCCTCAAAGGTCCAAGTCCCAAGAATACTTTTCACAGCTCATAAAAAGCACCTTACTAGGTTAGTAGTCGATACCCAATTATCGTCCTGCACTCACTAGCCTACATTCGCATCTGCCGATGCACTACGGCGCGGCATAATTATGCGTGTGTACAGTCGTGACGAATTATAATCTGTGCTCTCGCGTGTAATCCCCGTGCATCGGCACTGGTCATGCGTCCTCGTGTTTGGTTTGCGCGCGGTCCGCCGGCGCACGTTTCGTGTTGATTGTTATTGCCGATGCGATCATAGCTCTTTTGCGTACCGTCTTTTTTGTAATTTCGGCATAGTTTATTACAGGTCATATGTGTCACAGTGACTTTGTAGGTAGTACAAACCGTGTGCGTACAAAGTTTGTACCCACCGTGTACACGACAATTCAAAGAAAGTTCAGGATAAATATTTTGAATAATTGAATTACGTTTATTGACAATTGCGTACATAGATATTAATACTATCAATTGCAATAACTTGGATTACTTGACTCCAATTCCGACTGAATTAGGATATAGAAACATTGCTGCTAGTTGATTTTTGGGATAAATTAAATCTTTGTGAATATGTAAGTTGCAAACCTACTACTTCTTTGGGTCTTTCAACAGAGTTCGAAACATAAAAATACTTTACACAAACCTTTTGGGTAAAGTATTTTATATTATTTTTCAATTTGTTTTACAATGAGATGAAAATATATTTTGCAACTATTTTTACTTGTTTCTAATGTGTATTTTAGTATAAAGTAAAGGACACCTTTCTAATGTTCTTTATCAAGAGTAGTCACAAAATATGTTTCAAGAATTTACACAGTTCTTTTAATTCCAAATTCAACTAAAAATAAACCTTACCCAATCTGATAAATGTGATATCAATAGGGTTCAAAGTAAAACCGAAGAAAAGCGCAGAAAACAAATTTAAGTAAAAGGAATGAAGAAGCACTTGCTGTATAATATATCAGAATCCACAGAGGAACCATAAATACATAGTTAGGTAAATATAATATTAAATCTCCACTTGAATGTTTATTCTGTCTGGAACCAGAACCCACGCCTGCTACGTAAGAAGGCTTAGTACATCTGTTAACCTTAAGAAGTCATAGTGCGCCATGTTTATGTTAAAGTAACTTTATAGTCTATTATCATTATGACGTCGTAACTACATACAGCTTCCCCACGCCTGATCTTAAGCAAAAAAGAAGCTAAAATCGCTTCGGATACGGGCAAGTGGCTGCTTAAATGAGTTAACCACTATCAAAAAAGGATAATTTAATATCAAAAAAAAAACTTCAGCCTCTTCCAACGCCATATAGCAGTTCCATGTGTTACTGATATTTAAAAACCACTACCGAGGCTCCTGCTCGAAATGATTTAGTTAGATAATGCATTTAGTTACTAGTTCTCTGACCTCTAAAATATAACTACCGTATCCTAGTATGATGTTTGTTCAAACACATGTATGTAGCAGAACTATAAACTGCACAAATCAATAACAAATTAGCGAGCTCAATCCATGGAAATGCAGTCGAAACCCAAAGTTGTAAGCCGCACAGCGGTGACTACGAACAATATTCATCGGCGATGCATACACACACGCGACTTGTACACTACAACATCTGTGCTGCAACAATAACTCAGTTAGATGAACCTCAATTTATGGTAAGGTGTTGCTAATGACGGTACCAAGGTGGGTAATAAGTATGTACAGCGGAGCAAACTTAAAGTGTAAAGCCCAAGGTAAAAACAGAGAACTGCTTTATTTATAGAGATTTATTTATTTATTTCTTCTTTTAACATAACATGAATATATATTCGAGATCTTCTTAACGATCCCTTTTATTTGATTTTACCTTCGACACTGTAAGTTTTCCGAATCTTATTTTTTTAATTTGTTATATTGCCGGACAAACAAACATTATTTATAAAAATATACGTACACTTGGGTCATAGAATTACACCATCCTACCAAACTTCACGTTAGTTAGTCCAGTAGTTTAAGAGCAACTGTAACAGACGGACGGACAGACAGAATCACGAGTGAATAAGGGATTCGTTTTTTAATTTTGTTGAACAGAACTTAATTACACAAGAAATTCATTTTAAATGCACTTCTACAATCAGTAGAACTATAACAACGTAATTATGTAAAGATGAAACGGATCAAAGTAAAACAAAATGAAAGACTTTTATTAATAAACGCCAGTAAGCTACATAGCTTTGAAGTAGGGAATTATTATTGCAGTAGGTAGTACTTAATATTGCTCTCAATTCAGAGCATACGCTAAACGATATTGCAAAAGCTTCCGATATTTGCAACTGTGAAATATTTTCATGGGAGAATTTCAATTTCAGAATATCTGCCACGTTTAGTGAAAATTTTCAAAGTAATATTAGGAAATTATGCAACTATTTCACAGAAACATAAACAAATTATAGTAGCAGTTCAGTAACAAAAATGTTTCACAAAGAGCTTATGAATCAGTGGTTTATATCACTTCCAATAATATAATAATTTTGTTGGTTAGTGATTTGAAAATACAGGCGAAAGTTCGGCTTAACCATTAGATATAGTGGACAAAGCAATAGGTACAATAAAAATGTTATTATGTAAATTATAATGGACAAATATTTCGTAACACCATTACAACCCGTGTACAAGTGACATCACTTAGGTGCGTGTACAGTTGACATTTCTTGAGACAAAGAAACATAAACAAAATGCAATATGTTTTCAGGTGAGTAGCCTATTAGTTAACAATAAAGGTATGTATTAAACTACATAGTGACTATGTATATGTAGTGATTATATATACATATAAATAGAAAATAGGTGTCCTATACACACATTTCCCACCCTGTCTATACAATTTTATCTTATACTGTTCAGTCCCGTTCCACCTTAATAATAATACCAACAACCTAATTACACAAGTCAATCCTTTTGTGTTGGCAGCATCTCAACCTTCTCTCTTTTGTTATTGTTTACCGAACGAAACACTGGAGCACTTGCTTGTTTATAGGTACTGAATGGAAATTAGCCCTGAAATTACTTACAAGAACTGGCCGAGAGTAATAATTTCGTTATAAATGTACGAGAAATTATGATCAGTTTTATTGGATTGTTAGAAATCATTTATACAAGGAATAGTACAAATGTAACTTGTTGTGTGAGCAATTCATTAATTTTCAGCTAGACTTTCATAATTGGGATGTTTCCGAAGTCTAAATAATTACTTTATATTTAGTCCATATTTCATATTATAAAAATATATATAGGTCCCGTTTTCCTGTTTTCATTTATACAAAAAATAACAAAGATACAAAGCATCAAAATGTAGGAGTCTTTGACGTCAGTCCCTTATATTGAACAATCTAAATGACGAACTAATTCGACTTTTACGGCAACAGGCATATTATAGTCTCTATCGTAGTCCTGGTTGGACCATACATAAGGCGATTATCTTAAGTTATCACACAGAGCCACGCCTCTGGTTTGGTGCAGATTCTGTGCAAGCAGTTTGGCTTCGCGCACTGTGTCATTATCATCATCCTTTAGACGTCCACCGCTGGACATAGGTCTCCCCCTATAACCTTAGGCACCACGCTTGACAGGCAGGTTGGTGACTGCAGCAAATTTTATTTGTCGCCATGTACATGCAGGGCGCAGTGTAGGGAGAGAATATTCTCTTACTTTTAATTTTAAGTTTTTGCAGAGGTGGACATAATGCAAAAAGCATAAGCACAACTGCTTATTACGAAGGCGGATGTGCTGCACAATAGCACTACTATACAGCGAAACTAGTGCTTTTCCGTCAAACTCCGTGACAAGGTAAGCAGAAGGAATGGAATGATGGGCTTGAACCATATTTCTAACAATGAGCCAAAGTTGAGTAATAGAAACATAGAATAATTTTACAGCATATTTCTTTGTACATTTCCATTGCATGTTTAAAAAAAATATTCTATTTAGGTACACGAGAACTTTCAGTATAGGTAGTTCAAACAGAGGTCTATATAAAAAAAAATCGTAAAAAATGCCAAGTAGACATTTCAAATCAACCACAAATCGTTATCGTCGAAAGCCAAACAAATTTGCGGCAGTCTCAATAATCGTCAGTTTCTATAAAGACTTCAAAGATCTAATGGGCGTACACACGCTTTTCATCTTTTCAGTTCTTAGAAGCTAGTATAGGATATTTATGTGAGATACGAGCTTGAAGCATTTTTAACAAGAAACTAATATGCTGTTTTATTAAAACAGGCGATGAAACTAGATCAAAATGCCAAGAATATTACAAACGTTGGAAATAAGAATAAAATATTACATTTTATCTGATCATAATTTCAAAGTTATAGTATTAATTAATGAAAACGAGAAAGCGTATAAACCTTTTAATCAAGATTTATGTATGATTAAAAGATAAAGCAGGAATTCAATGTTTCTTCTATTTAGATTCCAAAATATAAATAAAAACGATAAATATCTTTACTTTACTCGATCTTTCTTCGATTAGGAGTATACTTTTGACGACGTGTGATGCTTTGTCAAAATAGATAACCGTCATTATTTATGATGATACACATTAATTGATTCCTAGTCTTGGCTATCAGCGCTGACGGTGGCCAATTGGCCTATTAACTATTAAAATAAATCCACACTTCAAGTTTTATCAGCTTTCATTACTTATTGCACAAAATAATAAGTGCGGATATTAATTACTTGCTAAGTGGTAGTGTTCCTACAACAGAAGATTTATGTGGTGGTGGCGTTACAGTTCGAGGAAGAACATGGCAGCCAGTTCAATTACTGGGTATATGATACCTAACAACATGTCGCCTCGTGTAGCGTTGCGGGCTTGGTGTCCGACATTAATTGATTGCAATTAACTTTTTAGCCGACTTCAAAAAAGGAGGAGGTTCTCAATTCGTCTGTATGTATAATTTTCTTTTTATGTATGTTCACCGATATTTCCGTCAATTATAGATAGATATATTTCAAAAAATGTTTTTTTGTTGGACAGGTCACTTCCGAGGTGATCTCATTATCACCAAGTCAGGATCTGATGATGGGATCCGGGAGAAACTGAGTGAGGGCAACAACCGAAAATTACGAGCATACGTATCATCTTTTTGTTACGTAATCATATCTTACTCAGGTATATAATATGCTTCCGGTGCTTATTTTTAGGGGCCGCCTGAATGTTAAGCGGTTACGGCAAACTATGGACACCTGCAAACACCTGGGGTATCACACATGCGTTGCCGACTCTTTAAAAACCTCTTCACAACCTTATCTCATACAAAACCGCAATCATCATCAGCCTATTGCAGTCCACTGCTGGACATAGACCTCTCCAGTTGTTCGCCACTTAGAGGAAAAATCTGGTGGACATACCCGTAATCACTATACCATTCATAACCATAAAAACCGCAATATCACATACTAAAATGGATATACTATGAATTTGGTGACAAACTATTATAGTTCATTCATAAACGCTAGAATTATAATTTCTAGCGTTTTAATTGGCTAGTGGCCTGTCAGTGACCTGTCAGTCACTATTTTCTTAACGCGAATGAACTATGGGTATCCAGCGACATCAAAAGTACGGATTATGATAAGCAGCCGTTGAACGATAAATGAACGGAACTTGACTCACAGCCAACAAAACTAAGCGGCCATTAGTCTCCATTGAACCGCGCTGGCAACTAGTACACGGACCAAATAAAGCGTTTTATTGCTAAACTCAATTGGACATGCGAGTGCTCAGTTAGTCAGTTATAACCAGCTCGGGTGGTTTCCCTGTAACGGGCTGTAACGTAAATAAGTGGGTCAGAAGTATCTCCAGTGGTGGTTCGGAACGGGCGTAACGTTGGGCGGAGGCGTCTCCGAGACGCAACAGGCACCCCCCACCCCCCACCACCGCGCAACAGGCGAGGCGCCCGACTTACTTGTTGAATCGACCGACCTACTAACGTTACCATGAAGACGCTCGACACGCGAAAAATGGCCAAACTCGATGGCGAAACCACACTTTCGGTGTCGATACGAATTCACAAGGAAAATACACGGCGGAATATATTTATCAAACAGGTACGGTTATAGATACGGAACCGGGAAACGAGTCTATTAAGTTAACATCAAGCATATTTTTGAGGCACACTTTATTGTTTCTATTGGGTACATAGAGTTTATAAGTTATATTTAATTAATAAAGCTAAGATAAGGTCCTTTTTCACAGAAGAACCAGGTTGTAACCTACCAGGTTTCCCGATATATTAAAGAAACAAATTTATATACTACTATAAGTGTATTTACGAACATTCGTAGCTCCGGACACATACCATTTAAAAAGGTAACTTTGTTATCAGTAATTGACTAACACTCTTGTGTAAAAACTGTAGGACCATTGAAGATATCTACCACGTTTTAGTGGAATGCGCAGGCAACGACTCAAAAGGCAGGTATTTTTAATATCAACTGTTACTGCAATTTTATTTTTAACTTTGTCTTATTGATAAGGCGAAGGTTTTATATATAAAATTGTTAACAAACTTATGTAACAAACATGTTTGGCTTTGGCTCTTTAATCACTAGCAAAAGTGGTTTCGTAGCACTGTATAAATCTTCTGAAACAGTCGTAAATACCAATAATTATGATGTTTGGCTCCAATAGGGCGACATAGTTAATGGTGATCAAACTCTATGAATAAAGAAAAAACTTTGGAACTATAGCCACATGAATTTTGTACTTCTTATGAATTACTACACAAACCGAACTTGTTAAATGTACTGGTAACAGCTCTTAACATTTCACTAAACCTAACAAAAGAGTCACATCCTTTCTGAATTATTTATAACGCATACCCTATAAGTTTGCTCCACGTCATACGTTCCTATTTTTATGACCAAGGGTCATGGGCACATGTTCTATTCTTAGATGATTTATGTCAGATCGCTATTACTCTGTTGGGAAAACTGACGGCGTAACTTCCATTCAAGTGTTAACAATGATCCTCATTTAATATTAATAGAGTAGCGATCGTGAGTAATATCAAGTGACACTTGTATGTACATTATTATGCGAGGCAGTCTACGGAATATCAAAGTGAAAACGTGCAAGTCTAAATATGACGTTATGCGACGTTACGACGTAAGACGTCTCCCCGGCGCCATGGCGGCACAAGGCGTAGTCGTTCGCGCTCCGACGCCCCTGCACTTGTCACATACGACTTCACAATATTAATTTGCATACTAGTAATACGAACTTACGCAGCCTCTTGACTTTTCAATTCAATGTGCATAATCAATCGACCGTATAAGTGATGCTAAGTAAGGATAAGTGCGAACTTTACGATCTGTACAATTTTAAACTCGTTTATCATTATTTCATTTTCAGATATCAACACGTCCTATTTTCCATGAGAGCTATATAGCATATGCTAATAATATAAGTAAAACTACTTAGTTTTTTCTTAAAAAACGTTAGACATAAAAGAGTCTTTTTAAAACGAATAACGACGCTTAACTACAAATGCTACGTCAATGCTACGAAATCTACGAAGCGACTAATGCTACGATAACTGGAGAGTGAATAGTTTGATTGCATTTTGAAAGTAATATCTTTTATGAGTATTTATAAATGTTACTACAATTAAATTTATATGAATAAAGATACTTTGGATTCTTCTAAGTAGTACACATATTGTACCCATAATCAACATAATTACATACGGTGGAGTGACTACTTAAAACTCATTGCTTTGGGATAGTAGATCCACTGACGTTTTCCTTTGAAAAATGCAAGTATAGGATATTTAATCGATAAACTGAATCAACCATTGGAAACGGAAGCAGATTTGCCAACATCGGGACCAGTGAACTGATTCATTTACCGTTAAATGAGAGAAGTGCTAATTGGATGCGCTCAGAAAAATTACAGTGTTTGTATTTTATTTCATCCATTGTGTTTCTCACAGAAAATGTAATAATGATAATTAAACTCGGATCAACGTTGCAAAATCACAGTTATGTTTCATAATTGAATTGGTTTCCTCTCGTGTCATAGTGACTCGTTTTTATCTGATGATCAGCGGATACTGGAGCGACAGGTGTAATGAGTGCCATTTATTAATCTTTATTGCATAGTAAATTAGTGCACAAAGGCGGACTTAATGCCACATAGGCATTCTCTGGCAGTCAACAATTGTATCATTGAGATTTTTTAAAACATTACCATTGAGCCTACCCTCATATTCTCGGTAATGTTTTAAAAAATCTCCGGTGACATGTCACCTAAAAAAGAAAGACAACGAAAACAAACCAATTATTATTGATGCGATTTTATCAATTTTGGATGCGGGTGTCGTGTGATTAACTTAGTTTGAAACTAGGTTAATTATTACTTAAGCGAATTTCCGCCACATCGGCTCCAAGGAGACGAGCCAAGTACGCAGGAAATATTAAAATGCACAAATGTTGGTGCAAACACAGGTGCACACTATATCTTAAATGTTTTAACAAAATTATAAGTAGGTTTGAGTACCATTTTTAAGTAGAAACGGAAAAGATATTTATATGGACTTGAAAACAAGCAATTATGAATCGTCAAGTACATTTTACCAAAGTAAATATAAATTTCTACCGCCGGGTTCGGACCATGGATACTACCGAGAAGAACCATAGTAATTATCATAGTAAAGATAAATCTTCTAATAAAATTTTTAGAATATCTGGGTTCATTTGGATGGTAATAATCTAATTTTTTTTCTTATTTAAGACGAATTCCTATGGTCACAAATGGTACACATACGATAATCAAATTGGAGATTAACAAGCTTTTTTTAATTACATTAATTTATTTTTATTCAATATGGGTTTGCGCTTGACTTAAATTCACCTGGTGATGGTAAGCGATATCACAGGTGCGCACTCACCCATCAAAAGTCATATCACTCTCGCCTTGAACATCGGGGATGTAAGGGAGCGGCCTATCACCTTTTCGCTCCAAGCCAACCTCACCTGCCCGTGGTGCATCCTGCTGAACAACAAACGAGGCGCTGGCAACCGACTGCTGGCGGTATAACCATCATAATTGAAGGCGTAGCTAAATACCACAGGCTGATGACGGGCAGCAGCGTCATCGGAGCGAGAAGCTACGTCCTGCGATCGCCAACCCGCCTGCCCAGTGTGACGATTATGGGCATATCCTCCAGATGTTTGCCCTGAGTGGCGAGCAACTAGAGAGGCCTATGTCCAGCAGTGGACTGCGATAGGCTGGTGATGATGATGGATGAACATCGGAAGGTTGTAAGTTTCGAGGAACAAGGATCCTGGCAAAGAGTTCCATAGTTTGGCCGCTAAATTAAAACTAAAAAGCACTTACCAACTAACGCCAATATGACGGTGAGCAGCGGCGCCGCCGGGAACGAGACGGTCACGTTGAACTCCAGCATTTGCAACAGGTCCACTGGAAACAAAATAAATCTTCACTTTTATGCCACTTGGACACTATTCCGCGCAGTGTCTGCCCGGAAAATGAATTGAAGGTGACGTAATAAAACGTAATCTTTCTGCTTTCTGTTGATCTAAATTGTACTTATGTATTAAGAAATCATAGTACAGGTTATATTTAACTGTTAACTCTTAACATACTCGTATTTAATTAAAGCCTTTAATGTGATACATGAGTAGAAACAGAGAAAAAGTCATTGGAACACATAAACATTCTCTTTTATAGAGAGGAATGCGTTAGGCACCCTCACGCCGTGCCCGAGGGGAAGTCCCGAAATGGAAGGGCATACCCACTAAACCCCTCTGTGTAGCCAGTGGGCAGCAACTTGCAGGGACTCGGGTTGCGCCGAGGCAGACTAGAAGATCAGTGTCGATAGATAGGTAATGCACTTTCATGAAAAAAATTGCTTCTAACAGTAAGTCGTCCATCTTGTACTTCAATTAGTCTGTCATGAGCAATGATTTTTTTTAACAGCAGCACAGCATAATGGCTTCCCTGCGTCTGATAGAAAGCGAAATGGAAGCCTGTGACAACGAGGTCAATAAAGTGGTCACATATTAGTTGTCAAGATCTTGCCGGCCCTCAAAAACTTCCAGTTTTCATTGTCTAGGTAGGAATACACGTTGTGTATTAAAACACCTGTTCGTACCACGTATACCTTCAAAAGGACATTACAATCGAATTCCAGCAGTACTCGTATGTTATGACGAGCAGTGTACGCCCCGTAAGCCTCGCTCGGCGCCCCTTGGCGCTGCGCGCGCGGCTCGCATGAATGTTTCATGCGACACCAGGAGTAATGGCCACCGCCGGAGACGGCGGATCATTCTTTACGAGCCGACAACGCGCCTTTAAAATAATATACCGTATATACGACGTCTGCTCGACCGCTACTTGTGAATCAATATGGATGGTATTAGAGGCTTTGTATTTGCTGTTACATTCCGAAATGGACGCGATGAAAATAAAATCCATCAACAAGGGATAATTTTGATCAGTTTTGAATGCGCAAAAAGGCGTCTTCTTAAACGTTTGTGTGAAACAGACATGATCTCGAGGTTTCGGAATAGTTCATGTTAACTTTTGGTGTGGATTTTTTTCTGTAAGAACTTAGTAAGAAATGATGATTGACTGGGAGTACTGTAGACAACCGGTTTTTTTTCTTTTAAACTGAGCATGTGTTCATCCACGATTCAACTGGTGGTAAATGACAATGAGAACAATCAGTCGTTGCGTTAATATGAATTGTCCAGTGTAAACACGATTTTTCATTTTGATCTTAAGAAAATGCAATCATGGGTAAGAAAACAATTGAAGTCGAATTCATTCTCGATTCTTCGTTTGAATGCCTCCGAATGCCTCTATATCTAATTGTTTAATGTTATTCAACGAGATTTAATCATCCACTGAAAACGGAAAACCTTTTAATAGTAACTAGCTTTTGCCCGCGACTTCGTCCGCGTGTTTAAATTTATACATACAAAAGTTTTTTCCCGCTAACTCCCGTTCCCGTGGGAATTTCTCAAAATACAGCCATAACTAAACTTTATATTTACTAAGGTACCTGCATGCCAAATTTCAAGCGTCTAACTTAAGCGGTTTAGATTTTTCATACAAAAGGATTTTCCCGCTAATTCCCGTTCCCGTGGGAATTTCGGGAATTCCTTTCTTAGTGCACCCCTACGGTACCTAAGCTACGTCCCTTCCAAATTTCAAGTGCCTACGTTTAGCCGTTTGGGCTGTGCGTTGATATGTCAGTCAGTCAGTCAGTCAGTTTCTCCTTTTATATATATAGACTAGCTTTTGCCCGCGACTTCGTCCGCGTGTTTAAATTTATACATACAAAAGTTTTTTCCCGCTAATTCCCGTTCCCGTGGGAATTTCGGGAATTCCTTTCTTGGTGCACCCCTACGGTACCTAAGCTACGTCCCTTCCAAATTTCAAGTGCCTACGTTTAGCCGTTTGGGCTGTGCGTTGATATGTCAGTCAGTCAGTTTCTCCTTTTATATATATAGATTATATTGCCCGCCTTGATCTCTTTCCCCAAAAATTGCATTAAGCACCCACGCACCAGCGCCAATGCAAAACAGAAAAGGGTCAGCTAAACTGTAACGAAACCGGATTGTGCCCGGAGAAGCGCACCATGTCATGAGTTTTTTTTTCCAAAAGCCGTCCCGTAATAAGATAAAGGTTTTATCGTCTTTTCGTTAGCATAGTTCACGTGCGCTCGCGTCCGGAGCTTTGTGGACGGTTGTTTGCCTACGGTGGGATAATCCCGGCACAGTTACAGTATCGAATATGGCCGCCCCTGTATTACGACATCACTTGATAGGGTGTTGGGTTAAGTGAATAAAGCTGGGAGATGCTGTGAAATGGTTGAAGGGTGATCGACATTGCACATGTCCTTTAAAAAATACTAATAATGATGAAAGAAAGACATTTTCATCAATCAGATTATTCATTGAAAAGTAAAGTAGGTATGACATGTATGCTTACTTTAAAGGATTTTGTACAGATATTATATATTATCACTGTCCTAGTGTAAAAGACCAGCTTCCATTCTAGATTCTACGCTTGAAAGTCTGATATCCGTTTGTCTATTTTACTTCCTAACAGTATGTTGGCATGCCTGCAACATCTAGCCTAAAAATTACTAGGACTATCCATTCCCATCCCATCCATTATATCTTCTTCTTTTCACGTTCCGTTATTCAACATCAAAAAGACGATATTACATAATTATAAGATAAGAATGTTTGTGCCTGCTACATAGTAACAGGCAACCCAGTTTGTACTCGTAAGAACCTAGTAAAGATTCCTTGTACTTTATACTAACTTTATATTTACTTTAATATAACGCTACTGTATATTCGTTTACCATCTCTTCCAAAAAGGTGTGGGTGCACACACACATGCTAATTTATTCCTACCTGAGCTTAGAAATCCCACTGCAGGTATTAATATTTATTTCCAATAAAAAATTGTAAATTGCAACGTCATCATTCATCATTCATCACGCGATATTAATTTTTCCGTGGCTCCCCGCTCCCGCTTCGCTACGTACATTCTGCGATTTGCTTCCCACCAGATTCATATTGCCGTAAAGTATTGGTAGAGAACGTTCGATATACTTACCACGAATGCAATTTAGAATGTGCACTGAAAATTGATTCATACTAAGGTTTGTTTAATAATTCTAATGGAAAGTAGCACTTTAATATCTTGCATTTTATAATTATTTCGTTTTCAGCGCAGTATCATTAAAAAGATGGTGTATTCCTGGTCTACTAACCTCACCTATTCACTGAAATAAATCGTAACCTTTTTCAAAACTATAGCACACAGCATCGTAGCAGACGCGTCTAGTATTTAAAAATAGTATTCTCTACGAAAATTGATTCTCTACAAGAGTTGCCGTGTTAGGCAACTTTGAAAATTAGGTAAGGTACTTGATTTAACAATCTGATAAAGGATGAAAACTGATAATTAAAACAATATCTCCCAAAAATTAATACAGCTTTTCCAAACATTAACAAGGGGATTAATTTGAAAAATGAAGTAGAACAAATCTGTCTTATCTTCTTCCTGAGACGAGACGAGGCCAGACGGGGCGATACGCTGCGAACAATGAAGTGCGCACATAATTGGCATCAAGCCCCACTTCAGATGTTACCTGACGAGAAACGGCAAACGTTCCGTTAGCACTCTTTTGAAACGGCTGCCGACAAGAGGAAGAAAGTAGCGAGTGGGAAAAACGATAAAATATGTACGCGTTCGTAAAAGCGCTTCGGGGTTTTCAAAGGCGGGGTTGCATCACTTTACGTATCGTGCATTTATGTATTCTTGATACAATTTCTCATATATAAATCAATTATTGCAAATTGTGAGTGTTTCAAATCTAGCAATTGAATGAATATAAATATATATATTTACATTATTTACTTAAATAATAAACACACTTGTAACACCAGCCATCTCATGAACCAGCCTTTTACAAATAAGAAACAAAAAAAGGAATTTTCCAAATCGGTTCACAATTCTCGGAGATTTGTGTTAACAAACATACAATAAAAAAAAATCAGTCGAACTGAGAACCTCCTCCTGTTTTTTGAAGTTGGTTAATAACTTATTATGTTGTCTAACCTAACTTGAGTCACTTGTTTTATGTATGCACTCTAGTTTGATGAGAAGAGTGCATATTTTTGCTGCTTATTTCGACTGATGCCAACAAAAAGCCATTAAAAAAGAAAATAATTATAATTGCGGTAACATTAGTACTGCCGAAATATTATACCCTTTTCCTATCTTAGCACGGCTTGTAATGTAACGTTTTCTTTTACTCAAGAAAATTACTACATACGCTATCAAGAAACATTTCTTACAGCAATGAATGCATCAATATCGATTTTCATAATAAAATTCCAACATTGTACCCGAACCCCTAGCTGCTGAGAAGCTGAGAAGTCTTCAGATTTATCGATGTCGGCACATCATTATTATCTGCTTATTTTCGCTCTCACCGGTCGGCACCGTCTAATACCTTTCTCTAGAAAATTACAGTCAATTTGAGCACGAAATAATTGGCCGAATTACACGCCCAATCGCCTTATGCCCGGAAAAAATTGCAAATTAGATACTTAAAGGATTTCTGCTTTCGCGATCGGTTTATGTTGTGATATTTCTGGAATCGATTACCTACACGTTTTCAAATGAACAATTAAATAAATATACTGATTATTTCGGGCATGTTTGAACGTAAGACTAGTATACTTTACCGAGTCCTAGTTTTAAAGGGGGAAATTACCCATGAATTTCTATACTTATTATTTAAAAAGTAATACCTTTCCTGCGGTTAAACATCTACATATTTATATGTAAATCACATTCATTTAACATTGCCATTCTCAGAAATAATTTGCTAACAAAGTAAATAAAAAAATTACTAACTAATTAAGCTAGTTAAAGTTCCTAGTTAAATTATTTTTCATACAACGTTCTTGTTATTTCAAAACCATTTACACAAAGAACAAAGACTGATATAACCCAAGATCCGTTTTACAATTAGAATAAGTTGTACCAAAATTATAAGAAGGTTGAAGATTCACATAAAAGCATTTGTCATTAAAACAAAAACATTTTGCCGTGTAATCTTAAAGTAGGGTTGTTTTTACTGGCCTCTCCATTAACGACGACAAAACGGCTAAAAGAAAATATTTTAGCTCGGAGGATTACAAACATCTAAAATACCTGAAAACGGAAAGAAAACTCGATAAAAAATATCTTGGAATTCCTTTGTTGAAACCCTTAATTATCTCACTGGGGTCGAAGAGTTAATTCCGATATTTAATTATGCAAATGTACAAACCTTTTTTGCACGATGTTTTTATAAAACACATTTCTTGGAATTAATTAATGGAAGTGGCTGGTTGTTAGTTTGATGTTATTTTATAAAGTATGTGAAAATTTATTAAATACACCTTTTGAACAAGTAATATTCATCGTAGGCCTTCGATAAGAGCAATGTACGTAGCTATGTAATGTAATGTAAATTCTTTAAAAATACCCTATGTCTAGACATATCATATATATATATGTATAATGAAAACAATAGGTATTCCAGTACCTGCAATTAACGAGTCATCTTATTAAGAGTGCCAAAAAAACACCTAAAAATAAGCATTAAAATTCATAGATATTCCGAAACAATCAATTGAATGGACAGCGCGCACAAATTATTGTTAACAGCGCATCATACAGGTAATCCCCTAATTAATATATAGATATGTGAAAACAATTTAATTGGCCTCAGGTGACGTTGTATAGGTAGCCGCGGCCACATACCGTACTGCGGTCCGTTTGTGCCGTCACGAATATGGCGCGACTATTGATACGCGCCATTTTAGCTCATTATAAAGGTTACTATTGAAACGATATCGATATCGCGCTGGACGAAATTAGCCGCTATTTAATATCTCCCTTTGTTCGGTAGCGGTCATATTAATGATCGCGATGACACGAAACTGAGCTGCTCATGTGAAAATAATATTGAGTTTATGTGACAGGTACAAACAGGTTTATTGTAGAGTTTTATGTATAACATTATATTGTGTTTTCTTTTGTTAATTAAGTTAGAGAAAGAGATAAGACTAAAATATAATTTATTTCCAATGCCCTACAGCATAGGATGAATTAGTACACTGAAGTGGCAGTGGGCTGGCCATATCCGCCTCAGAATTGACAACCGTTGGTGTAAATGAGTTCTGGAGTGGATACCGCTTCTCGACAAAAGTAGTGTAAGGACGCCCTCAAGCCAGATGGAATGACGATTTACGCAAGATAGCAAGTGCTGGGTGCGAGATGCCCAGAATCGAGCAAAGTGGCGAACAATTGGAGTTCAGCAGTGAACAACAAGAGGCTGATGATGATAATAGTAGGATGAATTCGTTGAGTGTAAATTATACTTTCCAAGCAAATCAGCTCAAGATATTTTTAAATAAAATATAAAGCACAGGATTCAATATAGATCTAGTTCATGTATCCTGCAAAACCTCTCAAACGAGTAAGTTTTCAAATCCCTCAAAGGACAAATCCACAAGCGTGTGGATTCGAGCGGAGGCCTCATATCGGGTGTGTAACGGATTACGCGCATTGTAGGCAAGCACTCGCGTAGCTACAATGCATCAAGGTGCATTCGACACCTCGCCGCATTCACGAGAAACACCTTTGGCGTGGGCGGGACTTAGAGTTCTCTGCATCGTCTGGGGGCGTGGTGTGCAAAATAAATTTCAATGTATATTCAAATTTTATTTCGCTATGTTGAAAACTCTTTGCTATTTCAAGCAATGTTTCTGCAGTGGAAAATGTAACCATTACATGTATTAAGAGAGTATGAGTTGAGCAACATAATAATTTTATCATCATAGATTAAATAAGAGTGCAAGCCCTTCAAGTATTGAAATCAGTACCAACGAAGATACAACAATTACGCATTAAAATACGTTATTATTTATTATCATCAGTGATATTTGAACATGGACTATTTTACGCAACATGCCTGTTGATTATGAGAATGTATATCGATTTTATATATTCGAATAATTAAATTATGTCATAGTGTGTCAAAGAATTAACACGCTAAACGCCATCGCCATGGAGCATGCCGGTCACCGGTGACCGGCAAACAATAGTTTTTCTATTGTGTCTAGCTTCTTAGTAGACAAAGCCTTAACTAAGCACCGACATCATGATTATTCGATAAAGCTATGTGTCTGAAATAGCTTTATTTACCTAAAAAAAAAATATGCCCATCATAGTATGGCACGTGCAACTTATAATACGCTCATATTTATTAAATAATATACGAATATTTGGAGCTTCCACAATGATATCAGGGACGGCGTATAATGGGGATAGGCCTATATTAAACGGTTGACAATAAATGCGAGGCACACTGTACCCCGTGAATCGCAACAGGGAGATTATGAAAGTTGAATTTTCCGAGCCTTTACCTGTGCGTAGGCGGATGGAGCTAAGGGTGATCGCTCGAGAACTACTTCGACAATGTCGTGTCGCAAATAATAATAGTCGTTACTGATGTTTGTCGTCAATGACCACGTCATCATCATCAGGATGTCGTATTCCACTCATGGACATAGGTTTTTCCATTTCACCTGGCTAGTGAGTGTCTTACACTACGTTTGCCGAGCCGAGATGCCGTTTAGATGTAGTAATAAGCGTTAAACGATTAATGCCATTGGTAATATAGCAGGGCGGCAGTAAACTCATTAGGTGGACCCCTGTACCACTAGATAACAGGCTTTTTTATAATACATACATCATAGAATTTATAGTTTTATATAATCATTACTGTAACTTACCTCAGCAAGTTAAGGCGTTTAGCAATGATACGATAAAACAAGGAACGTAACTACTCGATGGAAAATTGACTAATTATGTAAGTATTTTTCTTAAAATATAATCAAATAAAACCTGTTCGAGTAAAATCTATTTGGAATTTGAACTCACTCAAAAAATATTCGTTACCCTCGAAGCATTTTATTGATATCAACATAATATACTATGCAATTCTTCTATCTCATTGTATAGACAAGGGTATCGTGCTCGAGCACCCTAAGGAGGCAGGGATCAGTCGTCATAGATACCAGCTGGATCCTATTGAACAGCTTTACCTTTATCCGATATTGTGAACTAAATAGTTTATTCTACAAACTCTGTTCGATCCCTTTTGGTAAGAATCTTATGGAGTGGTTTAAGGCCCTTTTAATATCTTCACAAATACTGAAATGGAGTGTACCTATAAATTGATATAGTGTATTTACAGATATACTAGAGATGGGTAAAATAGGCGTTACTAAAATGGTTGTCACTATACGAAAGAGTTTGTTCTTTGGTATAGTGACAACTATGCTTCGTAGGTAACATTATAGTGAGTAACTATAATATTCCTCTACCTCTACTCTATCTAGATTTCATGAAAATACCAGGTAATGTGATAAATTTTAATAACGACGAGGTTAATAGAACGACATATCTGCCGAAATTTCGGTCGGATGCTATCGCATTATTTCATAGGCTACACAAATTGGGCGCCTATGATGGCTGATAATACTTTTTTAAATAGCTTCAAATCTGAGTGTTTTGAGAGAATCGCGTCACAGTCTCGATCGGTCAATTATACAAGCAGAGAAAACTTTAGCTGTTTGGCATCGCATTTCCATTCTATCTGTCCATCACTTCTATCTAGACGGCAAAAGATTTTCATTTAACTTGAAAACACACAAAGCTTTCGTTCGTGTGGTTTTCTTTGAAAAACAAAGGTTTCGTTTTCTGATAATAAGTGATATACAATACAGGTATAAAGTACTAATCAAGACCAATTAGTTAGAAAACTAAATATTTCTCGGCGACGGTTCGAGAACAATAACAACAGGTCATATCCGTTACTTCCAACAAACGGTAAAAATATCACAAAGCGAAACATAATAAATATCTCCACTAATTAATTGTAATTCGAACAGGCCAGTTTGTCGGTACTTGCTATATTTTATGATGTAGTGAAACAGAAAAATAACAGGGCTCGTTTACACTGGTATAGTTCTCTTTCATTGTTTTTTATTTTTACGCTAAAGAAAATACAAAAGGAATTGTGTATGTAATAATTCGTGAGATTTGGAAAATATTAAATTGCATCAATATTATGAATGTTGTTATGATTAAGTTCTGATTAGTATTTAATCGTCGGATTTAATTTTTTATTCGTCTGATAAAAGGTATTTAATTAGGAACAAGAAATTAAGTTAGCTGATGACATACGTCATTAAGTATTAGCCATTTTGATACATTTTTTGTAGCTATCAAAATGTTTTCATTTTTAATACGGCTTTAAGACTTGATGACGTCACGAATTTTGCTAGTCCATTGACTGATATAATGGAGTTAAAAATATTTTTTGTTTTGTGAAATACGCTGTCGCGTGTCCTGTTTTACTAGATAGGAATTTTCGACTGTTATTAAAAGCAAACTTGTGTTGCAACTGTTATTAAAAGCCCTATCTTTGTTTTACTTTCCAAAAATCGAAAAATAGTACCCACGTTAGAGATGGTAGTCTAACAGCGCCCTAAACGTGTATGTAGTGATTCTCTCTAATCATTAGTGCGCTCGTTTGACGTCACTAATATATCCGTCCGGTTATCGAGTTACACAAAGCTATATTTTTGTTGTTCTCTATATTGGCAGCAAATTATTGGTTACCAAGAAACGGTACAATGTTTAAAGGTTACTACTAATTACAAAATTACTTTCATGATAATATCACATGGATATTATAGTCTGCTCGCTTACGCTTATTAAAACGGTGTTATGTATTTTAAAAAAAGGCTAACTATTGAGTGGTGTTTTGATGCGCGAACGTTTTACTATTGAATTTATTTGCAGAAATAAAATATTTTTTTATTTTATAATTACGGTATTGTTATTTTAATTAAAGTGTTTGGTGAAACTTGTATTGTGAACAGGTTTAAGGGTCAGGACTAAAACTGTTAGATATTGAGTATGTATTGTATACCCATCTGAAACAGGCTGGACAAGCATGTAAATATAATTTCACCTTAACAAACTTGATTAATAAGTTTAAAAGAAAAAGCCAGCGGAATCCGACAATCCACCAGAACGTTTGCTTTCTCTCAGCGAATAGAAAATTGATTATACCTATATTAAATTTCCTAGAAACAGTATAAACAAATTAATCCGAGCCCTTTCAAACTCTAACGAAGAGTATTATTAATGCAGCTTATGCAGTGTTACCGGAGCAAATTGAGATTTTTTATTCAGCGAAAAGGGGATTGGAGAGAAATTCAAAACAATCATCGTATTGAAGACACTAAGCCAAGTGCCGACGCAGAACAAATAGGGAAAGAAACAAATTATCTCGATCGGACTAATTGTCGGCGGATCAAAGTGGGGGAGCGATGGGCAAATCCCGCCCGTTATGTTTTTTATATTATTTTATATTTTTATTTTCGAGCGAAGTAAGGCGGGGTGAGCGCCGGCCTCGGGCGCTATTCGCAATTATTGTTATTACAAAGAGATTGCCGCTGAGCCGGATCACGACTCGAGAATTTTTCCACTGAATTCATTTCGACAGCAGGTAATTGCAGTGCGTCGTATTTACGTTTGCCAGAGCTTGCCAGCGAGCGTTTGCCGACAATGGAGCGACTGGCGACGGCGTGCTGCGCGCCCCGGTCGGGGGATTACACCTGCCACACGTAGGCGATGGTACGAAGTACACTCACCGATGAACACGAAGATCTGGTGATGAGCGTACCGCAGCAGCATGGAAATGGACACCGTCTGGAACAAGGAAAATAAACTGAATTTTTTGCCTACCCTAGTATATCATGCCCCAGTGCCTATTGGGCAAAGTTCTTCCTTAATTTTCTTGGCGTAACTATAGGGTGGTAAGCCGGCAATGTAGGATACCATGGGCCACAGGACTATGGCATTTTACTTCTTAGCATATGGCCTCTTGACTGGGTCCCTCTCGGATCGGGTCAAAGGGACATGAGCTCATTAATGACCTGTCAATTTTTACTGAGGGGAGCCTCCAGAAAGATATGGTTCGTACTGAATGGTTTTCTTGCTCCTATGGTCAACAGGCCGTAATAGTTGACGATTTTGTTCTATCTAAATCTGACTAATATACAGGTGTTATTTATATGTATAACACAATAATCTATTTAAATCTCCGGATACCAAAATAGGTTTCAAAATACCTTTTCTATTTTTACTAGCCGGTACCTCAAATTCCATTATCCCCCACAAAATCGTGAGAATATTAAAATTGAAAATCATCACGGCTCCGGCAGTATTGTGAGAGCAAAATTCCACAACCGTGATTGATGGGACGTAAAGCCGAATAGTCAGCGAAAATGTTTGCGTCCACCGAGACTCTTCCGAGAAAATGTCTAGGCCTAAAGCATTTTGTTATACTAAATACTTACAAGCAAACTTGCGGGGAAGATAATGTAGTTTACTTTGTATTTGTACATAAATTGGCAGCTTTTAGTCTATATTTATACATGCCTTAATAAATGAAGAACTTTTCGTAACCGGACTGGGTGGTACATTTGGTAGTGGTAATGCTGTATTATCTTATTTGATTCGAGATCCAAAGTGCTTAAGCTACTTACTTTAGGCTCGGGCCAATGTATTATGAGTTAATATTTACAATACAATTTCCTAAATTATATATAAATATTACACAAATTTATATTATATATAATGTATTCCTGTTCTTATATTTTGATAATCTTGTACACAGCTGCAGAATCATACAACAAGGTGACCCCAGAGATTAATGTCATAAATAAATCGCCGTCACCAAGACCACCGGAAACCTCAACGTCGAAAACTAATATCAATTAATGGCGGAAATGAATAGTGTTTCAAGTTCCATACAATTTGATTCGGTCGACGCCCATAGGTGGCTGAGCCGTCCCTCGGCCTCTATCAATCTTTTCGCCACATCATTTGCTCCCCGCGTTCTCTCTCGCGATTGAATTTCATTAACGAAACGCTTAGTGCAGATTGAATCCATTTAAATAACAGCGAACGGCCCTCGCACCTAGCTCGTGCGTTACGATGCTACGTAAAGGTTAAGGAATTTTCGATTTTACATTCGGTTGATTGTGGCCGTGGTGAGAACTAACATGAGTGTTTTGTTCTTCTTCTTAGCGTGTCGATGGCAATCTATAGAGTGTTATTGAAAAAATGCAAAACCTCAGATACACCAATTTATTTTCCGAGCCTGTAGAAAAAGTTTAACTGCTTCTTTGCTCAACAGATTTCTTATGCTAAAAAAACTGAGTATAGTATCTTTTCTTAGTAATATTGCTATCAAGGAGTAACAGGAGGTATGAAATATATAAAACTGAACAATTATTAACCTGCGTAACTGCGATTGGATACAGGTAACAATAAAAATTGGTTATGTACCATTACGTTCTTATGGAATGTAAGGGATCATCTTTTCGCTCGAAGCTACCTACACCTAAACGTGATGGGTGCATCTTGCCGAATAACAGACAAGGCTCTTGCAACCGAAAGGTGGCGATATAACCTTCACGATTGAAATCGTAGTTAAATATCACAGGCCGATGACGGGCAGCAACGTCACCGGACCGATACGCTACGTCCTGCGTTTGACTGCAGTTCGTCCAACCCGCCTGCCGGAGTGGCGATTATGGGTAAAGCCTCCTGGTGTTTGCCCAAAGTGGCGAACAACTGGAGAGGCCTATGTCCCAGCAGTGGATTGTGATAGGCCGATGATGATATTGATATTCTTAAACTTTGACAGTACAAGAGTTGCAAGCTGTACAAAAGCTTCAATGATCTCTTTTGATAATCAACTTATTTAGTTTAGAAAAAGTCAATGCATAACAAAGTCGATTCTGTTTTCAAAGCGTTGAGAATAGAGAGGCTAATCTTAAAGGCACTTTGACAAAAGCTTTCATTTCTATAGGTAGTCAGAAAAACCGGTTTATTCCATTCCATCAAATCAGATTATCGAACAATAACAAAAAGCGTGAAAGATGCAATAAAGCTAAATGTCCCATCCAGGCTAAATGTCAAAGTGAAAAGATAGTCGATGGCAATCATGAAATAGCTTTTCGTTTTTCTAAAACCGCTAAAACTATTGTACCTGAACTATCCGTACAGTGCAGGACAAACAACAAATGTGATGGATTTCAGTTGTTTTCTCCGGTCGAATAGGGCAAAATGTCATGTGGGATCGGAGCAGCGTGGTCGGGTCCGGACGCCAGCGGGTCGGACGTAATCCGACCGCGGGCTAAACTAACTATGTATACGAGTATGTATATTCGTTTTAACTGCTGACATAAACCACCACATAAATGCACCCATATGTGTAGATAATACCATCGAGTACGTAAGTACAAATAGCTAAAGTTGCTAAGCCATGTAAAAATATAAATGCCAAAGTGACTTTATGTCTGTTAGCTTTTCACAGTTGAACGCCATATATCGGCAAAGTAGAACCTCGATAAGTTAAAGTCCAAGGGAAACACATTTTTTTTTAAGTTATCGAGGTTTTAAGTTATCAAGGGTCTATGATATGGATAGGTTAATGTAGAGGTAGGTATGCAAAATTAGGGAATTCGGCAATTTTTCGTCTTTTACATTGAACATTTTGTCCTGATTCTAGTTTCTTTAAGTTTTAGCTTCTTTTTTTAATAATGATTGACAATGTACTCTCATATATCCCAAACTGAGCTGCAATTTCTTTCCTTTTCAATCCAATTTTCACTGCTTCTATAGCTTTATCTCGTACGTAATTTATCAGTGTATAAAAGTGTTGTTAGTTTTCTTTTTGAACTCCTTTAAAGTCAGTTTTATCACACAGTAGGTAAAGAGATGTTTCCAGGATAGTCTCAAAAACTTATGATCCAAGTAGGCCTAGTTGTCTTAAAGCAAACAATTGGTGACATATGTATTGTTTACGTTAACAATTTAGCACATGCAAGCTATAAATTACGAAATCATTTGTTTGCACCTTCTTTTAAAATGACCCATTGAAAAACAATTCTATGTTATAGAGGTTGTAGAAACATTTCTTTAAGTTACTGAGGCCAAAACAGAGATTATTTATTTAAGTTATAGAGGTTGCGTATTTTAAGTTATAGAGGTTTTGGGCTCTGATGGGAAGGGAACATGTTATTTTTTGAAGTTATAGAGGTTTTTAAGTTACCGAGGTTTGAGTTATCGAGGTTCTACTGTAGTTATTATGTCAATGTATGTATGATGTATTTAGGATGCTACTCATAGGTAGTGGTAAGGACACAACTTAAATTGCATCTTATAATTTCATTGAGTGACAGTACTCTTTTGGCATTTTTTTCCCGTAATGGTGTTTCGACGCGGCGCGTCGGAGCGTGGTCGGATCCGAACGCCAATGGGTCGGACGTAATCCGTACTCTGGCGAGCCGTTTGCGTTGTTTTTATGGGGCCCGTAAAATAAATTATATCGCGAACGATCGGACTACAGACATTATAATTAAATACCTATCATGAAATGTATCCTATTTTTTGTGCAATAAATTTACTTTGATATCAAATGTGTTATCATTACCATACATTATTAACCCTTTGAACGGCGATGACGCTTACATGCGTCGATAACAGTACATTTTCTATTGTTTATTGGCAATCAAAGGAATAAAATACCATAGTACATAAGTACTAAAATATAGACCATACGAATTACGGACTAGAAGCAACCTAAGCATTATTTTAGTTGTTAACCGTTAAACTAAAACACAGCGATGCCTAAAATCACTTCAGGCTGTTATATTTACGTTATCTCGATTCATGTAGAACTTTTCTATCGTTAGGAGAGATGAATAAATAAACAAAATTTTACTAGCTTTGCAGAATATTTGCGCCACGAGGGCGAAGTGAAGCGCCCGTGCCGACGCCTGACCGGAACCGAACGCCAATGGTTCGGACGTAATACGGCCACCGGCAAGCAGTTAGTTTTTACGGGACCAGTAAACTAAAGTGCAGCCGGACTATCGATCGAGCACATGCTAAAACTGAATGAATCGGGCCTATCGTGTTTATGTTTATTTCATCGGTATTCGCTCAACGCTAGGTTTTAGATCTTCCGTGCGGGTGGAGCGACGATTTCAGCAAGATGGCTGGCAAGTTCTGAATGCGAGAAGCCCAAGATCGTGACATGTGGCAAACAATTGGAGAGGCTTATGTTCAGCAGTGGACTGCGAAGGGCTGATTGATATTGATTGATAGATTGATTGTGCGGTTTACATTTCTCCCGTAATCGTAATAGTCGACTAAAGGATTTCTTGAGGTTTCAGTGCCTTAGCCAGTGGTAGGGTTTACCTACTCGGCAAAACATCGGTGAACTGATTGCGCTCGCGTTTCAGGATCAGTCAGCATAATCCTATTATAAAAATAATGTAGAATTTAGGCAATCTTATTGCTAAAAGCTTATTGATCTCAAGAAATTTGAAACTAATTAAGTAATCATTTACACATTACTTGGAGCTTGTCTGGATGATATGGATTATTTTATTAAACAAAGTTTTTTTATTGATCCTTTATTTTACTTAAATATATTATGAAACCTATGTTTTATCAACGTTAGCTATTTAATTCATAGAAGCTTTTAACCTAACTTAGTTTAATACGTAATGGGCACACAAAAATGATATTGGTCGCTAGAATTAATAGTGGTTCTTCAACGCATAAAACGATTCTTATAGCCTAGCTTTCCATACCTATCTTTTAATGGCAAAACAATAGACAATGCCTGTAAACCTGAAAGGCTTGAAACAGCTTAGGACTAGTTAACCGATCTGCGATAGTCGTTAAACGAGCTAGGGTTCAAGCGGAAATTATTTTCCCTGCCTTTAGTTTGATCATGACTATCGTGACAGTTTCTCTAATATCCGTATTGTTATAAGGTAAATTGTTGAAGCATTACGGTATACAAGCAAATGCAACAAGAACTCCTTATAAAATACAGCTATATAAATTCCAAAGGATATATAAGTGCTTACAATAAAAAAACGTATTTAAGCCTTTTATGCTAATTAAATTTAAATGGTAGGTATGCAGTAGGTGGATATCTTCAAAATTATTCGTGGAACCTTCCAAATCTCCACACAATTTGTCAGCGTTTATTTAACAAGAAGTATTCTATTTAGCTAGGATACAATCATTTGTATAAGCCTCAGGATATCAAACATAACAATATATCAGGAATAGAACGACCTCGACATATATTTCAAAAGAATCACAGCGAGACACTTTTTTAAGCGTTCGAAATTCATCAGATCAACATGGTGTAAATAAGTCGTATTGACGTGAGCGGAAATTGAACAGACTTCTTACAATACTGCACTATGGTTTGAGAAGCGTTTAGCGCATACAAGTCAGTTACTTATATCCATGACGCATTACGTGTGTATCGCTAATAGTTTGCGAGCAGGGCAAGTTCATGCGTGCTCAGGCGCAGGGAAACCAAAATACTAACCTTGTAAGCGCGCCGTAAAATGTAACAGTTTGGCAAGTTCCCAATAAGAATCCTTACTACAAGCATAAATATTTATGCAAACACGGCACATACTCCAACACGTGGTATAATTTAGTTAAGGGTAAGGCACCCATCGATCAAAGGCCACCATTTCATTGTTCTGTAGAAGTTGGCAGTTGCGATTGTTGTGACTTGCCTTGATGAAGCACCGTAGTGCGCACTACAGCCTAACAGGCTTCGGCAACTTTGTTTAACAGGAATAGTGTTCGTATTAGCATTACGAAAGTACGGGGAGAATATTAAGCTGGGTTAAATCGTATCGTTTTGCCAATACTCCTTGCTTCTTTGGTTGGAACGGGTAATAGTTGTGGCAACTGTTGGAACCAAAAATCAAAATCACGGTAGATACCTACTTATCTTATAAGTCACAAGTAATTCCGGATTTTTATTTTATTTGGAATCAAAAATAATTTTAGTCCTTAGAGTCTGTTAAGGTAATGTGATATTCAGCAATAACAGCATTAGGTGGATAAACGCCACCACTTATGTATAGTAAAATAGACAACAATATAGATACTATGAACAGTGAAAACAAAATCAAAATTGCCAAAATAATGAATAACATCGTTTAAAGGAAATACCTACATCCGTCCTATTTACACGAAACATATTTTTTTATGTATAATAGGTGAGTAATGAGAATACAAATTCATTCGCAGTATGAATGCACTTGTGTTTAGCTGATCCCTACCACTGACTATAACAACGTATAGTATATAAACACAAGTGCAAACCTGCTACAGACTATTTGCGTGGGCAAACTATGGCAGCCCTAGATACGCATATGAAATCGGAGACAGGTAATATGTTAGTAGTTTGACAATTGATTAATGCAATTTCTACGGGCGCTGACAACGGGATATAGGATTAGTCTAGTGACATATATCGAAGCCGAGCCTGTCACGATCAATATTCACGTTGCGCGTCGCCTGTGCATCATAACTCACTATAACTGTCAACGCGAGAGATTTCATGACACTTTTAGAAACATATTCATCAAAATTTTGTGATAACTGATTAGTCTTACTATTCCCAAAAACATTAGAATAAACATCGTATGATGTTGTGAGTATCGATTTGGAATAACTTATCAACATATTTCTTGAAAAGGTATCAGCTTCATTCATAGGTATATACAAATTGTATTATAACAATTGCATATATCCTCTACCTGAAGGTTGTCTGGAAGAGATCGCTTTCGGCGATAAGATCGCCTACATTGTACTACTATATATCTGTATAAACCTCTTTCCTACATGTTTCATTCTGGTGCAATAAAGAGTTTCTATCTATCTATCTATAACGATTTAGACACAGTAACAGCTGGCAGAAAATATATTGTATACTTACTGCACACTTCACAAGAAAATCAAAAATTTTCAAAACTCCTGACTCAATCATCGCATATACCTAATAAATGACTGAACCGATTTTAGTCACATATACTTGAGAACACGCTCGATTAAATGACCTTTTAAACAAATCAAAATTGCTTCCCCCATTCGGGATTTACGATGCCACAGACGGACAGATACAGAGAGAGACTTCTTCCATCACATCATCTCTTTATAAAAGAGAAATACTGCCAAATAGTAAGGGAGAGATTAAACCAACTTTAAAAAAGAAAAAAAATTAGGTAAATATGTAAAATGAACAAAATATACAAAACTTCATTATATCATCGCTCTGCGTACCAATAGGTTTTAGTACATAATGTTAAAACGAATAGGTACGTCCGTGCAAGTATCCTATTCTGTCAACTATACGAAGAATGGGGGTAATAGGTTCCACAATTAGCGACGAAAGGCGACGTATTGTGGGATATTTTTGGTAATTTCTTATCGCCGCACCCTTGCTAAGGAGTTTTGTAAAACAAACACGGGCCACGCGGGTCTGGCCGCCGCTAGAGGTGGAATTTGGTACCGTAATAAAGTTTGAAAGGGCTGTAAAAGAGCAATAACTGTAACTTGGGGAGAGAGTCCTGATTTTAGTGGCGCGCCGAGGGACCGCGGCTGGCGCAGTACCTATTAATTGATATGTATACGGCAAGAGGTGCCGGAAACGTCAATAAGGTTACTCAGGTAGTATCTGCATCATATTTTTGCAAGCACACTAGCGCACGCTCAACTTAACTAAGGACATTCATGAAACAGAACGCATTGTCTAGTCTGGACAAGTGGACCGCATCACTTCGACCTAAATGTATTAGGTCTATTATTTAGGCCGAGACAATCCAGGGGAGAAACAACTTTAATGTCGTTCAGCATTATAATAAATACCTACTAACTGGGTACCTATAGGTTTCTCTTGTAATATAACAATAATAATACATCTTGCTGAAATACTGATAGAACAGTCGTAATTACAGGTCTTCAGTGACAAGAATATAATTGCAAGGGCTTGTTAGAACAGAAAGAAATGGTCTTCAAGATGTAAAACATAATAATATTAGCATTTAAATGCTTAATTCAAGATACCTATTTTAAATTGATGTTGGATTTAAAACCCTTCCTAAATAAATAAACGACTACTTTTACTACTAAGTAGGAAGGTTTTTATGTAGGTAATAAAAATATCCTATTATTATAATGTTTTTAACATATTATTATACAGAAATTGCCATTATTTATTCAAAGCGCCCTCTAGACATTTGGGCCTCTAGCCCGCCAGCAGCCCTTAAGCACTAAAAAACACAATAGCTCTGCTACCCGCCGTTAGATGGCGCTTTGTCCTATAAAAATAAAGGGCGGCACCAGCGGGAAATTAATAATAAATCAAGATCAAAAATATTTTTTACATAGATACCGATTCATCACAGTTGATCATGATTATCATAAAAGTTCAGATCAATTAGAAAACAAACCTTTCTTAACAGAAATTGATATTTCAGAAGGAAAAGATATTTACTAAATACCTAATATGGGAATCCTATGCAATGTTAACATAATAAATATTTTGCTTATTATATTATGCATATATTAGAATAAATCGGCACAACTCATATGTACGAGTAATATACGCAGTTATAAAGGTCAAAACGGAATAAACCTTGATCTTCCAGAACATTATGTGGCAAGTACAAAACCAAGGTAGCTAAAGAATCTCAAAAAAGTGTTGTCTGATAAGAATGTTTTAAACCGTATCAATATTTTAAACTATATATCTAGTTTTCTTTACATCAAACACATAACTAATTCCGATATCTAATCTTTAACATAACAGTTTGGCGCTAACCAGGGCATTTACGAGTAAGTATCGTCCTACGGATCATAGTCGCACTAGCCTTAATTTTTCAGTACCTACTTCAAATAGTACCCCAAAATCAAAACGTTCACAACGCGTCAACAATGACTCAAAAATATTCAACAAAATGTTCCATCAGATGTTTCTAACAAAACGGAACCGGTTATGAAATTAATGACGCGATCTAAAGAACAGTATTCATGATTACTGTAATTTATTCTAAACCAGTTTGTACTATGTACCCACCTACACTACGCATGGCGAATTTGAGAATGTGAATGACCTCGACCAAATCAACATTATTTTTGCGTTTACGAATACGCCTCTTTATCGTATCTATGAAATCAGTGGGTGTTTCTTTTGATATATGACATCTCAAAAGGAAATTTATTTCAATGTAATGAGTTCGGCTTGTAATCTAATTGACAATGTACCGACTAAATAGAAATATGTATAAAAAAATATAACTCTCCTTTCTTAGGCAGTTAGGTAAAAAATAAACCTCAAGGAAATAAAAATATGTACGTACAACATCTAAATAAATATTGCCCTTATACCTTTTGTAAATACCAGCAATGACCATATGGATCAGAATGCAAAAATCACTACCAAAAAAATATATAAATAAAATAAGTGCCTTGGCCATGAAAATGATAGGTAATACAATATTTGGAAACAGTATCACAACAACATTGACCTTATGACGTCTGACGGTAAGCGAACCACCATAGTATACCGTACGAATCACACAATACTCTTCACGCTTCTTTCAAGAGCCTTGAGTATTATTTTTCTTAAGTATTAACAGATATTTATAATTTTTACGATTTCTGAACGTTTTCTATGCATTAAATTATTGTGCAGAGGTTCAAAGGTGAACGATTAATAGTAAATCCATTATTGTCCTAACTCTATGAAGCCAGGGGCCTTCTTTCTTCTTTATTTTCCGATCCCCCAGCCCCTACGCTAAACTCTCCCGCTGTCTGGTGATGATGACAAGGTCGACTTATCTATCCTCGTAGTCTATATTAATAGCTTAGTCATCAAACGAATTTCAACCAACTTATTTTTCTATGGAAGTCCAAAACGAAACCCTATTATTGACTTATGTAGTTATTACCATTACAGTTTGACTCACTTCAGTCGATAAAACGCTGATAATCTAACCGCAATAATATTTTTACACGAATTACTATTTGCGTACCACGATTATCGATAAGGATGTTTAAATATAATACGATATACGGTGTTAAACCTTGAAAGTGCATCAATACTTACGAATACGAGCATTATGAAGAAAGCTGCGATGTAGGAGCTGCGAGCAGTCAGCATGGAGACGAAGCGGTAATGCTCGCCTGTGATCACGTTCCTGTGGTGAACGAAAATACCACTATCATTATCTACAGCTCATGTATGTCCCTCCCTACGGGCTCGAGCTTACCCTGAGCAAAGGTGATAAAGCCTTGTATGAAATGTATTCCTAAAGTAATTTAATATACTACGTGAACAAAGTGTTAGTGCTACGTTAAAGTGACAATTTAATATACTATATTGTACGCCTCCATGAGGTATATCATGGCTGAACCTATATAACTGTAACAACTTTAATGTACCTGTGATAATACAATAAATAAATTTGATTTGATTTGATTTGATTTAGGAATACATTTCGCGTATACCAGGGCCCTGGGTTAACGCGTACACCAGGGCCCTGGGTTAAGTGGGATTCAATGCTATACACAGAATACATCACTGCGATACA
This sequence comes from Conogethes punctiferalis, assembly GCA_031163375.1. Classification (NCBI taxonomy): domain Eukaryota; kingdom Metazoa; phylum Arthropoda; class Insecta; order Lepidoptera; family Crambidae; genus Conogethes; species Conogethes punctiferalis. The sequence goes on from CM062094.1 coordinate 8,619,786, forward strand.
GTGTCTACATCTGAGGAGGATTGGGAGTCCCATCGGGGTTAGATGCAAGCACTGTGACAATTCTTTAAGGTAGTCAAATAGGGGGGTGGGGGCCTGAAATAGGGAGGATTTTCGATGACGGATAAAAATCATCGCCTTATTAACAGAACAGTAAGAGTCGTCTAAAGGACTTCTTAAATTTTCAGTCAGCGAAACATACGTGTTTGCGACTTCGGTCGCGTTTTAGGATCAGTCTGTGTATAGCCAGAATAATCGTACATACCTGCATGGTTATGGCAACTGAGAAGTAATTGATTTGGTTACTTGTCCGTTGCCGCAGCGACCAGGGCCATAGCAAAAGAGATGGCCTTTCATCTCCCAGCGACGGGGGGCCACCATTCAATTAAAATTCAAATAGGTATATTTATTTTCCTTCACAATTTAGGCAAGCTTAAAGTAAAATGCAAATACTCACTATGCTATGCTATGGGTCATAACCCATATTTAAAAAAACAATGATTGACTGGTAGAGAATGCCATACGGCATTAAGCTGTGTGCTTTCTTTGTGCAATAAAGATTAAATAAATAAAAGCAGATACAAACCTCAAGTATCCTTTATTGTCCTCATTTTCGGCCAAAGTCTTTATAGACGCCATTAGCAAATCGTCGTAGCCCAGGAACTCGTCGAGAACGAATCGGGAGAACGTGTCGCCGAAACACTCGTCCTTCTGAGGGTCCAAAGTGACTATCTTCACCGGAATCTTTAATCTGAGACGAGCGCTGGGCGACAGTCGTAAGAAACCATACTCCAGAGAGTATTCGAGAATATAGTCTTCATCTGGAAAGAATATTTGCAATTTTATTTATTATAGATTATCTCAGTTATAATTGTGTGACGGCATCACGCACAGTGATGCCCTATTTTCGCTACATTAAGCTAGCTAGTTAGCATAGCTCGCAATGGCGTTTTTAGCTGCTAAAACGCGCGTTTCGACAGCCGCGATCCAAGGACGAAGAGACAAAGACGCATTTTTGCATCTAAAAAGCCTCAGCCTGGACATGAATTTACTTTAGTGCAATTGGTAACATTTATTCCATTGCATGAGAATTTATTGTGATACTAGCTGTGCCAGCGGCGTCGCACGCGTGGATATCGGGTTTCAAAACTAACGGACTTCCATAAAATGATGCCCAAATCTTAAGTTAGACCTCTAGCAATACATTGGTGAAAACCACATTCAATTCCATGCAGTACTTTTTGCGTGATGCTCAATCAAACATTCAGATAAAAAATTCTCCCGTTTTCCCAACACTTCCCTTCACTGCTCTGCTCCTATTGATTGTAGCGTGATGAAACGTATCATATAACCTGCACAGGAGTATGATGAATAATTGTACCAAGTTTCGTTAAAACCCGTTGAGTAGGTAATTTTTGTTTCTATAACGAACATACAGACAGACAGAAAGACAGACGGACAGACAGACAGTCAGATAAAAATTTTACTGATTGCATTTTTGGCATCAGTATCGATCACTAATCACCCCCTGATACTTTTTTTGTAAATATATTTTTGAAGCTGAAACGCCTGTGCAAAACTATCTACCTATACCTACTTCACTTAAAAATAAATACTTATAACTACTTTAATTAATAAAAGTACCTACGCTTAATAATTTTTAATTTGAACGAATATTTTACAATATAACAACAAAAGAAATTCAAATAAACTATTTAAAAACTAAAAGTCGCGCTGATAAGCACGGTTTCTCAATATCAATTATTGTCTGTCAATAAGGTCGATCGCTCTGAACGCATCAACAGCCAAATATTGAATGAAGCTAGCTAGCTCTCGGACCTCCCGCCTTTTTATACCCTACCGCCGTCGCGACCCGTGTCGAGCGCGGCAACCGTTACACAAAAATAATCCTTATAGCATGATTCAGTATTCACGTGCGACGGCGCGATGGCTTATTTCATGTATAAGTTTGGTGTTTCTATACCGATTTCTATGATTCTTTTTTTATTGAATAGGTAATAATGATAACTTTTTTAAATTAGGGATGAATGAGAGTATTATAAACGTAAGAGTTAACAAATATAATCAGAATGCTCCGAACTGCTAAGCTATCAGGAGTTACACGTGTTATTGTGAGTCAACCATAAAAGATAGACATATGCTGTTGCGGGATATTTTTTAGTCAATTTTATGTAAAATATTTCTGTCATACATAATTTCTATGTAACTTTAACCATTAAGGCTGCACACGCGACGGAAGCTTAAAAAATGGAGTAACTTCTCCCGTTTTCCCAACATTTCCCTTCACTACTCTGCTCCTATTGATAGTAGCGTGATGAAAAGTACCCTATAACCTGCCCAGGAGTATGAAGAATAATTGTACCAAGTTTCGTTAAAATCCGTCCAGTAGTTTTTGTTTCTATAAGGAACATACAGACAGACAGACAGACAGACAGACAGACAGACAGACAGACAGACAGACAAAAATTTTACTGATTGCATTTTTGGCATCAGTATCGATCACTAATCACCCCCTGATAGTTATTTTGAAAATATATTTCATGTACAGAATTGACCTCTCTACAGATTTATTATAAGTATAGATTAAAAGAAGGACGTAATTACACGTAAAGCAGTGAGGCAGTCATTTTAGATTTTAAAGGAAGAAACGTTGTTAACTAACCTTTCGAGGAATCATTGGATGCTGCTTCGTCAATTGATTCCTGAAAATTAACACAAAATTTTAATTAAAAATAGGGAGACTGTGAACGGGTTTTATTGGCTTTCCAACATTTTGTAAAACAACTGATAGTATTTCAATGTTATTATGACTTGCTTGACTTTCAGCATCACAATTCTATTGGTGGATTCTTACCTCACCCGCCATTAGCCAGCCATCAGCCTTAACCTCGTAAGGCCCAATGTCCTCATGTAATCCAATTCCTATTGTTTTATCTATCATGTCTGGAAGTCTGGCCTTAGGACTTCAAGGTAGTAAGTAAAAAACCTATTTATATGTCCCCTTTATCTGCATGTGTATGTTATAGGTATATTTACAATTTACTGTGTCTTGTAGCGTTGCGAAAGTTATTAAGGAAACCTATGTTGTATCCCTATGCAAACATGATTCACCCAGTCTGCTTCTTAGCAAGCTGAGTAATCCTTTTATTGTGTTATGACAAAAAGCTGAATGCCTAGTTTTAGGAATATCATCATGTGGTGTGGTTTGATTTTTATTTATAATTTATTTTTATTTTTATTATATTTACTTACATCAACTAATTTGGAATCCCTATCAATATCTTCTACAAGCCCCAAAATTCCTTCCCAAATTGATGAAGATGGCTCCACTTCCTCCGTCGCAACTATTGTTGCGTTCAGATCTGTCGGTTCATCGTTTGGCACAAGTTCGGGTCCTGTATTTATGTATGAAGTTTCTATCACTTGTTCAATCTCCCTTTCAATCTCTTCTGGCATATCCTCATGGATGCGTGTAATATTACCGTAGTCAGTCCCATCTCGTATGTATTCATCTTCATCAATATCATCACTTGATGATGATTCTATATTGATGAATCTGTAAAATTACCATTTGTATTGTTAGATATAGATTTTAAAACAACACTTAAGTGGTACTATTAAAAATAGTTATATGCTTTTTACAATGCAATTACAGTCATAACTTGTAAGGATATGACAAGTTCAAAAAAGCATGAAAACATAATATGCATTTAATTTAAAGTTATTCTTAAAATTTAGCACCCATTCTTAACATTTCGAGTCATTTAAATACCTGAAGTTAATATAATATCCGTTTTGTATTTTGTGAGAAAAACAATGTAATTTACACTTTTCTAAAATGAGAAAAGCAATCTATGAGTTTGTAAAATATTATGTAAATGATTAAACAAAGCTTCTTTGAATTTTTTACACAATTTTTATTCAGAATATTTATGTAAATGAAGCGTAACAGTATCTTGTTGTATAGGAAATAATAACACACTGTATCTTGTTAGTGACCTAAGAGAGCTATGAATAAAATAAAATTTTGTTTATTATTTAGGTATGTTCATAGGCCCAATGAATGAGTTGATTTGCCTTAGTCACCACACTTGGCAGGCAGGTTGATGATAATTGTCATTGGGAGAGGCTTAAATCCAGTAGCAGATGTTTATAGGCTGATGATTTTGATTTATGATCAATTAGGGATACTAAGTTTTAGGGATAATCCTAACCCATCCAAACATATTTTTGTTCAAAGGCCAGCCCTTGAACAAAAGTTTATAATCAATATTGCTTGTGGTATATACTACATATTAACAACCAGTTGTTAATACGTATTTCAAGAAGTATAGGTATTAGAGGCACAATAGAAATATGTTTATTGCATTGTTTCATGGACAAATTTGAAGGCTGTTGAACGGTAAGCATTTGCACTAGTTTCCTTTACAATATCCTACACCTACTACTACATACATGACAAAGCAATATGACTGTTGTGAAAACAGTCAGTCAACATTATAACACACAAACATTCAGTGTGAATACCTCGAAGTGGCAGCTTATTGGTTGAAACACCTTGGCCAGCCCGACACTCTCCAGAGCAGAGCAGAGCTTATTGAGGTTTCTGAACGAGTTGGGTTGGCGGGAATAAACACCAGTTTGTTATAACAAATTCGGCACACCCCATGCAAAACAGGTGGTCTTCAAGTTGCAGATAACGGCCTGATCAAACTAACTAACATTCAGTGTGAAAGTTAATTTATTCAATGTATAGCAGAATCCAGTTGTGTAACTATTTATTTTCAGTTGTGCCTGGAATACACACTTAACTATTGAGCATACCTACAACCAATGTTTCAAATAAAAAATACATACCCTTCTGTAGCTAGCATTCCAAGCATTGTACTAAGCTCTTCCTTGTCCTTTTTCAACCTCCGTTCCTTCGCATAGCTTTGTTCAATGCTGTAATCTTGAGCTGGATTACGTAATATCTCCACTCTCAGTATACCATCTCTAGGCCACGACTCCTTCACATGATTCAAACATGTTGTAGGTGTTCTTGAGAATGCTATATGTATATAGGCAAGGACAAAGAAAGCCACCAATGCTTTTAACAATACTAGAAATTCAAAAAATCTTCTCACAGGCCTTGGGAAAGTCCGAGCATAGGCCACGGCAAACTTAAAGAATAACGCATGAAATAATCTCTCTCTCACATTAAATAATGGGTTCTGATTATTGTTCCTGTTCCGGTTCATCGTAGGATTAAGCACTGGCCCTCCCGGAAGCAGGTTATTATCAGGATTCACACCTGGCGGTAAATTGTTCATAATTGGTCCTCCACCCGTACTCATTACAAAAGTATTAACATCCAATTTAACTCCAGGCTTGCTAATTCAATATGAGCATCTCAAATTTTTAATACCTGGAAGAGAAAGTTAATATTAATTATACCCTCTGATTGTTAACCTTTTAAAATGTCATACTTAGAGGACATGAGTACCACAGTTACGAAATACATAACCGAAAATAATGGCCCACTAATTATGTTAGGCCAAGATTCAAGTTCAATGAAACCTTCCAAATAAGTGTTGACTATCGACCTCCACTTAAAATATAACCAGAACAAGCAAATAAATGTCCAAGTTATAGCAATTAAAGACACAAACATACATAGCCTGAAACTCAGCGTTACGAAATATGTGTTGCATGCATTTGTATAAATATTTTACAAAAAGAAATAGGCGCATAATATTTATCTTAGGTCAAAGAGTAAAAGTGCCTAGCGCAACCATCGTCACGAAACCAAAAAACTCACCCAAACGTCAAAAACAACAAAAATCTACGTCTTTAAATGTGGGTACAGATTCGCCTATTTTATTTCTCCTAATTACTAATATTAATTAATACATCAACACTACTCTAGGTATACAGTTTAGTTTCCCGTATTCATTAAAATCGAGTGATAAATATTAAAACTGAACTGTCAAATCCAACGCCAGCCAAACGTCACAATATGATAACGTCAGAATACATGACATTCTACTTTTTAATTTCATTAAAAAAGTAACAGCATGGTGCAAATCATAGCACGAAACGTTAAAATATGTCACTGTTTTAGCACTGGATTATAGCATATTCATACTCACAACAGACGGGGTCAAAGAGGCAATATGCATGGTTGGCGTCTTAGCGATCTGTACATCGTTTCAATACCCATACCGTGCGCCGAAACACGACACGCAACTCGGCGTACTCTGTATTGTTGTGGTGAAGGCCTAGTATTCGATCTACATCGCTACCTATGTCATTAAGTATCCACTGATAATGTAGAACCAGTGGTGACAAAATTCACTTCCCAAATGTGTTTCCAATGCTTTTTGCCTTTTTAATCAGTCGAATGGAAGTTCTTGAATAATTTAATATTAATCTTACAGCCATCTCTTGTTAATTTGACACATTAATGTGCCTACATTTTATATTGATATTAAGATAGATGTCGCCACAGATGAGTTTCTGCGGTTTCTTTTCGTATATTGCTCCAATGTATATAGGTAGGTATTTGTAATAACTTTTCTTACAGATCTTCAAAAAACAATAAATTTAGTTATTTAACTTACACCCAAAACATTAAATTAAATTTGTGATTTTTCATTCTTATAACGTGTTTCGGGATCAGTCGGTGTAGGTGGCATGGACAATGCAAACCACGATGCAAACTGACAAGTGATTGTTTTCTTCTTTCTGTAAATATCTAGATAGTTACACTGTTAGATAGGTAGGTACCTACCTATATAGTTACCATTAAATGTCATTTATAAAAATAGACAAGACATGCCACGCTGGGCCACAAATCGCAATCTAGCCCCAAACCGCCTAACCATAAGCTGAAGCTTGTAGGCTACTATGGGTGCTAGACAACTGGTTAACATAATTCTAAATGCTTTTCTTTTGTAAAGAAATATCTACATAATGTAATTTACATACCTACTGTGCGGGGATCGACACACGACCCTTAGCTTAAATAAGGCAGAGGTCACTACCAAATTATGAGCCATCGGGCCAGTCAAATCAAGTTAAACACTTTCGTCCTTATTCGCATCTATTTTAAGTTTAACTTATCTGTAGATTGTTGCACAAAAAATTCCGGTCAATAGGTAATCTACATTTTTGTGTAGCACTGCGCAAGGAGAAATGCAGGGCCGTCTCAAGTATATTCGGCGCCGGGGTGCCGGGCTGCCTGCGCCCTCGTGGGGGGAGGTCCTCCGGGGACTTGCGCCGCGCCGCCCCGGCAGCGCCCTGCGCCCGGGTGCACCGCACCCCTTGCACCCCCTGGTAGAGACGGCCCTAGAGAAATGCAGGTAATGTAGGTAATTTGCCACTTTTTTTATATTCTCTGGAAAAGAGTTTTCACATAATAAAATTTAATCAAAATAAAATAGGTTTAAGAAACTGATCGTCCCGTTGAAATAAAGTGCGAATAACAAACGTCCTAACACAGCACCAGCAGCCATAATTTTACGGATCATTTGCTACACAATGAGGGGATTTTAACGACGACTGCGTTAAGAAACGGGCCGCATGCGCACGGATCACGGAACAAAAGCACAAAGGACGTCTCAAAAAGCCCCAGCAGACATTCTGATTGACGTCTAAATTGTTCGATACTCTCGTAAAGGCTCTTTTCTGTGAGGTTTCAATGCACTAATGCTTTGATCGATAGTAGAAAAACAGAACCTTTACAGTATTATTAAGTAGGTATAAGGTTGCACGAGTTGCATTCATGCAATGTTTTCAAAGCCTTGTCCAATAAAACCATCAAACAAACTTTCAAAAGTGCCCAATAGGTATTATAATATCTATAATCTGGAAGATTTCTTTTTCAAAGCACTAGCAAGCAATGTATCTAGTCTGGATCTACATAGGGTCAAAGTTATAAAAATAATGTAGGTAGGTAGATTTAATTTTAGTTTTTATGATATGACGGATTAACATCCTACAATATTATGTAGGTAGGTAGGTACTTAGATTACGTGTAAGTACTTATTATTGATAGGATTTTTTTCATGTAGGTATATTTAAAAACCAATAATTACAGTCATAAATTAAGTCAGTATTATTTACAATCAAAGCATTCATCTTGGTAGATAGATGTCTTACCTACCAGTTAAAAAAACTTTATTCTTCTAAAGTTTTTATTAGAACAGGCAGGCGAGTATCAATCGGGTTGGACGAAGTTAGATAAAGTCTGTGAGATAATGCGAAGTAAACTTAAATTACGGTGCGCTCACGTTATAAATATTCAAAAGTCCGGGCCGGGCGAGCGCGTCTCGAAAAAATTGACGTCTCAATTATCGGCATGGGACCAGACCGAGGTACCTACCTCGGGAGATTTATATTATTCTCACGTTTTTATTTCCTGTTCGTGTTGCTCTAGAGTTGTGTTTCGTGGCCATACTGGCCATGAAATTTTTATAAACATAGACAGGCACTTAAGCTCTTTTAAGTCTTTTGATAAGAAAGCTTTTTGATAGGCGCTTGTTTGCTTATAGAAATACCTAGGAACAGGTACATAATATCAAATAAAATAAGAGGGAAGAAAATATTAAAAAGGAACATATAATATTAAATGAGGACGTAGGTATTTTATTGTTTCTAACTTAATCTCGTAAACTGTTTTACATTAAAATGTAGCTGTAATGTTCCGTAGACAAAACATAGCAAAGAAAAGTGTTAATAACCGCACTTACTTAGCATTTGGTAGAAATTTTATAAAAATGTAGGAGAATAAAAGTAATTTAGCTAAGAAACATACTTATCTAAGATACAGATATTTTTATACTTAGGGATTTTTATAACCGTTAAATTCAAGTTTTATCAGATCTCCATTATCATAAAATTAAAAAGAAACCTGTTTCTACTTGAACATAGCTATATGGTTGCTTGTGACATTGGAGCTGCTAATCTACCGCTTTTACTTTAGGAATTAGATACTCGAATTCATTTTTTTGGCTACAATATGGCTTCGAGAAAAATATAATAGGTATATAAAAGATTTTTTTTAAATGAGTTTCTGAAATTATCCATTTTATTTATTGAAAATCCTTTCCTACTTGACCTTAACTTAAGCACGTTCACACACAATAATTTATTGACACCATTTACTTATATTAAACATGTGCTAATTTATTTATGTTAATGAGAGCCGTTCCGACTACTGGGGCCACGTTTGGGATGGCTTTCGCGGAACTGAGCTTAGCCGGAATCCTTTATATCTACGACGGGCTGACAGAATGAATGATTTAGTGTTTCTATGCAATTGACCGTGAAATATGTTCAGGACTCATCGACAAGTAAGTCTTAGGACTAATTTAAATGGAATGTCAGAATCTTTTAGTATCAGATTATACAAAGTATTAAAGTAACATACTTATCTGATACGAAAAAATGTATTTTTCTTTACAAAATAATTAACGCAATAAATGTTCTCCATAAAAAAAATATTTAATATCAAACTACATAGGACATCATACCTTCATTGCCCCGATCCTAAAGTAGCAAACCTGAGCACTGAGAAGGTAGGCACTGCAAATATAATATTACTTAGGTAAATAGAAACATAAAGTCACGGAACAAACACAAATGTGCATAGGTAACACGAATTTTTGTCCCGGGTTAGAATCGAACCTACGACCGTTAGTTCAGAAGGCATTGGTCAGTACCAAATGAGCCGACTACCAAAAAAGTGCCTTTAATAGAAATATCCGCATTATAAAATAACTTTCTATGCAGAGTTATGTGTCTACAATACAATACCTCATAAATTATATTTAACCAAACCTAAGTATAAATTTACGTAACTTAAAAAGAAAATAATCATGTCTGAGCAAGGCAACGTGCTTTAGAATGACACGGCAATATTTTTAACAAAATGTAAGTTATTCGTAGATTTTATCTGCCTATGAATTTTGATAAGTTTAATCTTTTAACATACAGTAGGTAACACTTGACACTTTGAAAGTAATTTAAAGTTTTATTTTTTTATCTATTGTTTTAAGATTTTAAAATACGAGCTTTTTGTTAATAACAAGAAGCATTAAACGACAAAAAGCGCATTTTGAGAAAAGATTTCAGTTGTTTTCGCCATACATGGAAAATTTTATAGAGTAAGTAAGTAACTTAGTTAATAAATATTTCATTCAAACATGTTGTACTGTATTGGTAATCAATACTTAGCTGGATTTATTTTTACAATCATTCTCTTTCAAACGCTGATTAGGTATTACAAATTGGCTTAACTTGAAAGCTCGTTCAATGACCTGAAATTAAATAAGACGCAACATTATTCGTCTTACTAAAAACTTCAACGTGCCCATTAAAATATCCGTACATGCGCCCAACTCATCTATTATGTACGTTTTAATTAAAACAAATCAAATTACTAAGCGTAGGCTGAGTAGACGCTCGCCTCCACAAAAAAACGTTGGAAACAAAAAGAAAAAAACACGCATCTCAGTGATACAATGATGATAAGTCGACGTATGATTAATCGCTTGGAGTACGTTGTCAAGAGAGCAATTTGTATCTTTGAATTTGGAAAGGGATCGAAGACAGAAGGACCGTTGGATAATTTGTCGGACTTTTTGATTTACGCTTAGTTTTTGTTATCTTTTTTAAGGTCCCTTAGAATCACCATGAGTTGAAATCAAAGGTGAAACAAAGTAGGAGTGTACAAAACTTTAGTTTATTTTTACATTAATTATTACTTGAGTACAATTTTTCTACAGTGACAGGAGGTTACTACTCTAATTGGTACAATGCAAATATTTTATCTCACAATAAATAAATACTTAAGTAGATTAGGTAGGTACCTACCTACCAAAAATTCCAAATTCTTTAGTAACCAAAAAAACATCGTTTCCGCTCTGTGAATTAGATAATCTGCCAGGCTCTGTTACTGTTTGACTTTACACTCCATAAATATTTTCTTAGTGCTGTGTAAACAATCGTGTCCCTTTAACAAAGTGCGGATGCTTACAAGAAGCTCAGTGGACCAGTGATGTTTATTCTTTAACAGTTAAGGGTGACTATTGCATGATGTTAAAATATAGCAAATGCACAAGTAATTTCTACCTGCGTCTGTTGACAGCTCCCGTTTTGATGGTTTTCTCTTTATTTTTCTCAGTAAGTCGCTAATCTCTGTTTGCGGAGTGATTTAACATGGCTACTGACTGACGTCATTTCATTTGAAAAGTGTTGAGAGGACCTAGAGACGACCACAATATGTTATGAACTATCTACAGGATATTACTTAAATTACTTAAACATTGTCTGTTTTTTATTCAAACTTGTAAACAGACCTAAGTTATAGTTTCGACAAGAGACGTCTAATGGTACTTACATTGCCATGATGCTTTCTATGGAAAAAAGTGCGTAAGAATAAAAATGGAACTGCCATTTCGAGAGCAGGATGCCTAGCTAGCTTAGTATAGTAATAGTGCTAATACAATTACTGGTCTAACAACCGTCATCTCTTCTATAACGGTGCATGGTGGTTCTTCATAGTAATTAGTCATCTTAATAATCACATAATACGTAGATACTAAGAACACAACTGATGTGACACTTAGCGTCTTTAGTCGAGCACGGTTGATTACTTCCATAATAACATTTACACAAATACATAGTTTTATGGTAAGAGGTCCCGGTAGGTTGGATTGGAATTTTCTGGAATGATTTCTATAGAAACATTTTAAGCTCCTAGCTAACTTTTAAGACTTAAAAAAAAACCTTTTTTAGGTATAGGTCTTAATATGTTGGGATGCCCCCAGTGTAGTCTTGGTTATTACTAGGTACTTTAATAAAAGCAAGCGACAACCTAGTTCTAGATCGGATGGCAGGTCTGCTCATTTATTATTTTTATAAGGAACATAGGTACTGAAAATAAAAAGAAATTAAGAGGTACATGACTGAAATAAATTTTATTTGTCATTTGATTTCCGTGAACCTGTTTCCTTAAACTTTAAATACATATTTGTATAATAAAGCAATAGCCAGTAGAAAGGTTTTATTGTGTTCGTTTTATCTGTTATCTCCGGTCGGAAAGTGCTGTGAAGGCTTTTGTATATTACCTTCTGCAGACATTTTGATGTTATGTCTGCGCAGATCGGCAACATTTTGTATACAATTCCCCTGATACCTAATCATATAATTTTTAATACTTCAGTTTACTTTCATCATTAGCCTGACTGCTGGACATAGGCCTCTCCCAACGACAATTTTAATTTGGGCCAATTTGCCTTAAACACATTTGACTGGTGGTAAACGCTGCAACCCGTTTACTTATATGCAAGGCAACTAGTTATCTTCTACGTCACCTACGGGAACAGAAGGGGTGGTCCTATCTAAAATCCCGGAAACCCTACTAGTCTACCTTTGCTCCTATCCTGCTTAAAAAATCGCGATGTTAAACGTACCTACTTACTACTTAAATATCATAGAAAATTGTAGAAACTACTTATAAAATGTCCATATGGCCACACGTCAAGTTATCCCAATCTGTCAAAACTCGAATATGTACACATTTTCCAAAACAAGGTATTTTTTACCAAATAGTAGTTCTAGATGTCATCCAAATGTTATGGTTTACAAGAACAGATTTTAAACTCAGAAATAGGTAATTTGGCAGGCGGTGATTTTGGTGTCTCATTTAAAAATCAAAACGGACAAAGGCTTTAAAAGAACAATGGGCATATTATATACTTACCATGGAGCAAAATTGCTTCATATACTTTCTTCTCACAAAAGGTTGACGACCGCTGGGCCTACGCTCTCGCATCCAGCTGCGATATCTTCATTTGGCGGCCGGCAGGTGTCACGTGGTGCATGTATATCCCTCTCTCTCCCACACCATATAATACCACTCCCTATCTCTTTCCCTTTTGTATCCCGACTCAGTTGGAAACTTAGTGAGGTTTGTAACATTTTATTTTTACTTGAAGGCTTTATTTATCTCTGTTGAGTTCTTGCAATGTTACAAGTTAAATGTATTTGTATAGTATTAAAGCAGCACTAGTAATGGTTTGTGGTTATTTCCTTTTGTTTTGTATTAATAGGTAAAAAGGCTGGCCCAGTGGCTGGAAGAGATCGCTTATTAGCATTAAGGCCGCCTACAATGTAACACAAGACGTCTGTAATACCTTTTGCAGTAAATATTTGTATTTTTGTGCTATAAGGAGTATCTTTTTATCTGGATATGTATTACTAGCTGTGCTAGCGGCGTCGCTCGCGTGGATATCGGGTTTCAAAAATAACGGACTTCCATATAATACCCATCTATACCTTGTGCCTAAGTTTTAAGTTAGACCTCTAGCAATACATTGGTGAAAACCGCATTCAATTCTATGCAGTAGTTTTCGCGTAATGCGCGTTCAAACATACAGGTTTAAATTTCTCGCGTTTTCCCAACACTTCCCGTCACTGCTCCGCTCCTATTGATTGTAGCGTGATGAAAAGTATCCTATAACCTGCCCAGGAGTATGAAGAATAATTGTACCAAGTTTCGTCAAAATCTGTTCAGTAGTTTTTTTTTCTATAACGAACATACAGACAGACAGACAGACAGACAGACAGACAGACAAAAATTTTACTGATTGCATTTTTGGTATCAGTATCGATCACTTATCACCCCCTGATAGTTATTTTGAAAAAATATTTTATGTACAGAATTGACCTCTCTACAGATTTATTATAAGTATAGATTGTAAATTATTTATATTCAATATCGTACCTACCTACCTAGGTACCTTTGTTTTGCTACCCATAACACATGTGCTTAATCTACCCATGTAACATCGTCTGATTTTATTTTTAACGAAAGGTTGTATTAGCAAGGGTAATCAATAGTATTTTAATAATTACTTTAATTTCTTTCTGTTTTTATTACGACACACCGATTTCATAGGTAAATAAACACAGGTGCATAAACCGTTACCTCATTATACTTGTAGTAGTAGGTATGTTAATCAACATTACAGCGTCAACCAATTAACATTTAAAGATACATCAATCACTTTATAGAATATCACTCTAACAATCAGTACGGTCAATAAAATTCGAAGTCATTTCTTCTAATCAGATCGTATGGGAATCAATTCTGTCAATAGACCTTCGCTGTTTTTGTTCACCTTTTAAATACCATTACAAAAGGTTTTCCTCCTCTTTGACATGTCAATCAGTTACGTAATAATATACTTATCTGTGATCGATTTTAAGAATTGGTTTAATAAAAAAACTGTTCTTTTATTTATGTTACTTTTGGATTAGTGTATTTACAGTGGAGTTTTAATACTTGTTTTATGTAGGATTGTGAAACAGGTACGTATTATAATGTAGATACCGTAAAGTAACTTCCACCCCGTTTCGGGGATCGGTCGGTATATAGCCAGAGAGATTTTTCGGGCCGGCATGAGGATTGCAACTGACAAGTTACTTGTACGTTGCGGCAGCAATTAAGACTTCCCTTTCATTATCCAACAGGCGAGATGACTTCGCTATGCTGTGATACTAAGTAAAAAAAAGAACAAACGTCATCAGTCACCAGTCTTATCTACTCCTGACTGCTCAAATTTAAAAAAAAAACACAATCTTCAACTTCTACTAAGTGTCCAAGGCATAGTATCCATTTTCTACCTAAATGTTTAGAGAAAATTTTACAAATAATAAAATTTTATTTTCTTCAAAAATATTGCATCTTGATCTTTTACAGAATTTTTGCCCTTTGGTGCCAAATTGCCTAAAAAGTTCTACATTTATTGTGTTCTACTCTTGATTTATAATACCTACGTCACGCTTTCGAATACCATATCTACTTATAGATCTGAAAATATGAATAATTAACTCCAATCAACTCCTGTGTTCGGGAAATGTCGGGTACTACACAACACACAACACAACGGCAAACGTCACGAGGGTTAACGTGACGAGACAACCGTTTTCACGCGCCGACGAACCGCTGAATATGAACCGACGCTACACGTGATCAATGTATTATGGTACTCGGTAATATTATAGTAAGTTACCCTTAATTAGACATGAAGTTACAAAGCTACAATCAGTTGAAGCTTAGCATATAAAATTAACATGTCTGTATTTATTGGGAGCTTGGTGTTTCTACGAATAACGTAATTATTATTTACCAAAAAAAAGTATATAGGTAAGTCTATCAGTTGTTCAGCACCCATAGTACAAGCGACGGCTTCCTTTGGGACTAGGTGACGCTGTATGTCCCAGCGTGGTGGGTAGGTCTTGGGTTAGGTATTTATGTTTAAACCATTGAAACTTTTAACTTAGGGACCAATTAGTCATACTAAGTACGGCATTTTACTTGTAGCTGTTACAATTTAAATAAAACGTAATAATTGCAATATATCTATCGCATGTAAACAAAAGAAACAACATAAGTATTAGAAATCGAAACCTACGTAGGAAAGACATCAACGCGTTACACTTCGCTGTACGAAATAATAATACTAAACTTACGATTTCGTTAATGAAATTCAACAATTATCTATTATTTACATCAGAACACCATTCTTACCGATACCTATATTTTCTGATCGAATTTTGTGCACAGTTTGCGACTTGCAAAAAGCCTAACCCAATACGCAGATCTTCCGTAGGTAAGTGCTGGATGCGAGAAGCCCAGGATCAATCAAAGTTGGGAGTTGCGAACATTGGGAGTAAAAAGGGCTCATGATAGTGATTATGGAAGTCCTCAAATGTGTGCGAAAACACAGAGACACCATCTGTTCTTTCACTCTCATAATAATCTGTTGGGGAAATAGCCCGACACGAATGGAGATAGATCAGTTGCAGGACCAACGACTTAATCTGTTTGTATCATCATCATCTTAGGAGTAGATAATCTCTTGACAGAAAAATCCAGCAACACTTTTTAGCACTATTTCTAAAATCTTAAATTCGAACGGAACCACTTGTTCGTTAGCCGGTACTTTCTACCATAAACCAAAGAGGCAGTCAAAATTACATGGCTTGCGTTACTTCAAATCATCGATTTGACATAAAAATCGTGACACGACATACAAAAATCCAATTGGTCCGTTCGTCCATAAGGAAACAACTAAAGTGTAACATTTCACGATCCCGCACGAGTTATTTTACGACACTGACCCACGGTCGATGTACCTGTACCCGTTATTTTATTGTACACACAACATAACAATAAATTGAAAACGCTCCTTTGCTTGGGCCCTTTACATGCTTTAGACCAATGTGCTTGATGTTAAAGTACGGCTTTGAAGCCAGCTCGGCGTAGTTTTGATTGGAGAGACAGTGGTCTTGGAAGGTACAAGGGAACGATTGCTATCAGAATATCAGATGTTATCAAGAGGGCTAGATAGAGCGATTGAGACACGGAACAGTAATATTTTCAGAAATTTATCCAAATGCCCCGGTTTCTTCTTTGTGTTTTTGCCCTAACAGCTAAGTTATTACAACAATTACAACCTATATAGACCTAAGTAGCAGGTAGGCGGTGTTGTCATCGTATGGCCTCTTCCTAAAAAGTAAATGGGTAGGTTATTTAAGAAGCGATAGAATTTCGAAACCTTTCCGTTCTGATACGGCCTCTGTATACATATAGATAGATACCTACTCTTTAACGCCCACCAAATAATTTACTCAGAACTGTAAAGAATATTTCGGTATAAAAGTCAGAATAAAGGGCCCTACTGCTTTGCCGGTGAAGCAATCTGTGTTATGCTGTAATTTTATGGCCCCTAATGTCGATCCACCCCGCCCTTTACTTCTTTATTAGACGGATATCCACGAATGCACCTGCATTGAAACAGAACAGAAATAATTGCCGAGTTAAGTATTCCTACGTACAATAAAACGTTTGGGTTCTGCCTGTTAGAAGGGCAGTTTTAATGACATTAACTGTACAGAGAACTCATTTGCACTAAATAATAATTAATAGCAAATAAATATCAGCCGTGTTCGATAATAAATTAAATTTACTCTTGTAATCGTAAGTGGAAAATGAGTAGCTTGTATAATGCGATTAATGAATATATGATAACTAACTGCAGCCCGTAGCTTTGCTCAAGTACCTACATATTGGTGATTATAAAATGATATTATTCTCATAAATTATAGGCTATGTTTAATCTGTTATATACCTAAGCTACATTAATGTAAAGCTTAATTCGAATCCGTCCAGTATTTTTTTAGACGTACTTATTGGAAGCAATAATGTTTCTTCGCTTTCAATCTTAATTTATTAACAATATAATGAAGAGATGCTAAAACCTTAATGACAAGTCAGTCTCAAAAATATCTTTTTTTACAACTGAACTGATGGAAACCGAAGAAGCCCAAATCGCTGCGGCAACGGCAAGTAACCAAATCATCACTTGCCAGTTTCTAATTCCAAGCCGATCTGTAAGATAGCTAATACATCACATATTCCCAAAACGCGACTGGAGTGACTAAAATAATTAAATAACTACACAAAAGCTCGTTCACTTCTTGGTACCCACGTTCACTCTTTAACTATAATAATAATATGCGTATTTCCTTACATTGTTAATGTAAGTACGTGTCGACACAACATAAAATTGTAAATGATGATCATGGCACCATACAACAGACGATAAATTACTTCAATCCGCAACTAGCGTCACGTAGAAATGCTTGCCTTGGTCTGTATGTACAGTCAACTGCATAATATATATGTTATCATAAAGGCAATAACAGTTTAAGCTTATATTTATGGCCGCCAGGGTGACACCCTGTTGCGATTCTTACTTAAATGCATCGTAAAGAAATTTGCACATTCTAAAATCCGTCTATTGAAATTTTCATTTGTAATCGAAGTTTCTGGTAAAATATTCATCATGACACAAGGAAGGGTTTTGTTGGGTGAGCGCGCTCCACTGATATATCGCTTACCATCAGGCTAATTGTAGTCAAACGCAATGATATATTGAAAAAAAAGGAAAATACGACATACGATGTATCTACAACTACCAACAGAAAGGTTATTCGGCTATGGAACTTGTATTTACGACATTATTCCAGTCCTCTTTTATAACCGTCGATTGGTCTTTCAAACGCAAGTTCGTTGATCAACACGCATCTATGTTGCGCAGTGGACTTATACCAATTCGTAGATATTATTATCTTCTCTAGAACGCGGCTTTTGACGAGTTACTTATAAAAAGTAACTACTTAGGTACATAAAATTTATCGTTAACTATACCAGCGATGTGAGCTCGTTGAATAATTTATCACAGCACCCCTATTAAGGCAAGTACACATACATGCCGAAGTGAAGGCGCCTAGATCGTTTAAATTCTAATATTTTATTGCAATAAGATTATCCCATTTTCAATATGTAAGTAAGTACGTTTCATTTTGTTCTTAGCTATAAAACTTTTATGATGATGCATTTTCAGCTGTTAGAAAGTTAATTTAAAAGTCAGTCGGTTTGACATTTATCCAGATCTTTTATAATAAGGTAATATGAACAGGTCGCTCAATAATCTCGAATGCTAAAGTTTTATCGCGCTTTTGATACTAACTTATGTTATTAGTATCTTAAATTGCGTGTTGTATGCATCTTTTCGCCACATAAACTTCGTTATCGCCTCAGATTTTACCGTTCCCGCCAAGCTACCATTGACTCACCGCATCCCAGCACCATATTCTCCGCCCGACCGGTCGTAAGCTATCGTTTTTAAAAGAAATTGTGTAAACCCATAAAATATTCATCCGAATATATTACCTAATTAAAGTAGACCCATATATTAAGTTGGAAATGTATTTTTTTTCCTTGTCCGATTGGTGGTGTGGATAATGGTGGCGTGTCCACGAACTGGTTTGGGCTCGTTAACGCCGATGAAGTTGTTATACGCGACGAGTCGCGCCTGTTTTTGTTATACGC
Organism: Conogethes punctiferalis; assembly: GCA_031163375.1. NCBI lineage: Eukaryota > Metazoa > Arthropoda > Insecta > Lepidoptera > Crambidae > Conogethes > Conogethes punctiferalis. The sequence goes on from CM062094.1 coordinate 8,638,753, forward strand.
TTTTGGATCACTATCCGACCCTTATCGCCTCGGCATACGGCTCAAATTGCAACGGACGATGCACCGCTAATGCTCGATATATCAACCCAGGATTCAACCCTTAAGACTTTAATCAAACAGTCTAAATTGCTTTGCGCTTGTTGGCTTTAACGCTCGATATAAACAACACCGAATGAGCCTGGTCGTATACCTCTTAAATTGGTACTAAGTGTAGTTTAAGAGTAAAGCGAAAAGGGAAAAAGTCTTTATAGTCAAACCTATACTACCTAGACTACCTACTTCTAAAGAAAACTCGATTCCGTTTTAAATTATCGAATTAAACGATTTCCAACCCCACCTAATGCTTTGAACTGGATTTAAATATTTATAGGTATTATATTGCAGTTCAATAGGTGACTATTTTAATTTTTGGAAAAAATCACTGACAAGTTACAGACAATGATAGTAAGCTAACAATTTACACAGTTACTATATGTATATCTATAACTTTCATGAACTTCGTTAAGTCTTCAATACCGTGAAAAATTTAAGCTAGTAAAGTCTTGACAATAGCATACTCTCTTTAAGAGTCAAATATAAAATATGTAGTATCTTTTGCATATAGACTGCCGCAGCTTCCGTCAATTACCCCATGAAAAGTTACTGCATCAAGTTTGGAACCTTTAAATTTATTGTACGAGTACGCTTCACGGCGTCACTTCTTCATAAAGAAATGAAAGATTTTGTAACATAAAAGGTATTATAATTCAGAGGCCATATTCGGAGACACACGTGTGCGTAAGCCGCATCCTGCCCACCCCCACTCCCACTCCCCAGCCGTAATACCTCTACGTTATCACCGGAGACAAGAGACGAGCCCGATTGTATTTTAATTACTAGCCCTAATGTTGCGCTCGTCATTTCCTTCCTTGCCTGACGAATATTCATGTCGGCCCGAGAGAACATTGTCATTAGGCCCATATCTGTGAGGAGTAGGCGGCGCAGCTGATTATAGACTTACATACTGAAGAGCGGGACGGGAAAGATGGATATCGTAATGTATGGGTACAGGCTGGATTTGTTCTGCCCTATAGATAGATACATGCTCTTTATTGCACACCAAAAGAATTGACTTAGATTTAAGACTAAACAAAGTATACAGTTATCGTACAATTTAGGCGGTCTTGTTACTATGAGCGACCTCAGTCCCATAACTTTTGGGTACTAGAGAATAGTAAGATAGAAAATGTGTCAAGTGGTGTAGTTAAAACGATAATCTGAGTAGTAAGAGTAGTTATAATGTCAATTAAAAGTGGTTAAAGACTGTATTAGGACTATTTAAGTATCACTAAGTTATAGACATATAAGCTCATTTTTTATTCTATAAATATCAAAAAACAAACTCATATGTAAATACACAAACCTGTTTCAAAAGCTAACTGATAAGTAAGTAACGCACGAAAGAAATTTTGTTTTATGAAAGTCGTGTCGGATAAATCAGCGCAGCGTAAAATATACGCTTCGCAGCCCAAAATCGATAAGAACTTTATGACATAACCGCACGCTATTCAATGAACAATTTCACATTTAACGCAAAGCTATAAAACCCAATTCAAAAGCGCTATAAACACCGGACGTCAAATGTATCGAAAATCGAAAACTGCCTAAAGAAATATGTAGTACTTCAAAAAACAGTCGGCAAAATCCATTCTCGGTAGCAACATCGCCTCCAGGATATACATGCGGGGAGGAAACGAAAAAAGGCAGAAAAAGCCGCAAGAAAATGATATATATTATAGCCGAGCACCGCTCGCCGCCCGCGCACCCCGCGCGCCTGCGCTCTCGACGAGTTAATCAGCCATCGAAAACCGGAGGCGTTCAAACTGTTGCTTAACAAAACCTAGAAATATTTTTAACAATAATTTCTTTTTTGGCTTTAGCTAAGTTACAACTTAATGGCAACATAAAGCTTTTCCGTTACTCAAAAGCTTTTATAGTAACGAAACGAAATGCATAGAAGCTTGGCACACATGGCATTAACTTTTTATTTTTAGGAGCTTTAAGGTCCCTGGCCTACCTTTACATATACTTAAATATTACTTAACAAACCTGTGATCCAAATAGATGAATCCATCCTTGTATTTTAGGTAGGTATGCACATTCTAAACATAAAAACCCTAAATCCTCTATTGTAGTGCGGTAGTTTTAAGCCCTATAGAGGTTCATCATCATCAGCCTGCAAACTTCTACTGCTGGACATAGGCCTCCCCCTATTACAACTACCATTTGGGGGGATTTGCCATAGTCGCCACGCTAGGCAGGTGGGTTAATGACCACGGTAGTTTGTATTTTTACCCAGGTAAACGCTGCTGACCGTTTCCTGATATTCCCTCAGTCTTGTACGACGCCCACGGAAAACGACACGGGCTGACTCGATGGCTCATTTGGTAGTGACTTCTGCCTTCTGAGTCAAGGGTCGTGGGTTCGATTCCAGCACAGTACAAACATTTGTGTTCATGAACATGTCTGGTTGTATTGGTATAGGTGTGTTCCATGTATAATATGTATTTATTTACAAAAAAAATGTATATAAGTAAGTTTATCAGTTGTCTAGTACCCATAGTATAAGCTTCGGCTTAGTTTGGGGCTAGATGGCGATGTGTGGCCCAGCGTGGCATGTCTTGGGTTATTTATTTACTTTGTAGAAGTTAAAAAAAGCCAACAAAGACTGGCTCGGTGGCTCAATTGGTAGTGACCCCTGCCTCCAAACCTGAACACCTGCAACTCCACACCTGAACCAAGGGTCGTGGGTTCGATTCCCACCCGGGACAAACATTCGTGTGATGTACATTTGTGTTTGTTTCGTGTCTGGGTGTTTATATTTGTATTTAAGTATTTATTTGTGGTACCTTCGTTGTTCTGATACCCATAACACAAGTGCTTAAGCTACTTACTTTGGGATTGGAGCAATGTATTTGATGTTGTCTGATATTATTCACAAAATGCAAGTAAAAGTTTGAGAGGCAGTGTTGAATAATGGAACATAATGACTCTATCGGCGGCGGCGCGGCGGCGGCGAGCGCGGGCCTGCCCACCGCCATCAGCTTTTTCTACGGCAACACCGAGCTTTCTCGGAAATATTAAGATTAGATGTTGAGGTGCAGAACTTTGTGTCTGAACAACATTGCAAGCTTCCTCAAACTCACTTCTTCTCTTGTGTTTCCTGGAGTCTAACCAATTTTAGAGGAATTTCCTCCCGCGATACAATATCGGATAAGGCAAGAGGCAAGTCAAAATCTTCAAAGCTCATACCATACGATACGAGGTGAGCGTTTACAGGACCGCTTGCCGGCAGTAATTTCGACACCATCATAGTAGGTACCTATATAAAAATGTTAACGTCTAATCACTACATAGTATAAAACAAAGTCGCTTTTTCTGTCCCTATATCCCTAAATCCCTATGTGCGCTTAAATCTTTAAAACGGATTTTGATGTGGTTTTTTAATAGATAGAGCGATTCTAGAGGAAGATTTATGTAGGTATAATGAAATACCCGAAGCGCAGCGGGTGGCTAGTTAACTATAAAGTTCCAACTGACATTCGTACCTTCATTTCTCATACGATTTTCTTGTAAATACTAGCGAAGAAATCACTCAACTTCTATTAATCTAGCTGCCACAAACAGACAGACATAGTACAGTTGCACAAAGTCACTTTATCAGATCTCTACCTGAAATAACACGGAGTCGACTTGAAAACCATTTTGTAGCATAATATATTTATAAAACAGGGATTTCAGGGTATTTATTTACATAAAAAACAAAAAGATTCCACGCAACCTAAATCTCATTAACTTAGCTCGTATTTAAGTCTCTAAAAATGCCTGGATCGTTAATTAACTACTATCGGTCAAATAGCAATCAGTGTATAATTTATAGCTTCATCTCGGAACGGATTTATATGAATTCCTTATGTAGGTATAGTTTTAGGAAGGATGAAATGCTTTATTCAATACACAAAAAATTTAAGATAAATCAGATTCAGTGATTGCAAGTTCTATGTCTATTTGGCTTAGTTTAGGACTAGATGACGTTTTATGACTAGAGTTGGGTTAAAATTGCAATTTTACAGTTCGATTGAATTTATAATTGTCATAATTATTTAACAGCGGCCTTTGTCTAGCAGTGGACTGACACGGGCTGATGATGATGATGATAATTATTTTATATTGAGATCGAGAACTACATAAGCAGTTTATTCAGCATAAGTAATACCTCATCCAGACAACCAACAAAGTCTATGTAGTTGTTTCAAATTGTACCTACGTGATATAAAATATCACGCATTTATGTAGAGACTCAATGTAAAGCATATGAGAGTCACATTTGGTGCCGAATCCCACCGAACATTTCCGTTTCAAAGGCAATTATTGTAAAACTAATCTTCGATCGATCACATCCAAGCCATAGATCAATACGCGTGGATTTTAATGAAGTTCTCAACGGCGCGAGCGCAGAGCGGCCTCACAAAAGCGCGGCTGTCTTTGATCTCGCCGCCTCGCCCAGTGACAGTGCGGAGGCGATGATGCCTTTATAAAAACTCAATGATTTATTTCCGATAGGGCTGCCAGAATAGATCGAGCTTGTAGTTTAATTGATTTCAATCTGTAGGTTGATCGCGCCATTTTTATTTTTGGATGCGTTCAATTGCTGTACCTACAGTAAACGTTTCATTTATCTTTAGTTCCCAACTGTCAAAGTAATTATCTGTTCCTGGCAAAATTAATATCTCAATTAGTTCTTAATTAGAAAATAATTGGTATAAAATTCTGTCCGAAATATTAAAGAGACGAAGGTTACTTTCAATATTTTTCGGTCATTAAATAAATAGTGACATTCATCATCTTAGTAAAACAGCGTATTAAATACCTTAATTTACAAAAAAATGCCTACATTTCGCATAGTCAACACAAGAGAGGACCATATACTTACTATAGGCAGTTACATAATATATCTTAGAAAATAAATAACAGCGCACAAAATAAAACACTAAGACTAACTCCACTACAGACAAATTATTAGTTCAATTAATCAAAACCTTACTTACTTATGAAAGCGTGCAACAACAGCCCTATTTGGAGTTGACAGACGATCCTCTAGACTTCAACTTCGAGACTATTGATCGAGGCAAAAACAGATCTGTTTCTTGTTAACGACGCTATGCATTTATTATCCAGACATGGATTATTCCTTTTATGAAGATATACGTTTTTCTTGTATTGCATTGTCTGGTGGCTAACGAATGAAGTCTATGAATAAAACAGTTGGGGCTCAAATGATTCATCAATTTTTCTTGTTTGTCACACTAAAATTGAATGCTGTTATTTATATTGTACCTACCTACATCAGATAGAGGTATGGCATAGGGTATGGCATATTGGTCTGGATGTTTGCTTACTTTTGTAGGTATTAGTGAGTATTTATGTATTTATTTACAAATAAGTATCTAGAAGTATGTTTATCATTCTGTTGTCTAGAACCCATAGTAAAAGTTTCGGCTTACTTTAGGATTAGAAGGCATGTGTGGCTTTTCACATCGTGGTTTAATTATTAAAATTAAAATATATATTCATGCGTACAGGAAATCACACGTATAAAGCACCGTTTCCAATTCATGTAAAGCTATCTCGCCACAAAATACATTCTATACTTAGTCCAAAAATAAAACACGATCTTCGCAGACAGCCCTCGAATGTGTTCAAACGATTGCACATATTTCAGCCAGCCATAAATTGACCATCGAAAAAGGAGCTTAAAGCACGACAGCTTTGTGTTTACGCGTTTAAAGCTTAGAAAAAGCTTTTGTTACCACGGCCGGGGTGTTAAAGCGTTTAACAAAGCGCCATAAAGTCTTACGATCCAGTGGAGGCATAGAACGTGATGCTCATGAAGGTTTTATATTTCTACTAATTTATAGGAGATCATAGCTTTTACGTCCCATATTTAAAGTGTTAAGTGAGTTGGTAATAAGTTTAAAATCGTTCTCGATTAATATTTTGTATATCATTTACTTTATACGCCCTTTTTAGAGCGAATTCTTTGTCTTCTAAAATTTGGATATATATATCAGACAATTTTCAAAAACCAAAACTAATTTTTCCTCATCTTCAAAGGTTTTTTTAAACTTAGATTATATCAGATTTAGCTAAGTTCAAGTAATGTTGCGTCTTTCAAACGGTGCCAGGGAGGAGTGGAAATAGCTCCACCGACAAGTGATTAATGATTGCTATCGATCGATTACGAATGCAAGTGCATAACACCTATAAAAAAATAAATGTTCGGCACTTAATTAAGTCCTCTGAAAAACGAGGCATCGTTATCGTTATTCGATACCATGAAATAAATATCAACTAGTTTATAGGCATCCACATGCTCACGATATGAAATTCTTATCCGATAACTATCGTATCGAACTAAAAACAAAACCTATCCAGTCCAAGTCCTCCAATCTATATATAGGTAGGTCACATTACGACTTTCTATAAACTACAACAATACCAGATCCACACACGCCCGATGATAAATAACTAAGTTTCTCCGCTGCTCTCAACGACGCATTGTTTGTTTTCTTTTGTTGTTTGTGTTCTTAGAAGTGGCGGCACGAGTGGCGACCCAACAACCAGGGTTTTTTGAAAATATAACTCTTCAGCTTACTGATTACGCCTACTTATGTTGCGTCTTTCAAACGTTGCTATTTGAGACCCAGGTTTATGATCCAACTAAGCCGGAAACTGAGCGATAAGCGGTATTAGGGACAAAGCGGGTGAAGACGGTAGCATTATGATAAATAAACAACAAATACGTAAATCTCTATAGAAAGTAACCTTGGTAGTTGAACGTAAATTATGTGCCTTCTATTATTGTACAGAGTACTTTACTCCGACACTCACAAAAATATTTTTTCACCACCACAAGACAGGCTCAAGTGGCGTACTCTACTCTATTAAGTGATGGTGGATTTTCACTTGGAAATAAAAAGTAAATATCTGTTTAATATATCTAATGTTATGCAGTCTAAAACTCTAAACACATGGGTGTTTAGAGTTTTAGACTGCATAACATCAACAGCAATAGGTATGTAGGTATATGGATACCTACATACCTATTGCTACCCATTTCTGTAAAAATAAATCGTTTTCTTAATAGAAATACGATAACGCAAGCCTTATGGTTTGTGAATAGTATTTATATATAATTTATTTCATAATGAAATGGATTTTGACAATTATTTCAGCGGGGCGATTGTTTGAGAAGAAATAATATTCGCGAGAGATTTCTCCGTATTACGTAATTTCGACAATGCTACTTCCGCCTACTAAAAGATTTTTAAATAAATAGGATATGGGATTCAATTACAACTTTACATAAATAAATAATTCAATCTAATCCCAAATCGAAGCTTGTATGGGGGATGTAAGGGAGCGAGCCATCATCTTTTCGCTTCAAGCCACCCTCACCTGCCCGTGGTGCATCCTGCTGAACAACAAACGAGGCTCTGGCAACCGACTGGTGGCGGTATAACCATCACTATTGAAGACGTAGTTAAATACTACAGACCGATGACGGACAGCAGCGGGTGCTAAAAGCTTCGCCCTGCGATCGCCAACTCGCCTGCCCAGGGTGGCGATTATGGGTAAATCCTCCAGGTCTTTGCATAAAGTGGCGAACAACTGGAGAGGACTATGTCCAGCAGTGGACTGCGATAGGCTGATCATGATGTGATGATGACCATGGATGGTACTAGACAATTGATAAAACTTAAATTTTATTTTTGCAAATAAATGCATATTCGGGTACGAGCCTCTAAATAATAACCATCAAGTAGTTACAACATACTTAAAGCTTGCTATACCACTTTATTCTACATGTATGATGATACCGTATGACACAGTTACACAAACCGCTAGTTTTCAAATACATTTACTTGTATGTAAGTAGGTACTCGTGAGCTAGCGATATCATCTCGGTTAACAGTGTAACAGAGTTCTAATACTTACTAGTCAACTATAATATAATAGGTAAGTAAGTATGATATAAGTACAAGACGGAGCTGTCATGGCAGTATTAATCGTCCGAGACTTTTAAAAACAAAGATTTATAATGGAGGTATCAAAACGTTCGTATGCTTTGGTAAACGAATTCGTGGGTAAGTATGATGTATTATAGCTATGTCATGTGACAGCTTTCTACTCAATAATGTAGATATGTTAATTCAATACATTATATCGACGAACTCAGTAGAAAATTGTGTTAAGCTGTTTCGATTACCGGAATTTAGAAAAAAATGCTGAGTTTGACACCAGAAGCCTGGCACATTTATATTTCTAACGAATCTGTCTCTTATTCAGATTTGGAACACTACGGAAACACATTGCATCATATTAAAGAATTGTATCCACCACAGAAATCATACATAAAACACTACAAGGAAGAAGACCTAATGTTATGTAAGGTCGTTACAATGACAATAGTACTAAGTACAATGCAGCAGTATTTAATGCTGTTGACTCTTATGTCGATTCACTAAGATTCAATAATGCATTTACATTTCCTGTTGACGTACCAATTAAAGCATGACAGACGTATTAGTGAGGTGTGCGCCTCGCGCTCGCATGATCTTACTTCGCCGCCAGTCTAGATATGTCGATGATGTGACTTACTAATTAAATTAGATACATTACAATCTCTTTTTAGCACGTATAAAGTATATAGGGCTGTCAGCTACCTGGGCTTCCCCAGATTTATCTCAAGTTTAGATGAGACGCCATATAGGAGAAATCCCCTAGAGTTTAAAATTTTACGATGAATGCAATATACCTAATAAGCAAGCTATTATATAGCTGTCAGGAAGATTATATTTTATTATGAGCGCGCTATATCAGGGGTGTCCAACCGGTCAGTTGTATAATACAGTCGATCATGACAAGACTAAGACATATAATTTAAATGTGCTAATACAACGAAGTACATAATCAAAAGTTCGCACAGGGTTTGACCAGTAAAGAAGTAGACCTTAGGTCGAATCAAGTTGGGTACTGCAATAATGTCGTTTTAAATGTGATAGTATTTAGTAACGGAGTATAGAGGTACCTACGACACGAAAATCTGTTCAACTGTTCGAGGTTTAAACCCAATGTTCCGATCAGTGTCCTTGGTTTCAGACTTTAGAGATAGCAACGCTAAACATGTACCTACTCATTGCTATTTCGCTTCCAACACCGTCCGTCCACTGTTTACTACAACGCATGAGTATCCGTGTCCTAAATCCATTTTTATTTTTAAAATTCCATCAATAGCCCGAGATGGCCACATTAGCCACGTTGCGGTTACAATTTTCGGCGCACGCGCCACACACACCGCCATTGCGCAACGAGGAAACTATTCGGGCGGAGGCATAATTACTCCATAGTGCATCATCAGAGATCATTACGAGGGCGGTGACGGGGACTTCGCCAGACCACCCACGAGACACGGGCTAACACAAATACAGAAATTGCTCTGGCCGTTTGGATGAAAAAGTGGAACACGCGATACAATCATGAAGATTACGGTGATAGCTCATTTTGGAGCATTAGAGCACCGCGTCTTAATGTGTTAAGATACGCCGTAATGTCCAAAATGTTCTTACAATTTTCATTCGATGAACACTTACCAAAAAGATTGGTTCTGTCTGGCCGTTGCAGTAGGAAGCGCATTGAGCTCCAGATGAGTTGTCTGTAGCGTTGCTAGGCGTCCGGATAAAGCGGTAGTTTCGCTCCTGGCTTCACATATGTCCTGAAAAGTAATAGCGCCCAGCTTTTGTTCTGTATTAATTTAGCAAAAAACGAGCAAGCCAAATTTATTAAAATTAAAAAAAAAGCTTGGTTTTACAAAAAATTGCAAGAAATGTTATTGTCATAAGTTCTTTTTACCCAAATGTCAAGCCAAACTGGATGGTTTGTCCGGCTATACGTTTCGAGGACTTGGAAACCCTACTTGCCTGTATGTCTATTTAAATTGTACTTTGACTATGAGGGTGAAAACAGCGGAGAGTGTTTGCAGAAAAATATTAAAGACACGCTGTCTTCGGTGGCTTTAGAAGGCGAGGCTATTATCCTTGTAGGTAATGTAATTTTATGTATGGCCTCAATTTGCACTCACGCATATTTAGTATTATGCAAGCAATAATGTCGAGGGAGCGTGGCATTTGAATCTTCCACGGCCTGGAAACGACAAAATAATTGTGATTACATGTGAGATACGGCGATGACACAATGTAATGTAGTATGCAAATGATGCACGAACATCGCAGGTACTATATGGAATTGTCGATTTGATAATATTTTCATCAGGCATCACATTTGCTCGTCTGCCGCCTCTTGCATAAAAAAAATTCTGATCCAGCCATGGACTTATATCCATGTAATAATATACAAGGGTCATGGGTTCGATTCCCGCACAGTGCAAACATTTGTGTTCATGAACATATCTGTTTGTATTGGTCTGGGTGTTTTCTATGTTTATTATGTATCTATTTATGTATTTACAAAAAAAAATATTTAAGTAAGTTTATCAGTTTTCTAGTAGGTACCCATAGCTTCGGCTTAGTTTGGGGCTAGATGGCGATGTGTGGCCCTGCGTGGCATGTCTTGGGCTATTTACTCTCAAAACAGTATGATAAAATAATCATCTAAAAAGCTAAATGCATCGCCTTCATTTACTTTTGGACAAAATTACCTTAAAGCAACTTGAACCTTATCAAGATATTCATGTACACTCAAACATTTCACTAAAAAGCGAATTATTCATCGATCCACACGATCTCTGTGACATTACTGACGAGTAGAGTAGCACTGTAGGGTACTTTAAAAACTATATTTTTAATAAATAACCATCAGCTTACAACATATATATATAAATAAAACATACATATGTATATAAATAATATATATAAATTAAGAGAGGTAGGGCATAGCGAATCTTCGCTCGAATTGAGCCGCCCGTCCGGGGAAGGACCTCCACCCTATAGAATACCGCAGTCAAATGACCTCCAGGTCGTGTTTCTGCTGGTGAGTAGGGTTTCCGGAGCTCGTGGGGGGTTAGGGTTGGGCCAGCATGGCAGTGGCAACTGATAGGTAACTGACCAGTTACTTGCCAGTTGTCACAGCGACTTGGGCTTCTCTTTCGCTTTCCATCAGGCGTAGGGAAGCCATTATGTCGAGCCACTATAAAAAAAAAAAAAACGTCGCGTTTATTATTTTACAGGACACAATTATATCTCTCAGTTTACCACCCATAAGTACCTACACTTATTGTAGATAGTGCAAATAAAGTCAGTGCCATAAAACCTGTACTCTCTCACCTAGACCTATTTTCAGTCTATACTTAAAAGTAATTTTAAAACTGTAATAACAGGTTTTCATAGTTTTAACGTAAACCAACCTAAATTCAGAATGACACACAATCAGTGTAATAAGCCGGTCGAGATGTTGACTTGTTCTGTCAAAGAGTAACAGAAGGAAGCATTTTTAAAAGTTCGATCCATAAACTTTATGAAAAATAACATAAAACTATACATAAAATTTTACGTTTATGAATATCATTTGTTATTTTATTTGTCAGTTATTATTATTTGGCACATTGTAGTGCAAGGTCACACACCACATGGTTGCAAACTTAAAGGTTTTCTTTGTCAACATCTGGCAGCTTCTTCAGAATTACAAACGAGCCTCTGGCAACCGATTGGTGGCGGTATAACCATGATGGCGATGACGGGCAGTAGCGATCGCCAAATCGCCTGCCCTGCATGGCGATTAGGGGCAAAGCCTCCAGCTGATGTTTGACCAAAAAGTGGCGAACAACTGGAGAGGCGTTTGTCCAGCAGCAGACTTCGATAGGCTCACGATGATGATGATGTAGGATTCTATATTGTAGCGAAGTGGAGATAGATATCGCTACATGTCGCTACACAAGCAATGTGGCAGCAAATAAACTGGTTTCTTCTTCTTTAAACTGGTTTCTTTCAGTACGTCATCATCATCAGCCTCTATCAGTCCACTGCTGGGGATAGGCCTCTCCCAATGTTCGCCACTTTGATCGATACTGGGCTTCTCGCACCCAGCACTTGCCAGTCGTCCTGCGCAAATCGTCACTCCACCTGGCCTGAGGCGTCGTACATTACGTTTTCCGAGACGCGGTGTCGGTCGGCAAACTCGTTTACCCAACGGCTATAGGTTCTGTGGCTAATGTGGCCAGCCCACTGCCACTTCAGCTTGTTAATCCGGTGAGCTATGTTGGTGACTTTGGTTCTCTGCTCACCTCATTTCGGATCCGATCCCGCAGAGAGACGCCGAGAATTGCCCTTTTTTATATAGATATAGTAGCTCGACATAATGGCTTCCCTACGCCAGATGGAAAGCGAAAGAGAAGCCCAAGTCGCTGTGACAACTGGCAAGTAACTGGTCAGTTACCTATCAGTTGCCACTGCCATGCTGGCCCAACCCTAACCCCCCACGAGCTCCGGAAACCCTACTCACCAGCAGAAACACGACCTGGAGGTCATTTGGCTGAGGTATTCTATATGGTGGAGGTCCTTCCCCGGACGGGCGTAATTCGAGCGAAGATTCGCTATGCCCTACCTCTCTAAATGCTCCCACAGTTCAATGAGTTCGGTACTATTCGGTAGGCACTTAACATACATTTAAAAAAGCTGGCCTTCTGTTGTATCTCGGTTAGTCGCTCAAGTCGTGTGCACCACGACGGTATTAAGGCGTGGAGCGTCGTGCCGCGGCGGCGACGCGGTGGTCCGCGATGTCTTCATTTGCCAGCCATGATGATTGCCTCCTCCGACCATTAAAGAGCAAACGTCTGTATGGAAACAATCGGCCGATATCAGTTTAGAACGCATATACGAAGATACACTGTTACTAAAGCAAACTGTGCTGAGAAATAGAATAGAATAGAAACCGTTTATTTGGTACATTACTACACAACACTTAAACACAAAATTATACATCTAGATAAGATAAGACTTAAAACTAAAACATAAATTTTGGACAATTTTATTTAAATAGTATGCTATTTTAAGTTCGGTGCGGTAATTCTCTGAAATTCAGCATGGGATCGCACAAAAACATAAAATTTTCTTTACAATGGTGTTACGAAAAAGCACAAACCCTCAGATACCCAACATAATTTTTGGATATTATGGATCTTGTTCATCCTCATAGGACCCTTAATTATATAGTCATCAGAATTAAATTTCCCCTTAAATTCTTACATTTGAAGTCGCAAATTAAGTTGTAGGTAACCAAGAGTTATGAAACATCTACATTTCCTCTACTTGGAGGTTGTCAGGAAGATATCGCTATCAGTGATAAGGCCGCCTACATTGTACGACATTATGTCTGTAGCACTAATTCCAGGAAATGTTATTGTTATATTTTCAAGTAGGTATAAATAATATTTAGAGGTAGGTATATATCAATCAAGCAAAATATCAAGAACAAAATTAAAAACAGTTAAATAGAAATCCACAGTACCTAATCATCATCTGATCATCATCATCCTAGCCTTTTTCCCGATTGTCTCAAGGTCGGCTTCCCAAACTGAGAGATTTGGCGAGGGCTAAGCTTTTACACAGAGCGACTGCCATCAGACCTCCGCAACACTTAGAAATCCACAGTAATATGTTTAATAATAAGAACCACAGTAAGTATAACATATTTTCAAAGAACTTAAGACTTTCCTAGAAGTTCCATGACCAATGAGAATGATAGTTCAATTTTGACATTTTCATCGCCATCATTGCTCGCTTCCAAAACTTAATACCGATTCGGTGATGTTTTTGTCTAATATGTTCCTAATGGCGTGCCTTAGTTGAAGTGGCGGTAATTAGGCTTACGTAAGACATCGTGGAAGACAGGCATGTAATTGGGACCACCCGCGAAGCCAGCTGGCCTGACGGACAATACATTACGCGAATTCAGGTCATGCATGGATTAGACAAACTGGTTACACTTTAGTTGGAATTTTGGATGGCCGATTATCTAGCTGTATGTTCTTTGGAAATTAATCAGGTTTTTTTGGATAAACCGTTGAGAATATATATTAATAAATTAACTACAGATCGTATACCTATACGAGTGAATGGTATACGGAACTTCATGTCTCATATCATAGCATGCGAAATGCGTATGCTATCCCGAAGGCGTAGTTGACAGTGGTGCTACCTTGCATCAAGCAAATGGTTTAAACTCAAAACGAGACTTGTTTATCATGGATTAGATCAACATACATAATTCAATAAATAAATTTTCTTCATATATTAAAATAAATAATTGTACTTAGGTACTATTCAATTGTAGTTAGGTACCACAATCTATCGAGTTTCTTGCCAGTTCTTCTCAGTAGAATCCACTTTCCGAACCCGGCGCGGCGGCAAAACGATTTTTTTTTTTTTTTTTATAGTGGCTCGACATGATGGCTTCCCTACACCTGATGGAAAGCGAAAGAGAAGCCCAAGTCGCTGTGACAACGGGCAAGTAACTGGTCAGTTACCTGTCAGTTGCCACCGCCATGCCGGCCCAACCCTAACCCCCCACGAGCTCCGGAAACCCTACTCACCGGCAGAAACACGACCCAGAGGTCATTTGACTGCGGTATTCTATAGGGTGGAGGTCCTTCCTCGGACGGGCGGCTCAATTCGAGCGAAGATTCGCTATGCCCTACCTCTCTTAGATTCGCTATGCCCTACCTCTCTTTTACTTGACTCATAAGTGCTTGCTTTAAGTCTATATGAATAAAGATATTTTCTATTATATTCTATTCTACATACACTTACTATTAGAGGACAAAATAGAACACTGAAGACCGTCCTACTTATTCGTTACTACGAGTAATACCTAGAATGCACCAGTGTTGTCTGATAGTTAACATCTATATTGAGCTTAACGTCTCTTTCTTAATGAAATGAAATAATTTTTGTTTGGATCATATCACAAGATAACACATGAACAACTTACTTAATACTATAGAACAATATGTATCCAAAATGGCAGTCACGCAGCATAAGTGGTGGCGCGGGGCGATATTATACAGTGTGACTACATAAAAGTACACGAGATGACATGTAGGTACCCACTTCATGAAGATGTGCCATTAAACAACACTGTCGCATAAATTTGATCAGATATAAAAATTCACACGCTGCGTCCCCCAACGGATGCTGCCCATCAGGACGTAGGCACCTAAGTGGCTACACGCACAATACTCCCACTTCAACACACCAAGTGCCTAATCCAGACTCCACTACAACTTGAAGTGTTGCCATCCTCCCAATTGTCAACCTTCAGTCATTAGAATACGATCTAAGCTTGAAGGATACTATTTCAAGTGGACCCTTTAGGAAGGACTCACGAAGTCTCGACTCACCTGGATAAAATGCTGGTTTATCGCTCGAACGTGATTATTTTGGCGAAACTAGAACTCGCGAAGTGTGGGAACGGATGCTCAACACAACTTGCGTAATATGGTAATGCACCGTTGGGGGTAACGACGGCAAAAAACAGGAGAACATTCATGTGGGAATGAATGACGGTTTTATGTAGGTATTCTCTTTTTTGCGGGCATTATGGGCGAGTTAAGTACGACGTTTCCATGTACGAAGGAAAACGGAAACATGTCGAAGGCAAGCTGCTCTCCGTGTGGAGATAAATCATCAGGCACTCTTTTATCCGTGTACAAAAATAGGAAAAGCTTTGTTTTGTGTAAATTTTATTTCTTTTATTGACAATGCAATTTAGTAAAATCGACCTTATGATTTTACAGAAAAATCATTTTAAAAATCTGTTTTCAATTTCTGTGAGAAAATTACAAATGTTGTGTATTACCTATATATTCGATTTCTAAGAACTCTTACGTCGTATACGTTAATTCCATAATGATAATCTAACTTGGTTACTTTTAATAAATAAATATAGCCTTCATGGCATATCTATTAATGTTTATCTAAACAGTTTGTAGGTACTGCTGGCTAACTTGTCACCTGATGTTTACCTCTAAGGGGCCATCAAGGCCACAAAGGGGAGGGGAGGGGTCAAAAAGTCATCAAATTCGTGTAAAGTAAATCGTCTACATACATAGTTATGCACTAGTTACATAAAACAGTTTTTTATCGTTAGGGTATTGGTAGTATTAATTCCCTTTCATCCTCATGTTTTACTTCAGCGGTATTTACCTACCTATGTTACGTAGCAAGGTGCTTTGTAATGCGTAATAATTACTGGCAATATGACTAATTGTAGCTATTATAAATATTATATTAATCGGTCCTGTAATTACAGTGTATTTTAAATAAACAATAACTTAAGTGATCGTCAACCCGATAAAGCGTTCTTTATTTATATCCTATTCTTCAGTTTTTATAGCTTTAGTTATATAACTTAATTTTTAAAGTAGATAAGGATATTTTTAAGGTAGGTATTGAAAAAATAACACATTTATAGAAAACAGAAATTTTATTGCCGTTTTTAATAAATACATACAACTAAATATACTTATTATAATTTTCCAAAAAAACGAAACAAATGCAACAAATTTTAAAACTACTGTATGGCTAAATCAATAAATTATTACAATAAATCTAAAATACTTTGTACGGAATTTAATTACAATATTCTATTAATGTTTAAAGTACTTAAACAATAAGTCCTAATTAAAAATACTTAACTACTGAACATATTGTATCTTATTTACATTTTTCTATTACTCTAATAATCTCACTTTGGTAAACTGTGGTTAAATGGGTTTTATTTACTTTTGTGTACTTATTTAAACAAATTACATTAAAACTACTCAACCTAGCTTCTTATACACTATGTACCTATAAAACACACAATCATCACACATTAAAACACGACACACATTCAACCTATTATTCTACTGAATTCAAAGCAATTTCTAATACAGAATCGGATTTTTAAAATGATTCATGTTGCACCATATTCTATAATAAATCCCAATGATAAATGTCCGATCTAAAATAGTTAGAGTTAGATTGTATGCTGTCATAATACCTTTTTATTCGGCATCAATTTGCCCTATCCATCTATTTTCAAATACTTATGAAAAAAGAAATTCTAAACCATTTTCAACGCGCTTTTTACAAATAAGCACTAAAAGTAATTTGTATGTTATACCACGGCTAATACACGGAAAACCAATTTCAATCGCGCAATAGCCATTCCACCTAAAGATATGTAATAAAATTTGAAACAGTTAATAGTTAATTAATACAAAACGTGTCTCTTATTAAAGTTTTCCTTGCAACATAAACCTCAGTGAGTTCATTGGTATTCCGCGAGTTAGCCTGCACGTCTTGCATAATGCACCGGTGCATGACTGCGCGACAAAACATTAGTAAACAATGTTTAAGAGGTGCATACTGAATAAAGCAACATTAGTCCCGCTGAATGATACAATTCTGAGACACGAATCAAATCAAATGATGCGGCAAAACGCTTGCAAAGAATTACTATATACGCACTACTTTTCAATATGCAACCTTAGTTATTAATGGTTGCTTTTCCACAGCAAAATGATTCGCCCTCGGTAATATCTACCTATTTAATGTAAAGCAACACAATTAAAAATTTTAATTTATCTTCCAAAATTTAAAAATGAAATCGTCACGTCAAATGGTCTTTGAAATAATAGCATATAGGAATAATACGTTTATTTTGTTAATAGTGGAGTTTAAATTTCCTGTAGAAGTACAAAAGCATTTTTAATAAGTATTTGAGGTTCTACTATTTTAATCTTTAGGATTCGATGTTCTGCCACTTCCCAGAGATTATATATAGGTAGGTATATCTCCTTTGCAACCCAACAAATACGGGGCTAATTTGCAAGGTTCATGCGTTAGCAAATCTATCAATAGAGAAGTGGAACGTTACTGTCGTAGAAATATTCAGGTCTCAAGTTTATGTGGTAAAATATATTTAGAAATAAGAACAATCTTCATATTGAAAGACAAATCCAATTAGCATAAACAAATGCAACAAAGTAAATGTTACAAAGAGATAATGCAATGATAGCGAGTAGTTACACAACAGTGTAGGTATATTCTCGGATCTGCCCCGGTTTTGTTTGATAACAGTGTTCGGCACATGCGAGATGCAAGGCCTCGCCGGGAACCGGTTAGAACCTCTTCATTATCCGCAACAAACTCGCCTATGGACACGAGACGAGAACGCTACCGGGATAAATGTAGTCACTCGATGTCTGTTTAGTGCTCAGTCGTTTTGCAAGTGCTAGGAACAAGCTATGTAGTTGCTTCTTGAATGATAGAACAAGTTTCGTCTAATAAGGACTTTCTCGGAAAGTAATTTAGTGAGCACAGAGCGTCAAAAGACAAAATTGTTAGGTACTCGTTTATCAATTATCTTTTGGTGTCATTTTATGTTCGAAGTTCAGTGATAAAAACATTATCATCACTCACATAGACACGTGGTCACCGATGGACTTTGTCTTGCCACAGAAAATGTATCTGTGTACTCTCAAGAAATCGTTTCGTACTGTTACAATGTACATGTCACTATTTCAGACGTCATTATTAGAAAAAGATCCCGCACTCATCTGGTTTCCGTCAAAAAAAAGGATACTCATGAGAATCTCTAAAATGGGCAAGACCAATTGTTTCCCAAGAACACCCACACTCAATAAACAATACACAATCAGGGACGTACAGTCACCCATATACTATCAAATTTTGCTAATGCGGTATCAATTCTTATGCCCTACTACTTAAGAACGTTTAAAACTAGCCTTTACTGAGGAATTCCAGTAATCTGGCACGGGATAAATTCAGAGCACGATTGACACACAGAAAACTGGGTATCGTTTTTTGGTTGACGTGGCGAGGCATCTGGAAAGTAACCCGTATTACTTGTTATTCGGAATTGAGCAACAAAATACTACTAAACAGAATACGTGTGCAGTGAATCAATTTATACATAGTTGGAACAAGAATTTGTATGCAGTTCAAGTTATCTTTAGAGGGTAGGGTGAAACCTAGTTATTGATCGAACAGTACCTACATAATACTCGTATATGCAAAATAGTTTTGTCTGCTTACTAACCATACTAATGCAAGCAATAACCATAATACGAATGAAAGATAAACGAACTAAAATCGTTAAAGACTAAATCCAACGTAACGTGGGCTAAGACTACATACATACTTTAATAGCTATGAATGCATATCTTTAGACACTGTTAGTATAACACCAGCCACAGATCAACTACAGCATATTTTAAGGATCTAAAAATGCCACCAGTAACCCTTACTATATTTTAAATGCCAAAACATATGGGACAAACGAGATCTATTAATTAATGAAGTTAGTCAAACGATTTGAGAAACGCGACTGAGAAGAAATAGGGCTGGTAAAACAATCGAAGGCGGTGCAGTGATAGTCTTAAATACTCTTGTATTATACTCCTACCAGTTCAGATAGAAGCCTACTGATACTAATTGACCTGACTCGAAAAGATGCTTTAGGACGAAATCAGAATTAATCAGAATTTTAACAACATCACCACTTACGAGCAAATTCCGACAATATATACCTACTTAGTCATTAGGTCCTCTTAGTTTCAGAAACAAATGCCAATCGTGCTCCATTATGATCTGAAATAGAGCGAACTGAATGCAAAAGGCCTATCTTTTGCTTGAGTCAAGACTGCAATAGACTGATCTCTCCCCACGCAAAATGGGCGCTCAGTCGTCGACTTGCGGATAACGGCCCGATCAAACTAACTAACTAACTAGACTGATGTGTTTGTACTTTATATAGAAAAGGGTACAAAAAGGAGAAAGGGGACATCCCAAATAACTACCGTAAAGTCTGGCAGCCCTGCGTTCTAAAACGAACGGATGTCGAGACATAAAAACAAAACGTCACCGTGAAACGTGTCGCGCGTTTGTCGCACGACGTCGCCGCGGCGATTAGCGTCGCGCGACGGAATTAGACGACCACCACTAAGTCATTAGGACATCCACTTCCCCTTTTACTTTTGTCGTAGATACATAAGCTACATGTAAAACAACATTAATAAAACCCCCAACCCAATCATCGCCTATCTTATAAGCAGCGAACCGATTATGGTCAAACAAACAAAAAAAGAAGTAAATCAAAATCCCTTCAATCGTTCACGGGTTACGATGCCACAGACAAACAGACACATACACACAGATAGACAAAAAGCCAAGCTTATAACTCCTCTTTTTGCGTTGGGGGTTCACAACACCAGAGTGTAGTTACAATAGCCTGATTTCTGAGTCAAAAACATGAAATCAAAGACATTTTCCTCATTAGTTGAATTTCTTCGCTATGAGAGACATCATTCTATACTTGTCACTACTAAATTGGCACCTAAAGTAGCTACGCTTATGATGTACTTACGCTTATGATACGTTTTTAACATCAGGAATGATCATTCCCAGAGGTAAGCGGCAAAGCAAGAACCACATGACATACATACATTTACGGCCTTAAAATTAGACTAAATTCTTAAGTTAAATTAGCATCTTAAAATATTTTGTACTTTGTACCTCAATAATATTATAAACTATAAAGATATGGAATTTCGTGTACAACAGACCATTCGCAATGTAGATTACGCTTAAGCTGTCCAAATAAGAATTAACCAGCAATTTTGAACGATGGTAACTTGGAGTGGTGTGGTATCCAAATAATGTTAGAACTATTCCCATCAATTTTTACTTACAAGCTTCAGTGGATGTTTAAGAGGTTCTATGTTTCATCAGAAAGGAAACGATGATATTTAACGTCACGTTTTATCGGTTCTATTTCTCCTGAAGGTGATAAAGTGACAAGAGCTATGGCACTATAAAGATAAAATAACAATAGATATTTACCCAGACTATTAGATGTCATCGTACATACACAAGTAATAAATCCGTCAATTTAGTAAATTTATAGAGTTTCTAAAAGATCTCCTAGCTCTTAGAAAAAATCATGACAGATTTAGAAAAACTGTTTTAGTGTAAAAAAACTGTTGTGGTTGCTACCCAGTTCCGTGCTCGACTTCGTAATTAAACCCTTTCTTAGAGTATATTTAGGGTTATTAGCAAGATTTTTGTAGATTTTTGGAAGTGAGTAAATTTAGTAGCAGCAGCAGTTTAGTAAATTTATAACCCTTCTGGAAGATCTTCAAGCTCTTTGAAAATTCATGACAGATCTTAGGACCAAAATGTATAACTATCCTTTTCGTAATGCAAAAACTGTTGCGGTTGCTACCTAATTCTTGTTAAGGTTTAAGCCTGTAATTTTACCATTTCTTAGAGTATATTAAGGGTTAATAGCGACATTTGTGGAAGCAAGTAAAACCGTGAAAGTGAGGCCGATAGATCAATCGGGCGGCATTTGTCGCCGGACCACCAGCGCGCTCGCCGTATTTATAGCGAGGCGACGCGAGCGACGCCCGCGCAGCCGTGGGCGGCGCATACATAACCTACACACGGATAAAACAATGCTGCACATAGATTTTGTTGGATTAAGCTGTAACAAGAGCATGTCTCATATGCCATCCTTTATGCGTACGTACCGATCATGACTTTTCAAAACACCGACAGGAGAGCATAGCAAGCCATCCTTAACTTAATACCAACCAAATTCTTCTGTGACATGATTAGACTTGCTAGCTGAATTTCTTGAATTCGTCGAATCATACACTTATCAAGATCGTGTAATTTACTCTACATATGATGCTTTTTATTTACTCAATGTAATCTACATTTGTAAATGGTCTCTTATACACTTCCCATTGTATTGATGAATCATCAATCAAATAATTTTATAAACTGAACACAATCTCTTATACAATATGACAATATAAAAATACGTACAAATAAGTGTAAACACTGGAATTTACATATTTACATTTCTAAAATAAGTTTTCTAAACTAAAACCTTTGCTGACGTTGGAATAGCCTCACACAGAAAAGGCGTACTTATTTATAATATTAGTTCATAGTCCGTTGAGGTAGACCTCACTGTACCAGTAGCTACCTGGCACTAAACATCAACACTACACTGAACAACAGCAAGAATCGCGACACTGAACTAAGCCCAGCGGAGCCTATTAGTACCGCGACAGGCTCTTTATGATGCTTCGACCCGTGTCCCCTCTCATGATTCTTCCTATGATCATGAGGCTTCTTAAAGCAAAGTCTGTCAAGATTGCTTTGCATCCGCGGGCAGTCGTAATCCTCCTTCCCGTCGCACTGACATTCGGTGAGAGACTTCGCTTTCTCCTGCTTCATCAATATCTCTATAGAATTCCTGCATCGGTTGGAGCACTTTTTCCCCCTGAACATAGATTTGCAGAGCTGTTTGTAGTAGCCTAATGCGGCGGCGCATTCCGCGTCTGCCATACACACCATTTGAGACAACCTGCATGATGAATTGACGTTTTCGGCTCCTTTCAGGACCTGAGGCCTACACACGTCTGTTCGTCTCCTTGCTTGCACACAATATTCGTCTTCGCACTGACACTGTAACAATAGAAAAGTGTTATGAGTACCTACGTCAAAATCAATCGGCAACTTATAAATGAATACCTACTACCTAACGTTTGTGCTCAGGGAAATAAAATCAATGTTCTCATAACAATGTTAACACCAAGATTGTAGTTCAGAATTGACTGCGCTCAAATCCGTCGCCTAAAAACATTTATAGGCATCCAATATAATAAAATTTCAGGGAATATCATAAATTCTAACAGTCCGTAGCACGCATAATAACTTTTCACGCTCGTAAAAGTTTTTTACGATAGCCAGAAACATTCCGACCGCCAACAAAATAGTGTTTAGTTTTTAGTAAAGTCTCAATAAATGCCACAAGTACATATATTTATTCAACGTGTAATCGGCGATTCGTTAAGATTAAATGTCAAAATATTTCGAGGCGGCATTCCACAATATCTGATCAATAATAATAGATTTGCATAATTCATAGAACGTTTGATTAGAGTCGTATCGATTAACATACCGTAAAAGTTACGCTTGCTCATTTTAAGCGTAGGAATCGAATTTTAAACGGCTATCAAGCTTACAGCTTGATTGGGAGTGTAATGTCCTAGCGTCCGTTTAACCGTTAAGGTCGATTTCGGATATCTAGGTCCGATTCCACAGATAAATGAGCAGCCGCCGTGTTACGCTCGGCGTTTTTTGTGGGGGCAGCGCAACACCTGCGCAAGAGACGACGCGGCGCTGCGGTAGGTCTCGATCAAGACGTCAAATCTCAAGGTTGTGCGGCCGCTCCTTCGCCTTTCGATACATATTGCCCAACCGCACCACAATAATCACACAGCTACGATATAATTAAGGGCCGACCAGTTTTCAATTCAATTCATACTTTATCTACAAGTGACTCGGTATTATAGGAAGTTGTTATAGCCAGCTGTTATTTGTCACCGTTCTCATTTTGAACCAAATGGTTATTTAATTGAACGTTGCCAAAGTGGATTTCGTTCGACAGCTTTCTGCGAAATGCATGCGAATACGCGAGTAACATATAAACAGTGAATATCTGTAACGTAACGTTTGCTGCGATGCACCTGCACCGTCGGGGGGGTCTCGACACGTCTTTGTTCGTGTTAAGACACAAATGATATAGATCGTAATTGCATATGCATATCGATTTGAGGAACCTGGGCCAACAAAAATAGGCATAAAATGATAAAAAATAATGTAACCTGATTAAATAATGAAATTACAATAATATGCGTGGCGTACGAAACTATTTGATTAGCTGTATTTATGTATTTACTTAATCACTTACATCACACTTCAAGTGTGAATTGACCTAAAAGATCAGAACAATGATCATTAGGCAGTAGGTTATCCTATCAGAAGACATGGTTAACAAATTTTATTGTATTAATTGCGTAATTAAATGGCTATCTGATTGCAGATATTCATAGCAAGTTCATAACTCTCAATTACTATTCGCAACGTACAAAACGTGGTATTTGCCAATGTTTGTTATTATTTCTCCGTTTTGCGATAACAGTCCAGTCTGCGAACTTGTAAACACCTACACGTAAACGTTTCGTACACGAGTACGAATGTTAGAACAAGCGCTAAACGTGGAGCCGTCTAGCTCGTGACGTCACACCGCCCACGCATTTACATCTGATAGAAAAGTAAACTATCTTTTCAGTGCAGTGCAACGAGGTCATCAACCGCTCATTCGACGGCGATGCGTTGCCATCGCCCGACAAATCTGCTCGACGACGTCTAAATTAGATTTTATTGCGGGCCGTCTGTGCACGCACGAAGCACCACCGCACCGCGCCGCTGCACCGTGACCCCCGCGCACTCACCAATTACTCAACGACGCCATAAATAATAACTCGAATCAGAGATCACACTTGGGTGGACGACGCCTCCAATTGAGTGAGACGCGAGCTGTAAACAGCTGCGATGGGAAGTAACTTTGACAAGTCTCAACTTTGGCCGACGGCTCAATTTATAATGCAAACGAGATGCAGTTTATGGATTGGAGTGATTCGTTGTAATTGGAAGCAATCATCGGCTTGGCTCTTAAATTGTTTGTCTGATGCTGCCCATAAGGAGAGATCGGCTCATCTGTCACAATGTAGTGAGTGACTCAGATCCATTTGAGAATATTAATATTTATCATCATAGAAATAGATGTCTTAATGAATGCTAGGCTTAGCCGTGATGTCATTGCGGTCATCAAGTTTCTTAAAGCGGCGCCATATCTGATTCAACGCTTCAGTTAAAATCTAGGAATTTAAAGATTAGATTTTCAAAGTGTTTGAAAAATCTTAAAATTGCAATGCGTATTATTTTCGCCAATCTTTAAATAATACTATTTGCGAGTTTTTGAGGGCGCTAGCCTGTATTTTCCATAGGATTATCACCCACAGAACTTTCTACTATATGACAAAGACCTTATCATTGTAGACAATAAGCAGCTGAATAGCTCGCGGCAGAATACATCATCGCGTAGCTTACTCAGGCACACTTACATTCATGAGGTCCTTCCCTTCCACCGTAGAAGTCAACGCGATGAGCGCGTACTCGCAGGCCTTATTACACCTCGCGTAGGGCTCTGCCAACAGACCACTATCTCGTAGCTTACTCAAATGGCACACTTACATTCATGAGGTCCTTCCCTTCCACCGTAGAAGTCAACGCGATGAGCGCGTACTCGCAGGCCTTATTGCACCTGGCGTTGGGCTCGGCCAGCACGTCGCTACACATCATCTCGTAGTTCTGCAGCGCGGCGCCGCAGCCGTCGCGGTAGGCGCACCGCATCTGCGCCTCCGGGCAGCGCAGCGCGTCGGCTGCCGCTACCGCAGCCAGCAACGCCACCAGCACCCACATTACCTGTGGACGATAAGAAGTTATTCTTTAATTCATCATCATCAGCCTATTGCAATCCTCTGCTGGACATAGGCCTCTCCAGTTGTTCGCTACTTAGGGCAAACATCTAACAGGAAACAAAATATTCTAAATTAACCCGTTAAACTTTTGTTACTTTAGTTTGTGACAAAACTGCACCATATAACAAAAAAATAATCAAAAGCTTTGATTCTAATCGCTACTTATAACAAAATGTTGTCCCGTTATAAGTAACTGCATGTTCATATAGTTTCACAATTTTGCTCAATTTTAACTACAACTACCGACATTTACCTACTGTTATCTTGTCTATTAGAAGCTATTTTGAGAGGTTAAGTCTTGCTATTATAATAACATAATAATAGAAAATTATGTAAGCGAGCAGCTTCCTCAAAAGCGGGCCTCGGAGCGGTGCTTATTTTTGATTTCTCGGAAGAGCCCGTGCTCTCGGAAAACAAACAGAATCGCCTCACGTCCTCGCCACCAGCTACTAACTTACACATTTACCGTAACACTGTTTAGGGTCGGCAATTATTACCGAATATTATAGAAATATTTACTTGTAGGTCATCTCAAATTAAGCATGATAGATGTAGCAAAAAAGATCGACCGAACTACATGTAAGAATAATCTCCTAACTTCAATGGGATCAAATGGAATTTAGGAGTTATAACACTGTCGATATTTCATTTTAATAAATAATTGTTTATTTATGTCTTTGTAATTTATTATAGGTAATTACATTAAGGCCAGGTAAAGACTGAGCTAAATTGAATCATTACGTCAAAAATCATTTCATTTTATGTTCACTTATGTACGAGTAAATCCACCAGAATAATAAATTCAAATAGAAAAGTTTAAAGTTAAGGTACTTAACTTTAAACTTTTTCAAATTTCTCCAGCTCAACTATTATACTAAATTAAATCCAAGATAATAATATGTAGACAATATCAACAGTAATATAACCTAACCTAACCTAGTCTTGGAGCAGATGTTATATTTCGCTCTCGCCGACTGAGATCACTCGATATAATACATACATACATAACCTTTTTCCTTTCTAATGATCAGCTTAGTTGCATGAATTTATAGTTTTGCACTTACTTGATACCAATGCTTACACAGTAAAGACATGCTTGTGGAGATACAGCCTAAACTCGTGGCATAACTTATATTACCATATTATAATTGTATCCACTTTATTTCTGTTGTGTGTGACAAATAAATAAATAAAATAAAATAACGTCACGCCTTTCGCCCAGAGGAGTAGGCAGAGACTACGTCCTTCCATTTGCTACGATCCTGGCACACAACATTTGCTTCATCCACATTCATCAATCTCTTTATACATGCTCGTCGGCTCGATATAATAATGCTTCTTTTAATCTACCAAAACTATATGACGTACGTACCTGCATTTTATTAACCTAAAACTTTTGTAACAACCCTAACAAATAGAGACAAGAGCACGGGTCGTCGTCCGGCGGAGAGACCCCGATGCAAAAAGAAAACAATGTGACAACTTAAGATGTCCACCAATCGACTCCCGCGCACCGAGTGTTTCATTACAATAACAATACAGTCTCTACACTCCACAAACCGACCCTTATGACCAAAACAATAAGGACTAAATCGAGATAAACGGAGCAACATGCTACTACTGTTTGGCTAGTTAATTAAATTACGTTACGACACACAATTGTGTGTAAATAGTCCCCGAACAGTTTACGTAGAGATTTACTCGAGTGTACGGTGGAATCGTATTGATTCAAGTAATATAAACAAGTTTGTTTATTTTAATACATACCGGAACTAAGTCAGTATAGTGTATGAAGTGTTTGAGCTTAAATCACTTGGGAAAATATGAGTGGGAGAGGAAGGAGATAAGAATGTTTTTTTTTAATTTATGTTAATAAAAATTACGCATTTAGCATTATAAGCATTATACCTACTGAACTTTTTCGGTCATTATGATGATACTAGGTAGCTACTGGGTTTTTACCGTGTACCAACCTACCTGATTTTGGAGGCTTCGATTTCGAAACTGTTGTATTATCGGAAGAAGTGATCCGTTGGATTGGTTAATCTAAAGCGATATCTAATAACAACTGACAGAAAACTAAGCTAAACTAATTACTAAACTTCTAACAGATTTCACTGGTTTTAAATAAGGTAACCTCTCCTCCTCCTTTAAACCTCTAAAATCTTTGAAATCAGCCAAACAAATGAAAAAAATGTTTACTTTTGTCACACAGATGGGCTTCGACCATAATCCTTACATTGAGCATAAGTACATGATTTATTAATCCTAAATTTATTATCAAAAAAATCTATAGAGAAAAATGTTTTTTTATAAATCGAAAGTAAAACTAGCTAAGCTATGTTAGCTAGCGACGCAACTAAACAAAAATACACATGTACCTACACCAAACTTGTATTATAAATTATAACACCTATCATTGCCATCGGGGATTAGAAAGCAAAAACATACTATCTTGACAATAGATGTCTTCATCGCTCACGAGCCTCACGTCAAAAGTCCGCTCCGAAATGGTACAGCTTCCGATACATCATCACGTGACGTCGTGCACCGATTCACAACCGAGCACTACACTAATGGATAGAGCATGTCGTAGATAAGATCAAATGTCAATATTCCAGAGAACTTACAGACGGAACGTGACACGCGAGACGGACACAAAAATGTACCTACTGCTTCACTTTGTAAATAACGTGACCGGACTTCTCATTTTGATGGTAAAGTTTCTCTGTGCTGGCGAGGAGAAATGTAACATGAGTCTTTAGGTTAAAAACCGATAAAACGTTGAACTTCACTGATGAACGCCTTCCGCTCTTTCCGCAGTCCTGTTATGATAACAAGACGGCCTTGGCTATCATCGTAGTTATTTATAAACAAAAAAGCTTAGAACACCCCTATTTTTGCGTCAATGGCTAAAAAGACTTGACTGATAGATGAATCGTGGTAAATCATTATGTTATAGCGTTCACATAACCTATTTAGTTAATTAAACAATAATATTTCACAAATCGGGTGGGTTTTTGGAAACGAAATAAAAATCAAGCCGGCTCTCCTCTATTATTTTTTACTGTTTTCCAGTCAGCCATTGCACCCCGAAACAAGCTTCATATGTAGTTGACATTCCTATGATCATTGTTCACGTCAATCTGCTTATATAGAAAACCGTTAGCGTAGCTGCTCTATTAAGTAACTAAGTACTTCCCAGAAAGTAGAACTCCTAAGCTTCAACTTGTCACATAATAATTTCCAAAAGCAAACTGTGACATTTCTCCACTTGGGCCGCCATAGAGCTGTTAGCGAGGAGGTGTGAAAAGCACCAGTAATTGGTCAAACATTCGACAGTCAGCGGACACAATGCGAGAAACGTGTTAGGAAAGATACACAACACAGAACTCGTGCAGAGGTGGAAGACTTACGAAACGTGGCTGAGAAATGTTTTCTGAGTAGAGGCTTTGCTTGTGTTGTAGATCCGTCTATTGGTGTAGCAACTTTGCATGAGTTGCGTTCCAGTGAAAATTTTGTCGAGACCACAAGGTAAGCATTTCAGGCGTCACGTTTCGCGAAATTCAGACAAATATAGCCCCTCTGAACAGGACTGGAAATAGTAGTTCACGAATCTAAAGTGTGGTTCACGAAACGCGCGGATTTGTCTCGCGGTGTAATGTTATTGATTGCAGATGTTAAACCATGTAATATCAAACCTATATATCGATTAAACGCTTCTATGTTTACAAGGCCTCAATATAGGTAGTGTCTTCTAGTCGCTTGATGACGAAAAATTACCCAAAGATGCTGTGGCGATGGTAAAATAATCTATTAAATTCTCATATTTTGTCAGATGCCATCGTATACCTGCCCGTAAGATGCTTCACGCATTGTTTAAAGGGTCTAGATATTCTTGTATCCCAGTGGATTAAATGTAGGTACGCGCCAAAATGATTATACACAAGTATACCTTTTTAAGGCAGCAAACTACGAAAATAATCGTACATTTCCATAACAGTGAGTAGCAGAGCGTGGTAGCCATAGCCTGCGCGCGCGCACTCTAAGCAGGGGAGCAAACACGCCGCTCATTATTGCGTGTCGTTAAGCGCCAATACGTTGGGCAAACAGCTACCGAAGAATGTCGGCTGAACGGCGACGTGTACTTACGAGGAATCTGAACAGTGTAAGGTTTACTCAATCGCGGTTGGAACAGGATTTGGAGCTGTTCTGCTATGATTCGAAGTAATCACAAAGTTTGGTACAATATAAAGGGTGGTTGGAAAATGGAACAAAGCGAAATAAGTACTTATACATAAGTTATATACAAATTTAGAATAATGTAAACCAAAGTTTTAATAAGCCATAAACGATTATTTGATTAATTTTAACTTCTGTAAAAGAGCATCCTAATAACATGGACGTTTCGAACATGTTTTGATAGATTGCTTACACTTTACTTAAATGAAATAAAATCAATTAATTAAATTGTCCATGAATTATATTTGAAATGCAAATTTTGAGTATTCAGTACTCACGCTAAAAATATTGTTGAAAAAAAATTAACATGTACTTCGTTTAAGACAACAATGGCTTACCTAATCTCTTTACTAACCTCGTCTCAAAGCTTTGCACTCATCTTCCAAACACAATAATACAATAGAGCAGTAACTCAAAATGTGACTTGTTGCTGAATCACGTAAGAACTTTTATTCACTTCCTGTTAAAGTTTATAAATTTTTGTGAAAATCATTTCTTTAAATTATTGTCTCATTTATCTTTGTAAAATCGTGTAAGGTTGTTAATTTAATAAACGAAACAGAATACCAAAATAGAGAGATAGACAGACACTACGTTCCACACCTAAAATATAGAGCTAGTCAAAGTATATAGTTGTTGTATGCACTTACAATTTGGGTGGTTGGCTTATTTTTTTATTGGTCCTACTGTATCACGAACGAAATCTAATTATAACTAAATTAAAATAAGATCGTTATGAATGGACAACGCTAGTTAAGCTGTTACTCAATTTGATTTACGATTGTGACATTTATAGAGTCGTTACACGTATAGTTGTAAAGAATCGTAGAGAGTCGGCCGACTTCGCTACGGACATTTGTTCGAATATAAACGATCCAATTAAAGGTATGTACTGGGCACTGCTACTTTCTAAAACTAGTGGCACCTGCTCATACTATCATGTTAAAACATTTCAGTGATCATTAAACAACGGTTTACCATTAGATAGTTAAGCAAACATGAAATGGCAATATTGTCATTATTGTACAAATAGGTAGAGAACCCACGAGAAATGTATTTAGTTGAAAGGATGAAGCCTTATTTTCTAATAATCACAGCGTGTCAACTGCGTAATACCTATTGAAGCGACCAAGTTTGGCTTAAATAAGATTACGAGGAGCTACGCCTTGCGATCGCCAAGCCAGACGGCTTTCCAAGTGGGTAGGCACCCAGGGTGGCGGTTATGGGTATAACCTTCAGGCGTTTTCCTTCAACTCAACCTCCGCCCACTTTTGCAGACAACAGATTCATGCAGCCTTGCTTCTGTGAAAAAGTGTCTGTTCTAGAGAAACCTATAACTCAATATCGTTGACATTTTTAAGTATGTCACCAAGAGAATACTTAGTGCAGTATAAGAGTGTAAAGAAATCATTATCATTTTACCATTAGACCTTAACCTCGTTTTAGTAAGAGCTAACTAACACACGATGATAACCGCGTTTCGTAGACAATATTAGCACTTCGATATAATACCACCACTTAGGCGCGTACTCCAATTATTTTATCTTTATTTACCTACCTAGCATACAATCTTTTTTGAAATTGTTACTGTAAATTAGCACTTTCCTTCATCATCATCATCATTAGCCTGCAAACGTCCACAGCTCGACCCGGGCGTCCCCCAACAACAATTTTCATTTGGGGGGCTTTGCCTCAGTCACCACGCTTGGAAGGCGGGTTGGTGACTTGTTGACATGATGACTGGTTTAGTGGTTTTATTCGAACCCAGGTAAACGCTGCTGCCGGTTCCCTTATGACCAAAGAAAATTCTTTTAGCCTTTTGCTTGGTCATGTCCGGAGTATATTGATCCAAATCGCCATATTATCTATTCTCTATTCTTTGGTCATGATTATCTTCTAACGAGTGATGATTTTAATCCTTAATTTTGAGGACTCATGCCTTAACTATATTAAGGACATCATATTAAAGAATACCGCTTACAATGACAGTTTTTTTTTCAATGATTTGTCGAAGCCGATTATGACGGTTTACCCAGATAACAACAAACTAAACGCAATTTATTGCAATTTATTAGTAGGCATACAGCGATTGTTCGCAACGTTTTCGCAGTTAAATCAATTACAAACATTAACGTTACTGTCGTAATTCCTCGAAACATGTGATTAAGATAACGTTATCAGT
The DNA here is from genome assembly GCA_031163375.1 of Conogethes punctiferalis. Lineage (NCBI taxonomy): Eukaryota > Metazoa > Arthropoda > Insecta > Lepidoptera > Crambidae > Conogethes > Conogethes punctiferalis. The sequence continues at coordinate 8,670,696 of CM062094.1, forward strand.
GACAGATAAACCAATTAACATTGCGTTACGATTTGTGTCGGTACAACAACAGTTACAACTGTAGTAGTCATAAAGTTTAATAATTGAATTATTAAATGGAACATAAGAGCAATTAAACTCATCGCCTTATTAACTGTCATCTAATTTTATTCTTGCATACGTTTCCAAATAGTAAATATTTATTAATTATCAAATTCGTGTAGTTCCATCATTATTTTTAACATCTTACTGTCCACAGCTGCTGTCACGGCCACTGCTGGACATAGCCCTCTGCAACTGTTTGACACTTTGATCGTTCCTGGGCTTTTTGCATCCAGCACTAGCCAGCCATTTTGTGCAAATCGTCACTCCACCTGGCCCGAGGGCGTCCTACACTACGATTGCAGAGAAGCGTTATCCACTCCAGAACTTGTTTACCATTTATGTTAGCCTAGGTCATAAAATTGATTTCTCATTGGAAACAATTTTTTTTAGTAGCTCGACATAATGGCTTCCCTACGCTCGATGGAAAGCGAAAGAGCAGCCCAAGTCGCTGTGACAACGGGCAAGTAACTGGTCAATTACCTGTCAGTTGCCACCGCCATGCTGGCCCAACCCTAACCCCCCACGAGCTCCGGAAACCCTACTCACCGGCAGGAACACGACCCGGAGGTCATTTGGCTGCGGTATTATATCGGAATATTAGATTCTCAGCGAAAGAAGTAGCGCGTGTGGTAAATGGTATGGTGCGTGGAAAATCCCCAGGTCATGACCACCTGAGCATCGAACATCTCCAGTACGCTGGGGTTCACCTGCCGAGGGTTCTTGCATTATTGTTTAACTTGTGTATGAGTCATTCGTACCTGCCTGCTGACCTGATGAAAACAATAATTGTACCGGTAATAAAAAACAAAACGGGGGATGCCGCGGACTTGTCTAATTACAGGCCGATATCTCTGGCGACTGTTATTGCTAAGGTGTTGGACAGTTTGCTTGATAAACATATGAGTGAGTATGTTGACCTAAACGATGCCCAATTTGGCTTCCGACCAGGTCTGTCTACTGAAAGCGCTATTCTGTGTCTTAAGCAGACTGTCCACTACTACACGGCTAGGAAAACGCCTATTTATGCCTGCTTTCTGGACTTGTCTAAGGCTTTCGATCTGGTCTCATATAATGTCCTGTGGGAGAAGTTGGATCATGACACAAAGGCGCCTTACGAGTTGGTTTCAATGTTTCGCTATTGGTACCATAACCAAACCAATTACGTGAGGTGGGCGGGCTCGTGCTCTGACGCGTACAGGATGAAATGCGGGGTAAGGCAAGGGGGAGTGTCCTCTCCAAGGCTATTCAACGTGTACGTGAACGGGCTGATCGAGGAGCTCAGCAACGCCAACGTCGGATGCCACATTGATGGCAAATGTGTAAACAACCTTAGTTACGCAGATGACATGGTGTTGCTGAGCCCCTCGGTTGGGGGGCTGCGTAACCTTCTAGGCATATGCGAGAGGTATGCGGAGGTCCATGGGCTCAGATACAATGAAAGGAAGAGTGAGTTTATGGTGTTTAAATCGGGGTCCAAAAGTTGTATCAATTCGCCGCCGGTCACTCTTAACGGCTCTCTTCTGAAGCGGGTTACCCAATTTAAATATCTGGGCCACTGGATCACCGAAGACCTCTGTGACAACCTGGACATGGAGAGAGAGCGCAGAGCCCTGTCTGTTCGATGCAATATGTTGGCCCGAAGGTTTGCTCGTTGTACCAGCCACGTTAAAGAGACGCTTTTCAAAGCGTATTGTCAATCTTTTTACACGAGCAGCCTATGGACCAACTACACGCAGAAGGCGTATGGGGTTCTGCGTGTACAATATAACAATGGGTTCAGAGTGCTGTTGGGGCTTCCGCGTTTTTGTAGTGCGTCGGGTATGTTTGCGGGGGCGCATATTGATGGTTTCCATGCCATTATCAGAAAGCGCTGCGCATCGCTGCTGAAACGTCTGCGGGGCAGCACCAACGGCATTCTGAGCACATTGATGGACAGATGGGACTCGCCATTCCTGAGGCACTGGATTGGCCTTCACGCTATGCAGCGATAATAGTGTCTGTACCCGTGCCTATACGGTCCCTGTGTGTACTCGTTGTCCCTAGTTTGTAGTTTATTTTATTATGCCTTTTAATTTTTTTTTAATGTCTTTTAATGTATTTAATTGGATTTTATTTTATTTTTATTTTATTTTTGTATAATTGGATTTAATTTATTATTTTAATTTAATTGATTGACATTGATTGTAATTTTTAATTTTTTATTATTATTTAATATGGGCATGTGCCTGAATTAAACGATTTTTATTTTTATTTATTTTATTTATAGGGTGTGGAGGTCCTTCCCCGAACGGGCAGCTCAATTCGTGCGAAGATTCGCTATGCCCTACCTCTCTCAAATACTTCACACTCCAAAAAATCATTTGTCACCATCGTCTCTACAATTTATTAGCTTATTCCAACTATTGTAAATAGTACACACATAGTAAGCACCACTTGACTTGCAATAAACCTGTACATTCATCTGAACATAATCGTTTAACAATGTTTAACGTGGTCGTAAATTAGCGTAACATCGTGTAAAATGGCTGGTAATATTTATAGTGGCGTTATAACGAGGTTATCGCCGAGTTGTTTGTCCCGCGTCATCAGACTATGAATGAGCTCATAGGGTTACTCCTAGAGAACATTTTGACTTTGTTTCTGATTACCCTTAAGAACGACCGTTCGTTGAAGAGTTATTTCTACTTAAGGGATGCCCTTACAATGAATGAAAAATTCCCTAATCTGGTTTAGTTTGACAAATATATTACATAAACATTCAAAACACGCCTGGCGTGTTCTTGGCGAAAAAAACATATATTAGCCTGAACACGCGACACCTGACAGTGAATGTGCTAAACATACAGTTATAGAATATCTAAGTATGATCTATGTAAGTATTCTCTAAGTCTATAATCAAGAATTAGAATTTGGGTACCATTTATTTGTTTAATTGTTTATTGTTGTATGGTCAATCAGTGTACCTACAGACAAAGGCGGACTCGATGCCGCATAGGCATTCTCTACAAGTCGAAGTGTACCTACAGACAAAGGCGGACTCGATGCCGCATAGGCATTCTCTACAAGTCGACCATTGCAACTGAGCGAACCGAAACAGATTTGTATAAGTAGTGCGATATAAAAAAGAATTATAATACCGATATACCTACTTAGTAGCTACAAAGATAGCAAGGTATGATAAACACTGTGAAGTATCGCTACAAAATTAGAGATACTCTATAGCTCGCTCATATTGTCTGCACCACCAATCCTCTACTACCAACCCTAAAATTCCGAGAAGTAGTAGGTCAAGATAAACTCGCGGACAATTCTACTTCAGAGAATGCATGGCAACAGGACACCGCTGCAGTTGCAGCCATCAACGACAGTTCTCAGCCGATAAACAGTTGCCAGTGCGACTGTTAGAAAAATGCGGTGTCAGTTACTGAAAGGAATAAATACATCGCGAACTGTTCCAATGTAAGAGTTAACTGACCTTCTGTTACATCGCATCCCTATCCCTACGGAATCTTTACTCACTTTTAATATTATATGCCTAACTTTGTCTATCACGCATTCACGCCAAACCTATATTAAAATAACTTACTTGGGTATATTACCAATGTTACAGATAGTCGAGAGCCTAAGAAAGGATATAGGCCACTTTTTAAAGCGAAAATGGTTTAAAAATGGGCGGTGAAAAGTTGTATGGACGTATTGTCAACTTTAGAGCTAGAAGTTAGAAAAATATTTTTTAGGCTTTTGTTTCGATATATATAAATATTTAATACAAGCGTATTATTTAATAAATTTAGCTCAAAATGCTACCAATGTCTAAATGTACCAAAAGACGCTATTCAACGTTGACAAAGTCGCGGGTACAGATAGTTAAATATAAAACACCCAGCAATATATTTGTCCATAATTTGGTAAGTAAAAATAAAGCTAAAACTTTAAAGACTAGATACATAATTGTACCTAATAAATGTCTATCCGTTTGTGGGCCATTGCGATCTCACGACATACCTACCTATTACTACGTACTAGTTACTATCACAGAGAATGTTACTGACTAAACATCCGCTGATTATAAACAAAGTGTACCTACCTAGCAATGTTATTACAAGAAACAGAACATCGTTAAGGAATCCCATATCTTTTTATACATATATAAATTGAGAACAATCATATATAAGTCATGTATGTAGACAGGATCATCTTACCGGGATCCTATCTTGAAAAATGACGGACTTTCATACAAACCTTCAAGCCCCCATTTCGCCCCTGTAGGGTCACATTTCAAAAAATCCCTTCAATTGTTCGCCTACATCATTTAGGGAACCTGTGTGCAAGATTTCCAACATCGCCTGGGCACAATGTTAAAATTAAAAAAATATATTTTAAGATAATTAATCTCTCGCTCTCTATCACTTTGTATCACCATGCCTAGGTACTTACTCGTTGTATAAGTCGGCTTGATAAAATAATTATATCTCAATTATCTGAATGTCCTATAATCCGATCCGATTATATCGAAGTTTATCATCTATAAATAGTGTAACATTTATGTTTATAGGTATGTATAAAATACACGACTACCTTTGGCAATTAATACATAATAAGAACTTGCCATCCAGGTAACTATAGTTACATTTTAGCTTTAAAATAACATACCTAATTATAATTATGTATGCCACAATGCTCCATTTTCAATACATAATAAAGTACAGAAATAAATCAGACGTCACTGCGTGCGTAACTATTCGTACGGTGAAAATAAGATTTGTCAATATTTGTCGTAATGCTGATGCTTGCTCAGGTGTTCCGACGAGACTTAACAGGATTGAGAGAGACTGGTGTAACTATTGTTGCCATCCAAATCGTTTTTTACGAGTAAGTAGGCAATTTGTACTTCAAGAAGACAAAAAGCGGACACTAAAGAATGCATCTTTAACCTTACGTAGTTCAGGAACAAGACCACGCGAAAGATCTCCTATGCGTTGGTTTGACTAGGTTAAATCGGCAGTGGGAACCACCCGTGTATCTGACTGCGTCAGACAATCTGCCAACAGGGAAAGATGGCGAGAGATCGTGCGGAGAGCTGTGTCGGCCTCTACGTGGATGCCTCTACACGACCGCTCTGCCATGAGCGAAACGAGCCTTCATTTACAAAACCATGCCTACCATGTAGGTATTATTATGCATAAGGTGCATGTTATATATTTAATATACATAAATCTCATAAGGCTCAATGTTCTTACACGATCCAAATGCCATTGTTTTATCAATAGTCTGAAAGTCTGAACTTTGCAGCTAAAGCCATATCTAAGAAACCATAATAGAACAGATTATTTTAATTATATGCTGAGTGGTTACCCTTTTGGTGTACAAATCCTTTTATATCGTTATATAGGTACTTCCCCTTTCAATATAGGCCCATGTGTAAGCAATATAATTGTATCGTCACATAAAATGTTAATGAACTGTAAAGAAATTATTATTTAGGCATTAATTATCCCAAATTTAAGTGCTTTTTACACAAACGCTCTTCACAGCTGAAGATCTTTCCCCTTATGCGGGCATCGAAACAATGTCATTAGATTATATTCACACGGCTATCAAGTGGCTATTAATAATAATAATAATAATAATAATTTCCATGAAAAATCACACTCATCAACAATACATCTGTCAATAGTTAGTAATGATCAGAAACTCACACCATTAAATCTTGCAGACAAAAATCACCAAAATATTCAAACTCAAATAGATAGACAAACTCAAATCTTGGAATGGTCGCGAAAATCCCTCCACGGCAGGCACTACCTTGACCTCGGCCAATCTAACGTCGACAAAAAAGCGTCGAATGAGTGGCTGAGACGAGGTGAGCTTTTCCCTGAGACGGAGGGTTTCATCTTGGCCATCCAAGACCAAGTGATAGAAACACGCAACTATCAAAAACACATAATGAAGATCCCTGTCACAGATGTGTGCCGTCGCTGCAACAGCGCGTCGGAGACGATACAGCACATCACAGGAGCGTGTAAAACAATAGCCCAAACGGATTACAAGTACCGGCATGACCAAGTTGCTAACATTATTCACCAGCAGCTTGCTCACAAATACCAGCTACTTCCCCAACCAGAAACACCTACACCATATTACAAATATAAACCAGAGAGTATCCTCGAAACCACGACCCATAAACTATATTATGATAGGGCAATATTAACAGATAAAACAGTACACTTCAATAGGCCAGACATCACATTAATCAACAAATGTAACAAAACCGCCCACTTAATTGATATAGCTATCCCTAATACACATAATCTTAATAAGACAATAGTTGAAAAGTTAACAAAATACACAGAACTAAAGGATGAAATACAGCGAATGTGGCAACTCCGGAAGGTTACAATAGTCCCCATAGTCCTCTCTACCACAGGTGTTATACCAATCCAGTTATTACCTTCTTTAAGATCTATAGACCTCCCAGACGAAACTTATATCCAGCTACAAAAAGCATGTATCTTAAATACTTGCAGATTAACTAGGAAATTTTTACAGATAGAACAGGACACAAGATTTAATAATTGATAGTCAAAAAATAACATTCACTTGGTTCCGACCCGTGAATGTTTAAAATAACCGATGTTTTATATAATGTCGAGCCCAATTAAATGGATATCAAAATAATAATAAAATCTTTATTCAGTAGTATTAAATTATAAAGTTCTTAACTTCCTAATTAACGATTTCCATATAGGATGAGAACTTGATGTTTCTAATCGGAGCGTGAACGGAAACTGAGATTGGAATCGAACCAAGCAATATCCGGAGTCGTAAATTGTGTTTTACATGCTAAGTTTTAAGAAGTCACGAATTATAGAAATTACAAGACTATAAAATGTTTAAACCGGAAATACTTACCTACGCTTTAAAACACGATGACTGTAGTCCCTTACTAAAAGTGTGTTTTTTTTTAATTACACAATATATTACAGCTTTTTACAGATTTTAATATTATTTCAGAAATAAGCATTTTAAGACTTGGGTCTTTACTAGTATCTACTAAGCCAAACAAAAAACGTTCCATTGTAAGATCTTTTAACAGCAACTTTAGCATAGAAATCCTCTATCTGTGGAGCAGAAGGTCTTGACAACAAAAGGGTAACAGTAGCACAGACAAAAAACACGTAAAAGACCGCGCAGGTAGATACAGCGGCTAAGTTGCGTATTAGTGCACTCAATTGAAACACATTAGCCGTCATTTAGGAGCACGAACAATGCAAATGGTACTTGTAACTGTTAAAGGGGCTTCAAAGCATCTTAAAAACTTCAAAGGCGTAGTATACGCCGCTAAAAAGATGCGAAAAAATAAATACTCCTACTACCTGTATTATTTGTATGGATGCAACTTTCTTAAGAGTGTTCTCTTACTTATTCGATAGTCCAACTGATAGGTAAGTAGGTTAAATAAGCAGACTTTATTTATACATAGGTACACAATTAATAAACCTAAGCGCCTGGTACAATTAACACCGGAAATTCAATACTGAATCTAACTTTGGTTACATTGTAACTCCAAATTATAGGTTGGTGGAACAGAACCACAAATGTGTCGTATATACATGCAAGCTTAACTTTTACGTCATAAATCACGAAAAAGGTTGGGATTGAAAGACAAATTTTAGACATGTGGCGCGCAGCTGTAGCTAAGGTCGGCGATGCATCAACCCATTTATTACGACTTCGACTTGACAGCCTTTTTTACCCAACTACAAAAGAACAACATTATAATATTGATTGAAACTTCAATGATGTTGGTTTTGGAAATTCTGAAAAGCTAAATAAACCGGCACGCGTGACTGTATCCAAAACAAACACGAATAGAGGCGATCAGTTTAGCAACAGACCTTATGAATCAGACCGTAAATCTGGACCACTTGACTGCATCAGTATGTGCAGCTACGACAGATGCATTTATGTACCTCTCTTGGTATTACTTTTCGCAAAAGTTTTTATAACAATACCTATTCTTTATTATTAGAATTTTTGAGCGTTCTCAACATCCGGATTTTAATACCTACATTTATAAATAAGTCTCTGTGTTGAGATGTCTACTTGTGTGCCTACCATATTTAAAGTGATATTATGATGACACTAAGCAAATCTTCAAGAAAAACAAACATGCCAGAGAAGAGTCCGCTTAATCGTGATAATGAACGTCATGAAACTTAATACGGTTGAAGACAACTCATCCACATAATTAAGTGTGTAAACACACATAGATTAGAAACACGGGATGCATCTAAGCTTATCCGATTTCATTAAACACTTCTAGTGAATACAGAGCGTCTGGAAATAGCTGATGTTGTTATAACCAAGAGATGTAGGGTTTGATGTTCTACGTTCAACAATTTAACGTTTTTTCTTTATTGTAGAACTTTAACTTTTGCTAAATTAAATAAACGACGCTTTCAGCGAAAGGGTGGCTGAATCTTCTGAATTCGGCAACATCAATATATTCATTAACCGTCGCTACCGTTATTTACTTAGTGAAAGAGTATTTATAAATGAAATGGTTATTACGGCTACGTTTCTTTTTATGAACTGTGGTCCAACAACAGAAACCTACTCCTATCTTTCATATTCAAATAATTTTACTAAGTTAAAGCCACTAACACCGTGTCCTTCCACTATTATCAGATTCTGACCAGAATTTGCATAATTTTCCGCTCAGCAGTCGTTCTCTGAAACGTCAAGACGTCTCGGTCGTTAAATAAGACAGCCTTTTATGCCGAGAGCGACTGAGATCGCTCTGTATTGTTTCGTTAATAGGCTATTCAACAGTGCAAAACTCTTTCGTAAATATACAAAGCAACAGAACATTTTTTCCCTTGTGGAAATACACAGTATGATTGGAGTTATTATTATTAAGTATATTCTAATAAGCACTGAACACGTGTCTCACTATGTGCTACCAGGATATTAACTAGTAATTGATGTCAAATAGTAAACAAGGTGAAGACGTTTGAACAATAGGATGATAGTTACCTACTTAACTACAATTGAAATTCAGCAAGTTTGTTTGGACGATATACATTTTTGTTAGTTACTACGTTTGGACGTTTAAATTTGAACTGTTGTTTACTTTATCAAAGTGGAAACAAGTTCAATAGATGACTCAGCCATTACGAGTTCCTACCAAGCCCTTGAAGAGCAAATTCCTGTATAATAATTATTATGCTTTGGCGAACAACTATTATAATCCATGTATAGGTGGATAGTTGGAATAACAACATTATTATGGGCAGTGTGGTGCCATAAATCAATGCCAGGCGAGGAGTGGTTTATGCACGGTCCGTGCTGTCTAGCCGGGCTCCGAAACAATTGATGTTATTGATGTCTAAGGACTGTATCGCCAATGTCAATGGCTCCACAGACGACAGCGGAATCCGTGATGAATAACGTTTTTTTAGGATTTACGATACGGGAAAAACGTAGCGTCAAATGCTCGGAAACTTGCGCCAATTTTCGCCGCGTTTGTCTAATAAATATTTATTTTATTTATTTATGACGAATAACGTGAACTAAATACATTTAACGCGAAATGTCTATTATAATTGACCAATACCGTAGTAGATTATCATTAATATTTATTATTTGTCGTCTAGAGTGAATTATGTTACATACATAATACATATAGCAAATAAAGTAAACATTAATATTGGTACCTACCTATTTTCTGGAGCTATAGGTAGATACGTGGGTAGGTAGGGACCATGTCGTTACCAATAAAATTGTACTTCAGTAAGTGATTCAAATCTCATTGTAGATAGGTGTTGTAAGCATTGAGTACATATTCTATTGATTTCCTAATTTCTTAGTCCTAAGTTTCTTTCGAGCAGATTTCTCTATTTAGCTAAACCTTGTATTTAAACCCATCCCAAGATCAAAGAGGCTCATATGCTATCATTAGCAAACATCCTGTTCCCATGTTAGTTTCTAATCCTGCTTAGAATGCGTCTAATGTCCCCACATCTCATTCCTGGACGATATATTTACGTCAACCAGTTAATAGACAATCTCATTAGTTCAAACCACGTCTGTAGTACTGCTAAGGACGAGGAGCGAGGACATGACGGCCGGTTGGACAATTGTGCCATTTCTATGCATAAACACGACTATGCAAATAATTTACTACGTACATATTCTGTACGTGGAGGCTACTTATTGACGATACGCAACATATGAACGGTTGGGTCAGTGGCGAAAATTATTAAACTGTTATTGAAACAGTAGGTATTAATGCGCGCAGCATCGAACTAGATTGAAGCTGACGGCAAAATTGCGTTAAAAACGATAATATTGTAACGACTGAAATCATCATTTTTTTTCTAACAATTTATCTCGCTCTGTCCGAGGATTGTATAATTAAATAAATTTGCTCACTGAATAAGTAGGTATGTTAATAAATAGTAATCTCAGTTATTTTAAGGTAGAGCCAAAGAGATAAACTTTTGTTACTAGGTAAGTTACCTACTTTCTTTTAGATTTTTGACTTTTGTGATAACAATTTATAATGAATGATTGGTGTGATATCGAACTGCGAACTCAGTGAAATCTTCTCAAAAGTCACGTGATTCTTTAGCAAGCTTTTTCGTAGTTTTTTAATAAGAGTCGCCACTCCATCATCGCCACAGCCAGTAAATACAGACGTAAAGTGAGGACTCGCTGTGGTACTTACAAGTACTACATTATTAAACGAAGTTGTAACTATTTTGTAATAGGTAGGATGCAGTGGAAAATCAAAGCTTTCAAACACGATTACGAGATTGACGTGGTTCGATTTTTCTCAAAATGCGTAGGCACCGTAGGGTGGTAGAGTCATTTTCCTGGAGCATTTATACTCGTATTTGCTATGTGAATGTGTTAATACCTGCTTATTATTATACGTGTTTTATGTTCTACTTACAATATTCTACTCTGTATCATGTGTGTATCTCTCTAAAATATTTAGCGCTATGGGAGACTTTATCAGAAAATGGTGAAATCGGGCTTCGGTCGAATTAAAAATTGTTTAAAAAAACCTTTTTGGGCAATCCATTGACGTTTTCTATTTTTCGATTTAGGATGTAGGTACCTAGGTATAATAATATGATAGTGTAAAATATCGCAACAAAATTAACATGGAATATATCAAAATTTGATAGGTAGGTATATTACAACAAATTAATATGTAATGTAAATGTAATCTACGGAATACAAATATACTTACATCTACTAATAACAAGGAAACACATAAAATTCAAAAGCCGAAACAAACATTTCAAGTGCACTCATACATCTTTCACTTTCGCCGCGGAATGCAATCACTCCCATCTATTATTAGAAACGTTACAATAAAGTTAAAATAAGATAAATGCACGTACAAATCTTGCTCTCCGCTCCTGCCGTAGTCACATGGCTCGCGTTCGTTGGAAAGTTTACAACTCCTGTTTTCTTTAACCTCAACGATCCAATGTGTTACACTATACAACAAGTCACAATAACATCACTATTTAGTCCACTGGCCAGTTCCAGTCCAGTTTCAGTTATAAAGCCGGTTGTTTCGAGTTGAAAAATGTTTGTTTTGGTTGTCGAATGGGCGACGTACGGTACTGCGGTGCGTGGTCGCGAGCCGCGCGCGCGCCTTCGATTGAGTCACTTGGTCGTGTTTTGAGCGAGCGCCCGCGCGCTTGACAGCTTCATCTTCTATCCCCACTCCACCCCTGGCCCTTCGGCTTTGGTACGTACTCGAACGGAATAGACTTGTTGTTGCATTTTTATTTTATTTTATTAGACTACCAACCGGTCCGACTGTCTTCGCTTCGGCCGGCCGTTATTTGGATGAAGATGAATGATTAATGCAATTGTGAGTAATTCGGTGGGTTGGGACGTTAAGCCACTAAATCGCTGGGAAGAGTGTAATCCGATTAAGCATGGACAAGTCAATCATCTCAACGCGAGGTCATAACAGGTATTGTTTCCATTTGGGTATGTAAATAACTCTACATTAGGTAGTAGGGCTACCTAATGTAGAGTTATTTACATATAGTACCTGCTCAGGTATTATACACATTCCCAACTATGCCCCCATTGTAGAGATGACCTCTTCAGTTGTTTTGTTCGCCACTTAGGGCAAACATTTGGAGGATATACCTACCCATTATCGCCACCCTGGGCAGGCAGGTTGGCGATCGCCAGATATATCTATACCTACCTACGTACTATACTATGGCAACAGAAAATTTTATAAACCTACTATAGTTCATTCGCGTTAAGAAATTTAATTTCTAGCGTTTTGATTGGCTAGTGGGCTGTCAGTGACCTGTCAGTCACTATTTTCTTAACACGCCTTTATATGGGTATTTTCCTAAGTACGAGTAGAGGTGTGTTTTCGGTACATACCTATAGGTACAAACCTACAAACTTAAACTAAAAAAAATAAACTTACCAACTGCCTACCTACTATATTCCTTAGGCACGCAATATTGTAACAAGTTCTCGAGAAAGTCATTATTAAAAGGCCTTCACTCGTCTGTTTTTGTGAGTCGCCGCGCTCCCACTGTATCTCTTGTATAAAAAAAGTTTATTTTAAAATTGCGTTGATTGAGTTGTTACGGAGCGAGGAACGAGATTCGTTTCTTTTTTTTCCAAGAGCCAGTTCCTGTCGGCCTCTACCGACCTTTGTATCGTATAGATTTTAATACATACAAATATGAAACTGGAAGATAAGACGATTGGTGAAATGCGAATAATGCTTGCCAATGTAGAATGTAGTCCTAATACCTAACTATTTTAGAACAACTAAGCCTTTCTAAATGTTATAGGTACTTACTAAGAAATAATATATGATACTTGATGATACTGATAAAAATAATTCGTTTGTTCCGACTTCGACAAGGGGTGAACGCGCAATCTAATTGAAGTTGAGCGGTACGTGTGCATCTTAGTCATACTAGACCGCGTCACTAGAAAAGCGCTCTTCATCTAGATTTTGCGCAGTCCACGCCCTTTGATTTTTTGAAAATAAAATAAGAAGGCCGTACTTTCTTTGATACATCTCTGTAAGTACAGTATAAAGTACTACGCTATGGTAGGTATAAACGTTATTACATGGATGATTTTCAAGCAAAATAGCACACTAAATCGTTACTTGAAAAACAAACTACAAGGTCCTCCCGTTAATTAGATATTAAAATTATCTACATACAAAGTAGCACAACAGGAAGATATAGGTAGGTACTTACCTTAGTACCAATCTTAAAAAATGAAATAGGTACACGTTAAAATTTTATTCCTAATAAGAACCAGGAAGTTTTTCCTGTTTTTCTTAAACCATAAACGTGGCTACAGTTATTAATATTATTTTACAGTAGAAACACATAGGTAGGTACAACTAATCATACCTACCCACCATTATATTCTGGTAACCTATTTAATTAAAAGGTAAATAATCAACCTTTTTAGATTATTAAAAAATATAGGTAAGTAGATATAATAAACGTAATGTAGGACGCCCTCAGGCCAGGTGGAGTGACGATTTGCGCAGGACGACTGGCAAGTGCTGGATGCGAGAATCCCAGGAACGATCAAAGTGGCGAACGTTAGGAGAGGCCTATGTTCAGCACTGGATTGATACGAACCAATGATGATATAATATAATAAGGTGTCTATCCGAATGGTGCACGGACAGATATTAAGTAGGTACCGCAAACCCCAATTGGATCTTAACATATTTCTATTGTGTACCTACAATAAAATACTCGCGGCAGATTATCCCTTGTAATTTTATATGATGTGATTAGAAATGACGACGCATATTATGACGCCCAGATCCAAACCAATTTAAAAAAGTTGATTTCATAATCTTTGTTTTGTGAGATAAACTTTTACGTTCAATTACCTACTGAAAATTTTATGTTATTAGCTGGACACTTATTATGTAAGTAGGTACACATTATGATTTTACAGCTTGGCGTTTTGATTGTGATGTTTCGTCTCGTCGAACGGGCTTGTAGATCTTCTTCTACCCTCACATTGTCACCGAGGTCATTTACCACTGGAAGTCACTACGATACACAACACTCGCTGTAACCGTTTTAAATCGCGGTTTGCACTTGTTAATCACTGGGTTCTACGCCGATAACAACTTAAAACCGTCGCCCGTCCACCGATTAAAATGTATAAACTTCTTGATTTCATCGTTTCTCGTACTATCATTCTGGTCACATAATACAACGTCTTCTAATCTAATAAAAATCCTATAGTCATAACTTTTTTTATGATGTAGATTTTAAAAATGACCGCGCTAGATCCTTTTTAATTGAATCACTAAAAAATGAGACCGTTTATATCAATCTAACGTATCATTTATTTTGGTTTTTTATCTGCTGATCTGACTATTATTGTAACACACAAAAGTACATAGCTATTCTGTCGATTACCGTACTTTGCCGTTACTTGAAAATCAGGAGCTTTGTAAGGAACCAGATATAATTAAAAAAATATTTATCTATTATTATTAATTAGATTCGTAGATATAAGATCTTAAAATATTTTAACGTTTTATTATATCTATGCCTGGAGTTAATTAATGCATGGTGCTCAATCCATGTGAAGGCAGTGGTGTAGCTATTTTAGTAAAAAAAACTACAATTGACATAACTTTGACATTAATGACATTATCAGCAGTGACTTCGAATCAAAAGGACGTTTTTTTCAGCGAGCAGTCGGTTCATCATTATTTTGTTTGTCAACAACATTCGGCAAGCAGAGTTTTGTTTAAGTTAGCAAGTTCGACTGAAAATTAAATGTTGTCATACTCCTGTATCGTGCGAATGTAATGGAATTTCCTAAAAAATACCTAATAAAAGATTTGGTGAATAAACCAGCGCCTTGCGAAGTATGGCTTCAAGGCACAATAGAACAAACTGTGGGGAAAGACATTTTAATAATTTCCGACACGTTTGGTAAAGCGAAAATAACAAAATGCGAAACCGCCGATGGAATTATTGACAAAACCTCGCTACAGAAAGGTAATCGAGCATAAAAATTTGCAATATGTAACAGTGCTTTTTATATTTCATGTTAGTATGTATAATTAATTAAATACTTAGGTACAATACCTAAATTGCTTTTTGCTTTTGTAGAAGTGATTAAGATAGTTTGTAGCACTATTTATTGGCTTGTCATGTTAAAATCATTATTGCACAGTATAAAACGGTTATAGGCGGACTTAATGCCGCATTCTCTGCCACCCAACCACTGTCTCTTAATCTGATACAGTCAAAACAATTAGTTTAAGCATATTAAAGGTGTAGTATTACATTAATTTTTAAGTTCATACTCTTATATTCACAGGAACTTATTGTTGTATCATAGGAACTGCAATAAAAACAAAAGGTTTACCAGAAGTGCAAGCCAGTAAATTCATAGATTTGACTTCAAAGCCACAAATGAAGGCAGCATGGGAAAAAGAAGTGGAGGAGGCAGAACTACTGCTTAATGGGAAGATACATCCTGCTATTTGAAAATAAAACAATGATGCAATTAATAATTTTGTAATCCTTCACCTTAAATCAAGGACTGAGCATGATTGTCCAGGAGCACCACTGATTTGTAATCTAAACAATGTAGTTTCAGCTATTCAATAGCTACAAGCTAAATCTCAACCATTAAGTATAGGTATTTAAAGATATTTGTGATTACCAATTGAACAGAACAGTAAGGAAATAGAAACAACTTATATTCTAATGGAATTAACATTTTAATAAAATATACATAAGTAAAACCCATTTGTGTTTGTATAAATCATATCCTTATTTCATAACAATTTACATAGTCTTTATTGATAAAACGTTCAATACTTCTGATAAATGCAATTGGAATTGCATTATTCAGCTATACACAACGATAATACATATTATATTGTCAACTAATTAGGTCATTTTCAAACACTGCAAAGGTAATATCCCTGTATTGATGTGCACTTTACTGCACAATCACACCTTCTGGAAAAAAGCATAAGTCATCTTACTACGAAATGTCGTTTCGTTTTTTTAAATTCATGATAAACTAAAAACCTTAGTCAAAACCATCATGTTTTAATATATTATTTCTCCTTTTTTGATGTAAGAACAATTATAATTATTCTACACCTAGAGATAACATAGTTATGTCCATAAATTCTGTTTTATTTTTTTGGAGTACTGAAAAATGTTCATTTTTGACTTATGCTTTTTTTCCACCGAGAGTGCGATATTTAGAATGGTAACATGCTGTTTATACTGCACCTGATGTATCATAGGCAAAATTTGAAAACGACCCAATACCACTGGTGAAATATACCGCAAAAGCGATCCTCCACCATAATCCCCATAGAATAAAAGGTACAATCAAGTCTTATAGTTTAGCCTCAGTCTTGAGTAGCGGCTGCAGTTTCTGCGCGAGCATGATGTTGCCGGCGATCTTGAGCTTGCCCTTCATGAAGGCGACCTGCGGGCTGAGGGAGCCGGACGCGATGTCCACGAGGTCCGCGTCCGACACCGTCATGGTGGTGTCGGCCTTGCCGCTGGGCGCGCCCTCCGACACCGCGGCCGACTTCAGGTCCAGAGCTAGCAATGAAACGGCCATTAGAGTATGCATACAATACCATCCATTGTCCTATGTAACTCTGATGTAGTGAAAAATCTAGAAAAATTGGTTGTATGCACATTTTTATTTACCATGTTTTTTTTAAACCACTAAGGTGGCAAAATGGCTCCGGCCAGCCTAATGATAAATGGTTATTGCAACCCATGAACGCATGCAACACCAGGGACATTCCATGCAATGAGCCGAACATAATGTCAATAGAAGTTTCTTTCTTTTCGTTATCGTGCGAATCTCTTAACCGATTCATTGCGACGGTACTTTTTGGAAACTTTTGCCCGTGGCGGCAAACAAGTTTTTTGAAATTCGAGAAATAATTCGTATCTGTCAATCGAAGGTTGTTGACAGCGTCGTGGGAGCGACAAGCTACGCTCTGCGATCGCCAAACCGCCTACCCAGCGTGGCGATTATGGGCATATCCTCCAGATGTTTGGCCTAAGTGGCGACGAACAACTGGAGAGGCCTATGTCTAGCAATGGACTGCGATAGGCTGATGGTGATGATAAGAACACCATATACTCACTCCACTGCTTGACAGTCTTGCCATTCTCAGTGATATTGTAGAGGAACACTGCGTTGACGCTCTTGGCCTTGTCGGGGTTCTTAGCAACCTCCTCCTTGATCTTGGCAAAGAGGGCGTCACTCTTGAGCTCGGAGGCCGACGCAGCAGAGGGACGGACGTTGCCGACGGTCTTCAAGTCGACGTAGGCGCCTGTACAAACGAAACAAAAGTTTAAAAAAGACCTACTACTAGCAGTATAATTTTAATAACATAATAACTCTACTTGTTAGGGCCTAAGAAGCATCCAAGGTCCAAGAAGCTTTGGAACTCCTTGCAGGACTCTTTGTCTGTACCACATACCTTTTTACACGACACGTTACGGCTGTGTTATAACCTCTATATTATAACAGTTTTCTATTCTCTAAGATATAAAACGTTCGGATCTACCATAAAATATATGTCACCGCAGCCATTGTAATATAGCCGAAATGTCGGGCTCATAAAAAGGAATATGCATGTTGATTTCATTTCCATTTCAGATATTATTTCATGATGTAACGCGAAAGATAAAATGTTAAAATAGATGCCAATTCCACAATTTTAGTCCAAAACTAATGAAATATTTCGTCCACACACACACAAAAGATGGGATTAGTCTACTTTGCCCCACCAAGGCACCCCAATCAACGGGGCAAAGAGTAACGCTTTTAAAATTTTAAATAGATAAGTATTACAATAGATAGTAAACCCACCCTTACTCCAAAGCGACGACCCTCTGAGGGGCAGATTGTACTGAAATTGTTAAAGCGTTCCACTTTGTCCCACTGGTGGGCCGTCTTAGTGGGGCAAAGTCAGGGGCGTAGCTACCGCCGTATCTGCCGTATCAATTATACGCCATGGAGGCCCCCGAAGTACATAAGCAAAGACTTCCCAAATTTTGTGGCAAATCTTTTCCCTTCCTAAGGGCCCCCAAACATTTTTTTATATGGGGCCCCGCCAAGACACGCTACGCTTCTGGGCAAAGTAGACTAATCCCAAACGTTGTAGGGTCACAATTACCTGCAATAACAACGTTGTTGGTCTCCTTGACCTTGGTCTGGAAGTGCACCCGCTTGCCCTCCAGCCACATCTCGGTGGCGAGCGTCTGGCCCGGCATCACGGGCTTCGCAAAGCGCGCCTTGATCGCCTTCACGTTTGAGGGCTCGTTGTTGGCGTACCTGGACACACATACACGCTTGTTTACGGAAATTGTCCAATTGCCTGAACTGTCCAGTTTAGGCACTAGCGACCCATTATAAGCGGATAAATACTATTAGAGCGGAGAAAAGGAGCTCAAATAGTATTGCATAAAAACTCCGCTCGAGACCTTTTATGCAATTCTTTCTATTCAAAAATTCAAAATTTCTTTATTGTTTCTATTATACATTATACCATATTCTATCGGATAATATTTCTCTGTTTCTTCGCTACACATATATTTTGTTTTGGAACTATTCATTTTAAAACACCTTTAAATTATTTTCTAAAAAGTAAAAATTATAACAAGGTAAATTATCTCCTCACAAACATAACATAATCAATATTATTTGGTTTATTAATGGCATTTGCTACCTAAATTTGACTAAATGGAAACAAATTAGTTGGAAACTTAACAAATAAATTGAACAAAGCTAGGTTAAAAAAAAAAACATTTTACTTGTTACGAGACGGAGTATTAGTTTAGTAGTCATTTAGTAGGTAATCTTGATGACGACATTCAGGTTTTTTGAGCCATACCTATATCTTTAACTACTTCTTTTTACAAAAGAATCTAACGAAAATATCTCGTTTTAAGGCAAAACGTATTGTTTAAATACATGTTTATTTCCAAATATTACATGCTTGAAACATCGGACATGATCGTCGCAAGGCAAAAGTATATTTGTAAACTGAACGTTTCATACTTACTTGGCCAACACGTGTCTCACGGAGAATCCGAGAGATGCGAGTCCGTGCAGAATCGGCTTCGAGTGTCCGCTGGCGACCGCTACGTTGGGATCGATGTGCAGGGGGTTGTAGTCACCGGACAGTCTGTGACAACACAACCGACACATTCAAAGACACACCGGCTATGATACAATGTTGTTTTTCAAACATCTAGTGACGCAACGCTAATTATAATTACCGTTCAAAGTTCGCTGCGACGGAACAAAGTGCGCGGTCGCATATTAATGCTAGTACCTAGTTGTGGTAATTTATTCTAAGCTATTCTTGTTGGCATATCCGTTATTTGGAGACATGTTTTTAAAGGCATTTTTTAGCATTTGGTCAACATCATATTATGTAAGAATATTGTTAGGTCTTTGATAATGCTTTGCGTAAAATCTCTTTACCACACTACTCTCACTTTACTCAACCTCTTTACACAAATGCTTTTGGTTAAGAGGTTGGTTCATAACCTCTTTGTTGGTTTTGTTATGGTAAGGTAAGTGCAATATAAGAATATTTATTATCCCTAAGATTATAGAACTATAATGTTCTGATATGACTATGACACCTGTAGCCACCTTGAAGAGTAATAAAGTATGTAATGTGGAAAGGATTGTTAAATCTTCTCAAATCAAACTTTGTGGTCTGTAGTAGGAAATTAATAGATAGGTATGAATGAGGTGCCGCGGTTCACCAAGGCCAAGATTTGTTTATGACTAGAAATGTTTCAGCATCACCACACAGAAACCAGTTCTCTGGGTCAGAATTCTCCTAGCATTCAGTTCGTCTAATGTACTATTTTGTGTATAATAAAGTTTAAATAAAGGAATAATCAGCCTAGAATTTGGAACTCGATACGCCTTTTGTATGGAGAACTGTAGTCCTGTCGATTTATAATAATAAGGTTTAGACAAAAGATTTGTATTTGCAGACAGAGTCGTGTAGTTTTACATCTCAATTATATGGCTCTGTCAGAATTAGTGTAAGTGAATAAATAAGCATACGATTCGAAATATGTGCAGATCAGGGACATGATTTTAAAATACAATGAAATTATCGCCATCTTATTAAACAAGGAGGCCAGAAAAAACAATAGGTAAGTGATAAATTGTTATCTACTAATCCGCGATAAACCTAATTGTGAATCTGTTTTTTATCAAAATACTGAACTATGGAACGAAGTGCCACTGAAAACAACTTCCAAAACACTGAATAGTTTTGAAAGATAGAACGGAATTGGATACGAAATTTAAAGTTTCCTAATACAGGCTCGCCCAAAGTATTAGAGATTGTAACTCTTGTCTTTATTTAAAGAAAATACAGCACTAATTACTATAAATAGATAAATATAATAGTTAGACCGGTACGGGTACGGGACCAGCATCTTACGAGCGTCAAAACGACTACCTACGATATGACGCTAGTATAGGGGTCTCGAAGTCAAATAGATAGAATAGTCAAGAATTTTGTTGATAAAATTGGATACAAGCTAATTTACATGATTTTTAACTGATTTTCATAAGGCCGAAACTTCGGCCAATTTAGGCTAAAGATGGCTGAAGCCAAAACTTAGGTTACGACCTACGGATGGACGAGTGTACGCACTAGCAGCTAGATTCCTCCTTATATTGACAATAGCTCACCTATAAAGCGCGGCCTGGTCCTCAGCGGTGCGTTGTTCCACAACAGCGTCGGGCTTCCTCTTGGGTATCGCTGCGACGTCGACGGCGGCGTTGCTCTTGCGCGGTCCCCCGAAGCCTCCCTGGCCGACCACGAATATGTGCTGTTGAGTGCGACACACGACCTTCTTGTTTTGCAAGATCTCGCCTGAGGACAAACATTGACACAAATGCTAAGCACTACCGAGTATAAAAAATGTCATTCAACAGAAGTTAAAATTTGCATCTCCGGTTCCTTTTGTACCTAGCCTGGAGAATCTTCCGCCTGGACATGAGTTGCCATGGCTGACCTGGAAGTCTTTAAACAGACTGGTCGTAGCAAGGAGAATGTGTTCAGGTGGGGGTACTCTGATGGGTCAGACCTTGCCTGCGAGTGTGGTGCCCCTCTCCAGAGTATGTCTCACCTGGTCTGCTGTCCCACGTGTGGAGAGACCTGCTCGCTCGGGGTGGCGGAGCACTGGGCACAGCGTGTTTGATTTCGATTTGTCATCGAAACGCAAAGAAGAACAGAAGTTCATATATGCCACTTACAGATTCAAGCCTACACGTAACCTAGGGTGATATGAACAATTTAAGATAAAAATAATGTCATTGCTAACTTTAACGTAATTCCTACGTCTTTTTATACACCACTCTGGGGCACACAGCCCCATCTAGTCCTACACTAAGCCTAAACTTGTACTATGGGTTCTTATGGGTAAAAAACTATAATTACGATGTAAATTGCTACAATATGGATTTATTACGTAACAAATAAAATTAAATCACTTACGATAGGCACACGGCGACTGTTCAGATACGTAGCAAGACAATTAGTAGGAAATAATAAAGGTAGGGTTTATCTAATCGCCTTATGCTATACTATCTATTAAGCTGATATTTCAAACTGACCATAGCTTACTCAGACTAAGCCACGCTGCTCTATTAACATATACACATAACATAGAGATAGCATCGACCTGTATAATTAATTATGATAAAGTTTTTATCTATAAATCTATGGTTTTAGAACGTAAATAATAATCGCATCGGTTGTTATGTACCATTGACATTTGTCGCGACCGCTTTCCAAGTTCTATTTGTAGTAGAGCATATACCTACATCAAAAACATTTTTGGGTATTTACTAATTTATTCTAAATTAAAAGATACTATCACACACACTCTTTATAGAGTGTGAGTCTATTCATAGTAACAAATTCATGTAGTGCGGGCTAGCCGTTCGTTGTCTAGTCTAGCCAAGCAACGGTCCCTTTTCAGTTTTGCTTCACGCTAAGGGCCATGAAACCGACCGGCAACCGGTGACCCCTCTCCTCCAAGCAACACCCATTAGGACCGTTCCCTAAGATTCACCTCCCACTAGGGGGCGCCCTAAATTAAGTATTGTGAGGTGTTGTTGCACGCGTCCCGAGCCACCCGACTGGTGATTGCTGAAAACCAGTGGTTTGCTCTTTGAGCGAACATCTCGCTGAGCCTTCACCATTTTTACATTGCTGTAGCACACATACCCCACCTGATTCAGATCAAACTTGTAGCCGTTAGTAATATGTGCTTATCTTTTGTATGTATATGTGTGTCGCAATGTGAAATAAATTTTTATTCTATTCTATTCTATTCTAAGTTTTCTGCTGTGAGAGCCTTCAGCTTCAACAGGGTGCTGTCCAGTGATGATGACAAGGCCTTGGCTATCATCGTAGTCAGATAATCTATACTTATAATAAATCTGTAGAGAAGTCAATTCTGTACATGGAATATATTTTCAAAATAACTATCAGTGATTAGTGATCGATACTGATGCCAAAAATGCAATCAGTAAAATTTTTGTCTGTCTGTCTGTATGTTCGCTATAGAAAAAAAAACTACTGAACGGATTTTAACGAAACTTGGTACGATTATTCTTCATACTCCTGGGCAGGTTATAGTATACTTTTCATCACGTTACAATCAATAGAAGCAGAGCAGTGACGGGAAGTGTTGGGAAAACGGGAGAAATTCTTATCTGCATGTTTGATCACGCATCACGCGAATACTACTGCATGGAATTAAATACGGTTTTTACCAATGTATTGCTAGAGGTCTAACCTAAAATTTAGGTACCATTTTATGGAAGTCCGTTATTTTTGAAACCCGATATCCACGCGTGCGACGCCGCCAGCACAGCTAGTGAAAAATAAGAATAATATAAAATACCTAATATATACTTACTGTTAACAATAGCAACGGCACTGGACCCTTTGTCCAAAACGTCCACGACGTAGCTGCGGACTGTAAAGGTGCCCTCAGTGCCGGGGTACTCGTCTCCATACTCGATGTACTGCTCTCCGTGCAAGATCTGCCACCAAAATGTTAACCCATTAGCTGTCCGCAAAGCAGACACAATAAATAAGGAATAACTGTGCAAGTAGTGTACACAGACGGTCAACGTGTTAAGTAAGTAAAGTTTAATAAAACAACAATTTAATCAAAAAGTGGCTTTTCTCATTCTTACGACATACGCAGCTGATAGTCGCAGAGCTGTATCAATGAATCAATGCTATATATTATATTAACTATATGTATAAATGTATTATATTTATGTATGTGTACGTAGTTTTAATGTTAAATGTTATTAACCTTGCAGCACACTACCTACAATTTTATTTCTGCTTAGCCCAATGGATGACTGGTAGAGAATGCCTATGCGGCATTAAGTCCGCCTTTTGTACACTGTTATAATTGTGCAATAAAGATTAAATAAATAAATGAGAACAAAACCATTCTGCGAAACGCGAATGGAGCTCAATGAACGAGATAACGCCCAGCGATCGTCAACCCGCCTGCTCAGCGATTATGGGTAAATCAATAATTCATGTTTGCCCAAAGTGGCGAACAACTTGACAAGCCTATGTCTAGCAGTGGACTGAGATAGGCTGAAGATGATGAAACGTGATAGTCCCTTAACCTGATGAAAAAACTATTGGGCAAGTAGTTTTTAGGATTCCGTAGCCAAATGGCAAAAAGGGTCCCGCCCTTACCCCCCCTAGGGTAAGGTAGGGCTTGATGGCTCATTTGATAGTGACCTCTGCCCTGTGAGCCAAGGGTCGTGGGTTCGATTCCCGCACAGTGCAAACATTTTGTGTTCATGAACATGTCTGTTTGTATTGATCTGGGTGTTTTCTATGTATAATAATAATATGTATTTTCAAAAAAATGTATCTTAGTAAGTTTACCAGTAGTCTAGTATCCATAGAACAAGCTTCGGCTTAGTTTGGGGCTAGGTGGCGCTGTGTGGCCCAGCGTGGAATGTCTTCTATACTAATATTATAAAGAGAATCCACTGGACCGATTTGAATAATTCTTTCACTGTCGGAAAGCTACACTATCCCCGGTGAACAAAGGGTATATTATATACCTCTGACGCAGAGGTAGCCGCAGCATTTGAAACTTATTTTTCCAATATACCTTTAATAACAACAAGTAAAATAAATTCTTGTCCGCTTGCAGCTGAATCTCTTCTCAAAGCAAATGTGGATGAATGTTTCAACAATTTTAAATTTAGCCATATTGATTATATAACGATTTTAGAAACTTTTAACGAACTTAACTTAAAAAAGACAGAGGATTTGTGGGGAATTTCAGTAGTGGTATTAAGAACCATTATACCCACCATTGCCTCACATTTAGCAATCATATTTAATGAGTGTGTAGATATAGGTCAGTTTCCAAATTTGATGAAATACAGTAAGATTGTTCCTTTATTTAAGTCTGGTGAAAGAAGTGACCCATCCAATTTTAGACCTATTTCTGTTTTACCAGCGCTTAGTAAGATCTTTGAAAAAATAATTTTTAACCAATTAGTATTTCACTTTAAGGAAAATGAGTTATTGCATAAAAAGCAATTTGGTTTTACAAAAGGTAAGTCCACTACTGATGCAGGAGTGGCGCTGATGAAACATATATTTGGTGCTTGGGAAAATAAGCAGGATGCAGTAGGTGTTTTCTGTGATTTATCTAAGGCATTCGATTGCGTTAATCATGAAATCTTACTTCTGAAGTTGCGGCATTATGGCGTCTCGAATGTTGCTTTAAGTTTGTTAGAGTCCTATCTAACTGACAGAATTCAAAAAGTTGTTATTAACGGAATTGATTCTTCTGGCGCCTTACTACGTATGGGAGTGCCCCAGGGCTCTATATTGGGACCATTGCTGTTTTTAATATATATAAATGACCTTCCTTATTTTGCTGAAGGCTTATGTGAGACGGTATTGTTTGCGGATGACACTTCTCTAATTTTTAAAACTGACAGACATAAGCAAGTATCTGACGAAGTAAATAATGCTCTCTCGCAGGTATTGCATTGGTTTAACACAAATAATTTACTTTTAAATTCTAATAAAACAAAATGTATTAAATTCACGATGCCTAATGTGAGGCAAGTAAATACTAATATAATTATGAATGGTGAACACATTGAGCTTGTTGAGTCTACGACCTTTTTAGGGATTACTGTGGATTCCAAGTTACAGTGGGCTCCTCATATAGAAGCCCTGGCAGGAAGACTCAGTTCAGCTGCATATGCAGTTAAAAAAATTAGGCAACTCACTGATATTGAAACGGCGAGACTTGTTTATTTTAGTTACTTCCATAGTGTTATGTCATATGGTTTGCTCCTATGGGGATCAGCTTCTGACATACAAACTATTTTTGTATTACAGAAGAGGGCGATCCGTTCTATATATGGACTTAAATCTCGCGAATCACTTAGAGAATTATTTAAAGAAATTAACATCCTAACTGTGGCATCACAGTACATATTTGACTGCATTATGGTTGTACGTAAGAATATACATTTATATAGTAAAAACTCAGATCTTCATCAGTTCAACACTAGAATTAAGAGCAAACTTGCTGTTTCCAATCTCAGGCTTCGTAAAACTGGTAACTCATTCATAGGACAAAGTGTAAAAATGTTTAACAAAATACCGCAAAATATTGTTGATCTACCTATACATAGATTTAAATCTCGCATTAAGTCCATTTTAATGTCAAAAGGTTATTATAAAGTACAAGATTATATGGATGACAATATTACATGGACATGATAGTCTGCTCGCTTGCGCTTTTTAAAACGATATTATTGTATTGTATCATATATTTTAAAAAAGGCTAACTGTTGAGTTTGTTGCGGCACTTCTTCTCAGCAGGCTACACGTCGAAGTGCTGGTAGGAAAAAAGTTTGACGTGCAAAAGTATTACTAGTGAATCTATTTGCTGAAATAAACTATTTTATTTTATTTTATTTTATTTTATATTTATAGCAACGTTAGGGATCCGTGCTAAAAGTTTAATAATGTAACCCAAGGTGTATTGAAAACGTTACCATAGCAACTTAAACTGTTATGTCATTTAAATGAATAACTAATAAGAAGTCGTTTTTTTAATGTTACCTACTGAATTATAAATACGTATTAATTAGCGCTTATCTGAAATACCCGAAGCGAAGCGAGGGCGGTTTGGCTAGTGGGTATATAATTTATGTAAATAAGAGCTCACGTTGGTGAAGTCCGCGTGCTTGCCGGGCGGCATGGCGGCGGGCACCAGCGGCGCCTCCATGCACATGCCGGCCAGGATGAAGTACGACGGCAGCGCCGTGAAACTCTCGTGGCTCTCGTACAGGAACCTGAGGTCCGACGGGTTGTTCACCGACGCGCCCACTGTGCACGGGGTCATATATTAGTACCAGTATTCCCCCCGGCAACAGACTGGTGACGGTATAACTGTCACCGCAAAATTGTATATGTCACCGGAAAATAATAAAACTCGTAAGTTAATCAATTTCCTAGCTAGCTATTTTCCGGTGACATATAAACCGTTACATTATAATATATCTCGCGAGATTGTAAACTGTCGAAAGATTGTGAACTGTAACTTAATGCTTACGGTTTAACTATTATTTTTCGGTAGACTGTAATCGATTGAAGTTAAATTCTTAAATTAGAATCTGTCGCGCGTTAAATTTACTTATCAACAGTTTCACTTTGATCGATCACAATCTACCGAAAAATAATACGTTAAACTGTAAGCAGATTGTTACGGAAGATTATATATGCTTCCCATTTCGATTAATAAACGAGTTCAGGTATTCTTATGTTTCTAAACTATCATTTGGACCATGTGTTTGGTCACTAATGTTCATTGTGTGGTAAAAATTAAGAAGATAAAAAATTAAGTTAAAATGAAAAACAGGTTTAAATAATTATATAGAAACATGCTGTTTTTGGCTACATGAGCCATAATTAAACCGTATTACAGAGAATACAGTACTGTTTATGACAACCTCACAATTTCTTTTTTGTTAAAATAAAATTCACAAGATTATTATTTTTTGATTTATTATGCGACCTGCATATTCCATTCAAATTGCCTTTCATTTGAGAATATCGCGCTTTAAGCACCTACATCTGACGATATTTATCAAATACCTACAATGGCTATGCAATAAAAAGACATAAATTCAGCACATATGTATAAACTAATCTTATCGGTTACGAGTACATGCGCTAATTTATATCTACAGATTAAAATCCAATTATTACTGCACACAATTTGAATAACATTTCAAGTACCTAGTTTCTATGACAAAAACTGATCTGAATGAACTGAGATGAATACAAACATATTCTTTCAGCACTGATATAAGAATAATGTTAATCTACTTTTAATATAATGTACATATAAAGTAAGAAAACTCAATAATTATGTGCCAATAAACTATTTATAGTTGGTCTTTACCAATTCTTCTAACGCGATAAGCTTTCGAGAATGTATGGACTGTACATTTTCGAAAGCTTATCTAAGTGTGACAGATATCTGACGAAATTAATAATGAAATCTATTGTACTTAAAGGAAAAACAGAGCAACCAAGTACATTTTTTGACTTTACCGTATCTCGAACTATGCACTATTGGTTACAATCGGTCGGAAGCTAACAGTCGGGATTCCGATGAAACAAGTACTTACCTCCCAAAGCGTACAGAGAGAGGTCCTTCGAGTCATACGTGTAATCAGTCCAATATACGTTTTTATCTCCGTCCAACTTCGCGCGGTCCTCGAAATCCTGATATAAAGAAATAGTACTATTAGAATTAAGACAATATGATGGAGGCTGTGTTTAAGGCTAAATTAACAGAATAGCTTCTCGACCGTCTGTCTTGTGTTAGCTTTAGATTACGCACAAACTTTTGTAAAATGTTATCTTCTACATTACATTTATACGCATTCATTTATAAGAGAGATCTCCTACTCTCCTGACGTTTTAAGATGCCTTATAGAATAGTTACACAGAGGAAAAATTTTGTATGATTATTTCGTTCACATCGATCGTTTACTGAACATAAAACGTCGTCATATCCTGTTTATAAAAATTAAGGGACTACAAGCGGAACTTAGAACATGTTTACAGAAGGTTCAAAAGTCGCTAGTACGTGAGAAAAATATACTTATCTGGTGTTTGAAGAAAGAAATTCAAGGAAAAATTGTCATCAACATAGCTCGCTGGCCATATCAGCTTCAGAACCGTCCACCACTGGGGTAAACGAATTCTAGAGTGGATACCTTCATAGCAAACGTAGTACAGGACGCCCTTTTACCATGACTAGTGTGTGGAGACTTGTTCAAGATGGCTGGTAAGTGCTAGATGCCAGAAACCAAGGATCGAGCAAAGTAGCAAACAATTGAAGAGGCCTAAGTCCAGTAAGTTGATAAGGAACCAACTTCATAGTGTAGATAGAGATGATATGAAACAGTAATGTACCTGTAGCCTCCCAGCCAGATCGATGGTGACGTCAGCGATCCTCTCAATGTGCTTCGCTTTGGACATGTCCACAGCTTTAGACCAGTTCTCCTTGACGGATTCGATCGTCACTTCCGCAGACGGGGTCTTCCTGTAATATATCAAAATTATAGTTTGTAAAGTATGTAAATAACAAATCTTTAATAAAAAAAATCCTACATTAATTCCTATCCTAATTGTTACGCGTTCTTTTGATGTTTCAAATACAAAATGGGATAAAAGGGCCTCACCTCACCTTCCTATTACGCTGGCAACCGACTGGTGGCGGTACAACGTGGTATCATGACTGAAGGCGTAGCTAAATACCACAGGCCGATGACGGGCAGCAGCGTCACGGAGCGAGGAGGTCGCTCTGCGATCGCCAAACCGCCTGTCTAACGTGGCGATCATGGGTAAAGCCTCCAGATATTTGCCCAAAGTAGCGAACAACTGGAGAGGCCTATGTCCAGCAGTGGACTGCGATAGGCTGAGAAGGATGATGATAAATTCAAAACAGTGTCAAGTGTCAAAGGCTCACCTGAGGGGAGCGCCGACCGACTTGACATAGTGCAATTTGGATGCGTAGCCCAGGGTAGAGTCGATCACTGAACCGTTGGCCTCGAAAGACTCGTGGACCATGTAAGCCTGTATGTTAAAAGAAAAAGATTAACCAAGTTAATGAGTTAAGATAGTTAATATGTATCTAATAAAACGGAAGCGCCCGATGGTTGGCCGCACGCCTCGTGTGTAGCTGGATAGATCAGGTTAAAAAGGATCTCTGCCACCTTTAACGGTCGGGCTGGCGACAGGTAATAGGGAATATGCATGAAAAATAATTTCATGTATGTACTAATTTATCGTAAAATAGATAAAAATATACTACAGACAGTGAAAACAAAATCAAAATTGGCTGAAAATTGGGCGAGATACAGTCGTTGAAAGTAACTATATCCGTCTCTCTCACGCGAAACAGAATTTTCTATGGATATGGTATGGCGGGTACGGTACGTGACGTCATCCGCCACGTCGGATCTCTCTGTCTAAGCAATAACTTTGACGCTTTATAACTCGCTTAATAGAAAAGGTATTCTAAATATTTTTCGATATTTATGTATCTGGAAGATAAATGATCTCAATGAATCCATAAAAAAAAGTCATGCATATTCCCTATTGAGGACATAGCAGAGTGGCGATATCTATTGTTAGAGGCCAAGATTCACATCGGGTCGTTGAGTCAGAGCAGTAAGTAAACCCGAAAACAGTGGGGTGGGGTTATAATATTATTGTTTAGATTTCTGTGTCACATACCTACTTACATGAAGAAACCTATGTAAACTATACAGTTGAGTATAATCTGGATAATAGATCCCAACAAACGCTCTGAACAGAACTAGAAACATATTTCGAAATTAACTGTACTAACATAATAGGTGTCCCTCAAAACACTCCTCACATGCTTTTGTGTTTTTTAAATGCATAATAATATGTTTAAATGTAATTGAAATGTAAGCATACAATGTAATATAACTTTAGAACAAATAAAGATTACTGAATAGATATTCCTAATGGTACCTATGCATGATCAAACTTTAAAATCTGCCAAATTGTTCTTTATTTTTCAGTTTCTATTGTGGCATTTGTGGCCTAAACTACATCCAAAGGGAACCTATTCCAAATCGTACATTCTACGATTTAAGATAGTTAACCTCTACCTACGAGTACAGTACCTATATGGTAGGCGGTTTGTGATTTTGACGGTCTCGTCACCGTAAACAACCTAGCAAACAAAGTTTGGTTAGTGAATAGATTACTCTCTACCCAATATTTGCTTAAAATGTTCAATGACTCAACAACAAGTTTGTGTGCTGTGTGCCTGCACAGGCCAAAGGTCAGGACGCCGCTTGAAATGCGCATAAATTACTACTATCTGACCCCAGACTATACGTAATTATTACGATCATTTAATCAAGTACATAATAGTGTTCCCAATCTTACAACACAACTATTGCACTTTCCATGCTAACATTAATATTATTTCATTTCTTTGTTCTGTTTAAATATTTCTTGAGGGTTTTATCAAAAAAGTAGATCTGTCTAATCAAGTCAGCCACCCCTGATTTATAGCATAAAGCAAAGAGGCTTATACCGTGTAGGTACCTGATTTTTAATACTGCGATATTTTGACACTTCTTCTAACATGTCGATGGCAATCTATATAATTTCTGACCAGTATTCAGCCACACGAATCGCATCTTCTGTGACCAACATGGGCTCATCGTGTGTGCGGGAGTAAGGGCATGCCGGGCAGGATGTAAGGTTGATACTTTGCAAGCGCCATGATCACTGAATGTTGTTCCGTGATCGGAATACTCTTGTCACTTTTTGGTAAATAGGTATACCCCATCAATAAAATTAGTTATAACCGTACAAATATAGTGGTAATTTAAATAATTAGGTACCTATGTAGCCATAACAAAATCGCTTTGTCTAGTTTGAGGGCCAAATAATCTTAAATAACAATGTAACAATTTATTATTTAGCTACCTAAATACAAGTGTAAACACGTGTCGTTTCAGTTGTCGAGTGCAATAAACACGAACAACCCAATTTGTAAAAGACTGTAAACTAAGCATGTAGTTGGCAACTGACAATTTAATTGAGTTACTACTTGTACGTTGCCGTAGCGACTTGGGCGTTTGTTTCGCTTTCTATCAGGCGATTGGAGGCCTCTATGCTTTGCTACCTAATATAAAAAAACTGTCGAATCACTATGGAATTTAACCTGCTTTAAACATATCATATATCACGATTATCTTAGCAATCTCTTATTACATATCATTGCCTTATGATCGCTGTGACAAATTCCGCAGTGTTATCTGCACCACTCGAGAAAAGCACATTATATAAGAAATACTTATTACGTCAACAACGAAATTTTGTTAAAATTAATAATGTTTACTTCTGTTACATAGTTTTATTGGTAGATAAGATATGAACTGATAAAGTTCATGACGCTTAAATTAATTGTTGCATGGGTGGCATGATTAATATTTATTTACGAACGTCCACAGTACCTACATATCTCTAAATTTAATTTTAAGCAAATATTGTTCAGGTATTTTTGTTTTTGTAAAAGCGAAAAGGTTAGATTTTATTACACACATGTAAAATGTTAACCCCTGTAAGTGTTTTTCGCGTGACCCCTGTTGTGTATTTTTTGCATGAGCCCTTGGTCATGTAAAAACACAGACACAGACACTTTTTTAATTTCCACAGTTTTCTTATATTTTGTTCATCAACAACTATTTTTCTCGAATTATAACCATTACCAAAAAGTTTTCTGGAAGATCGCTCGTATAGCGATAACACCGCCAAAAATTGTGCTTCAATTCTAAGTTTTTTTTTTTTGGTATGCAATACAGAGTAGATACTCTGTATCTATCTGCTATGTTTTGATCGGAGGTTTAGTTGATTGATAATTATTTGCAGTGTGGTGATAGACATTGGTGCCTGCCCTTAATAATAATTAGTCTAACATTCTACAATGTATTCGTAAATATAGTACAGACCCAAAAAGTCAATTTATTTCTAGCCAAACGTTTGTTGTACTTACCACCACAGGAGCAATGAGTTCTGGCTTCATGGCGTTAAACATGTCCGGGGGGAGGATGTCCTCTGTGAGTCTTGAGGCAGCTGTTGGCACGATGGTGTTCACTTTGATGTTGTACTTGTCGCCCTCCAGAGCCAGGGTGTTGGCGAGACCGACCAGGCCCATCTTGGCGGCGCTGTCATAGACAAACAATAGGCTCATCAATCATAGGCCTTCATATCTATTACAAACCAAACAAGCAGTTGTAGGTAGGGCAAAATATTTGATGTCTTGTAGGGTTCAGCAAACATTTGCATAAGCGCAAATTTTTTTTTATAGTAGCTCGACATAGTGGCTTCCCTGCGCCAGATGGAAAATGAAAGAGAAGCCCAAGTCGCTGGCTCCGGAAACCCTACTCACCAGCAGAAACAAGACCCGGAGGTCATTTGGCTGCGGAATTCTATAAGGTGGAGGTCCTTCCCCGGACGGGCAGCTCAATTCGAGCGAAGATGCGCTATACCCTACCTCTCTTAAAAATAAATAAAAATACTGTATCAAAATCTATTGATTTAAATATCTAAGCATTAATTTTTTTATAGAAGAGCTTTCAGGATCAGGAGCCTCACTCTACCTAATGGTAAGCGGTTGTGAGGTCCAAAAGTTAGGTAGGCATAATAAAACAAACAAAAGCGCCTGTAGCTCTCACTGAAGGCTCACTGAGATGCTGTTCCACGCCCCGCCTAAAGAACCCAGGATTGTAAGAGGAAAGTCATGTGCTGAAGGATCATAAGTACAGACAGCCTATTCATTAACAAATCTCACCTGTAGTTGCTCTGGCCAAAGTTGCCATAGATGCCAGCGTTACTGGAGGTCATGATGATACGACCATACTTCTGTTTCCTGAAGTAGTCCCATGCTGCATGTGTTGTCATATACGCCCCTTTCAAGTGTACGGCATGAATAAGATCCCAGTCCTATTCAGAAGTGTAGGTAAAAATGTAATGTTAGAATACATTTTAGTGAAATGTAAAGTACTTCTGTATTTTGCACTTGTTTTGGTTATCAGCTGTTATTAAACTTTATGCCAGCACATGATAAGCATTGAAAAATCTTTAATGTATTCAAATGGATCCTCCAAAACTAAGAGATTAGTGCCATTTTAACTACACCACACATACACAAAATAGGGCCAGAGATGTCAATTTGCAGAATAGCACAGACAAATTCAACATTCAAGTAAAGGTCCAAAGTCCATTCGGGCACAGATTAATAAATAGTTACTACGTAACAGATGCATCACTTCCTTACAAAATTGAAAATGCCTACGCTATAACTGCCTACAAGCTCTTAATAATAATGTCTGCATTTGGCAGCGAGAAGAAATCAACCTTAAGTACGCGAACAAAGAGTCAATATTGTGTTGCCCACCTTGCGCGTTACGCACGAGTGCGTTTTGCACGAAACGCGCTAGGGTTGAATGTTATAATACTATTTTTATTTAAGATTATTGCCACGAGAAATATCGCATATATACATATATACTTAGTTAAATAACAGATAGGCATATTCACGCGATATGATTAGCAGATAAGAAAGTAGGTATATGTTCTGCAATATCATAGTACATTCGTAGTACATTATTTTGTTCTATTATTATTAATAGCTTTCGCAGCGCATGCGATGTAAATATAATATAGCTTATGTCCACCGGTGATAGTGTACCTAGCTTCCAAACAGTGAAATAAGTTTTAAAGCCTTCAAGTAGTTTCGGTGCCAATAGGCTCAACTTTACAGGCCTTCAATACAGCGGCGTAGCGTGGGTGTCGGCCGCCTGGGGCGGAAGACAATTTTGCCGCCCGTGGGGGGGGGAGACAATTTTGCCGCCCTTTTATTTTGTATCGTCAGTAATTCTAGATGTTGTTTTGTTAGTCATAAACAAAGCATAAAATAAAATACGGGGAATCCCCGCAAGTCGTGGACGGTGTAGACGTGCCGAATTTGTAGTTCCGATAAAAATATGAAATGGTTCAAATATTTTTATTATTTAAATCAATATGGATAGATTATAAATTGTGAAGTTTTGCCGCCCCCTAAAATGTGCCGCCCGGGGCGGGCCGCCCCCCCCGCCCCCACTACGCTACGCCGCTGCTTCAATAGAATGCAAACAAACAAAAACAATCAAATTTTACCTTTTTATAGTAAACTAGCTTTTGCCCGCGACTTCGTCCGCGTGTTTAAATTTATACATACAAAAGTTTTTTCCCGCTAACTCCCGTTCCCGTGGGAATTTCTCAAAATACAGCCATAACTAAACTTTATATTTACTAAGGTACCTGCATGCCAAATTTCAAGCATCTAACTTAAGCGGTTTAGATTTTTCATACAAAAGGATTTTCCCGCTAATTCCCGTTCCCGTGGGAATTTCGGGAATTCCTTTCTTAGTGCACCCCTACGGTACCTAAGCTACGTCCCTTCCAAATTTCAAGTGCCTACGTTTAGCCGTTTGGGCTGTGCGTTGATATGTCAGTCAGTCAGTCAGTCAGTCAGTCAGTCAGTCAGTTTCTCCTTTTATATATATAGATAATATAAGTGTAGAAGAAAATTAATGTTTCTTTATAACAAATATGTTTGAGTTTTAATGTGTTACTTCCTTGTCTAAATGTAAACGAGTAGGTATGTAAGTATTTTATTCTTCTCTGAATTTTCGTTTATTAAATGATAACCTTGAAAATGTCCTAAAACGCGTCAATAATCATTTTAGTAAATAATCATGTAATAAAAACAAGAGCAAATCCCACCCACAAAACTAATCCACTGCACAATAAAATTTACGTCTCGTTCCGGCGAAAAAGCGCGGGAAACGTACGGTGCGGCGGGCGTGAGCGGCCCTCTGTAATGCGTACCGACGTCGGTACGCCGAGCGGTAGGTACTTATCGCGAGGCTTCGAGCGAGTGATGTAAGCCTGATTCGGGTCAAGACGATTTGTACAATAACTTTTTTTTTTTGCTAGTTTCTACAGTCCCACTGCTGGGCAAAGGCCTCCCCCGGTTAATTACTATTTAAGTACCTAGACACCTATTTTAATTATTTACTCACCTGCTCAGGCAGTTTAAGGAAACTCTTATCACGCAGAATTCCAGCATTGTTAATGAGGATATCAATTCTGCCAAAGTTATCAATGGCAGTTTTTATGATCTTATCACCCTCAACAACAGAGTTGTAATCGGCAACAGCCACCCCACCTAAAATGGAAATCTTTTATTTACACTCTTCAAAAATAGAGATGGTTCTAATATTCAAAATATTATCTGGTCCTAGATAGATATGGTTCCACAAACTAGAGAGCTTCTAGAGCAGCAGTAATCAACCTTTTTTGTATATGTACATGCCACAAACATGTTAGTCATTGTGGAATGGGCCACAAGCCACACAGACAAGATAATCACAATTAAACTAGATATAATATCTTTATACTAAAGATGGTTGCAATAATATATTTGTAACACTAGGCTGGCCAACCACAGAGGTTCTAGAGGCATCAATCAGTATCCTAACTATTTGAAT
Organism: Conogethes punctiferalis; assembly: GCA_031163375.1. Lineage (NCBI taxonomy): Eukaryota > Metazoa > Arthropoda > Insecta > Lepidoptera > Crambidae > Conogethes > Conogethes punctiferalis. The sequence continues at coordinate 8,706,573 of CM062094.1, forward strand.
TAAATAGGATCATATTACAAAATAAAAATTGGCATGCTGCAATGTCCTTCTAATAATCTTTATGGGTTAAGCCAAAACCTGAAGATAAGTTGAGAAACACAGTTACTAGTGGACTTAAGGTCAAAGGTGCATGCTAAGTATGCAAAAATTATTAAAACCTATATTATTATTAATATGACATTTAAATTAAAAATATAAGATAAAAAGAGTGTTGCATTATTGAGCATTATGATTATGATAGGTTTTAAATATTACTTATCCCTGCTAGTCTGTTTAACATAATATTCTTCTCCAGCTTTGTACACGATTCCACACCCCGCCTGCGTTATTTGCTATATCTCTCAACAAAGGCCTAGCTTCTTATTCTGCATTTACATTTTATGTTGTACCGAAGGCAATCAAACTATTATGTCTAAACACTATCAATCTTGTACATAATTTCTCTCTCATTTAGTTCTCAGAGTCATGAACATTAAATGTTTAAACTATTTACAAACTAAACAATTGTAATAAAATTATATGTACACTAGAACCAACCTTTGTCTTTAATCTCCTTAACAACGGCATCAGCAAAGTTTGACTTTCCTGATCCATCTCTGGAGCCTCCTAAGTCATTGACGACCACTTTGGCTCCCCTAGAAGCCAAAAGGAGGGCGTAGGCTTTGCCTAATCCTCCACCGGCACCAGTCACAACCGCTACACGACCATCGAACCGCAGTTGATCCATTCTGGCAGACAAACAAAGGCGAAATGAGCCGGAGTATACCGACAATACTACATTTAAATAAAGATAATATTCAAGCACTGATATGCGTTGAAGTAAGCCAAAGTCCACTAAACTGCTAAGTAACGATTACCTGATAAACGAGTAGATAAAATAGAAATGATACTACATAAACAATAATATATTGTCCCACCTGGAATTTTAGATGAAATAACCAAATAATTTACAGTAAATTGGAAACGAAGAACGTGTTATAATGACGACGTGAAGGAAATTCTTGTTTACAAAAAAATTGTTGCTCGATTCCTTCTGATCGTTCATCATCCGTCATCCATCCGTCTCTGTCTCACTTGAATGAACTTTGAGTTTGACATTTTGTAGTAATACCACAGATACAGTATCAATGTATGTCAAAAACCTGTAGTTGTCTGTATCCAGAGCCATGAATTAAATAAAAAAGATGCTGTCGTGTCTGTCAAAAAACATTGCTGTCAGTTTTGTTTGTTGACTTTGTTTGTTGTGAATGTGGGAATTTGAATTTGAAACGATCTGTTTCTTGATGATCTCGATAAATATCTTTATTTACGTTACGTACATTTTAACTTCGAAAGAGTAAAACTGTTACTAAATACATTTTATATTGTAACAATGGCAGATTATCGCCATAAACCTTCTTGGCAACGTGAGAGCAGTTCAAATAAAAATGTTGTTTCTTCAGATCCATTAGCAAGTGAGTATTAAAGAAATTTCACCTATACATATCAGAGCTATTCATTTAAACATAACATATTTACGTCTGTCTCTAAAACCTTACAGAGCAATTGCGGCAGTTCAATGAAATGTTATTTTTTTAATAGTTTTGGTTATGATAGTTAGCTATTTATTTTATTTCAGTTATCTATAATGAAGGACAATGGCGACTTAATAAGCTTTCTCCGCTGTATAACTTACAATACAGTGCAATTAAACTCAAACAGTATTCTTCCAAAATTCGACAAGCACTTGTGAGTTCTGTCACAGCAAATACTTTGAAGTACACTGTAACATTAGAGGAGCAACCGAACTTGAAATACTGTGAAGAGGATGCAAATGGTTTGTTGGTAAGTCCTTATTGACTGCCTTGGAGGTGCGATATTAAGCTTAAAGCATTGAAAATCCAAGAACTCCAGGTCCGTTTCATGTCTGTTGCTGGTGACCGACAAACAATCCTTTTGTTTGTGTGTGCTTCTTTGCAGTCAGTCAGCAGATTTGGTTGATTGGTAACTTACTTTCAAAAATCCTACCATGTTACATTATCAAACTTGTATAATAAAATGTAGACACACTATGTGGTCTGATGTAAAATCGTCCAAGCATGACAATGTAGCACTCTCATTTCTGGTGTCACCGAAAACCAGTGTCTGCTGAGTGACAGCCATTTTGGATGCATAACATTGTTTTTTATGTTAAGTTACCTATAAGTTTAACCTCTAATTAAATTATTTCATTTCATTATTTTCATTTTAAAACTTATATTCCCAAAAGTAGTAAAAACATCTCCTCAAACCATATTAATTTATTTCAGCTGACAATATCCTCTTCTCAAGAAAACAACACCAAGACAAAAGTGGCATATTCAGCTGTGTTCCTGTCCTGGGGCGTCAGCAGCAATCTGACCGGCACAACACATCTCCCTTATATGCTGGAAAAGGGGGAGCAGAGAGTGGGCACTGCTGTTAAGTCAGTCCTCCAGACAATATTTGACTGTCATATACAACAGTTTTCTTTTACTCAGGTAAATGCAGGTGGAATTCTTAGCATTTAGGTGTACTGGGTCTCTTTGTAAATAAATTAGGTACAGAATTATTTATTTAAATAAATTAGGTAGGGCCCTATAGAATACCGCAGTCAAATGACATCCGTGTTGGCAGTCAAATGACATCCGTGTTGTGTTTCTGCCGGTGAGTAGGGTTTCCGGAGTTCGTGGGGGGTTAGGGTTGGGCCGGCATGGCGGTGGCAACTGACTTACTTGCCAGTTGTCACAGCAACTTGGGCTTCTCTTTCGCTATCCATCAGGCGTAGGGAAGCCATATTGTATATATTTTTTATAGTAGCTCGACATATGAGCTACTTTAAAAAAAAAAAGGTACTCAGTAGCAGTTCCAGAGCAAGGAGGAGGAGATGGTGCTATATCGAGTGTAAAAAGACCCTTAACGAAGCCGTGAACTACATGTTCTCCTGGTCATGACGAACATCGTTAGTTCTAGAAAAATACCTGGGAAATGTATGGTTCCTGAGATATTGACCTTCAAAGTTGAAAAAAAAAATTACGTTTTTCATATTAACGCTTATAAAACGTAATTACTAACATTTCTTCTAAAGAAACCATATCTGAATTTTGAATGTTTCTCGGAAAACTAGGCCTTTCAAATCACGGCCCGCAATGTACATCGCACGCGCACACACAGTCACTATCCCCTGTAGCGACCGCAGCGCACGCACACGCGCGGGCGCGCGTCAGCTGTTCGCCCGCGTATCGGAGGTCAACGACTTGCGGGCAGGAAAACTCAGCTGATAGCTCGACCCTGTGTAATTTAATAAGTTACCTTACCTAGCTAGGAATGTACCTACTGTATGTAAGTAGCTGCCAATTACAATAATCATCTCATTTCCATTTTATCGACATTCGGAATGCATTACCCACCGTAATCTCAGTTGCAGAACTCAAATCGTGTTAGAATTCCTCTTGGGGGCTTCAAAATACTGCGTTCATTGATTTTCGATGGAGGGAAGATACCTAAATACCAAATTGCACTTACATGTTAGGGGGTTTGCTCCGTATGCCCACTCCTGAACAAATTTCCACCAATCGGTTCTGCTAATCTCGTAGGAGACTAGCCGACTAACGTGCACAGTTGTGTGCTCAAACCCTGTACTATCTCTGTCGCTATACCCTTATAATCCAATCCGAATCCTACCATTCCGACCGGAGAGAGATCGGTCGCAGGTCATAAGGTGGTTTCCGATGGACTTGGGTGTAATACCGGCACTACCCTGGCTCCGGAGCTACTAACTAATTTCCTAGGTAGGTATTTCTTTTTCTTTTCAAAAAGAAATACCTACCTAGGAACAACTTTAGGGACAACCTGGGATTCAAACCCGGGACTTCTCGATTGACGGGTGACACCTGCGACCAATAAACAGACCAATGAGACTGTAAATGAGGATAGAATCGATCATATTGGGCACTAGCATGTAGCGAAAACTTGCATTTAATTTTAATTTCAGTCCAGTCGCAATTTAGGAAGAATACTAACTTTTGCTACTAACTTTCCTGCAGGATTGCATGATATTTCATTGCTAATTTTCAAATTCAGTTATTTATTATTAAAAAGATGATACTATGTGATGATTAATAACGATTGGTAGTAAATACAGTTGTTCTTCATAATTTACTCGACAACAGTTAATTTTTTAAGCAGGCTTACAAGTAAATGAAACTTTTTTTCTTCATACAAATAGCGCATTCCAAGCGCCTGAGGGAATTCTACCAACTATTTCCTTATTCGGATTCAAGGACGAAATTAGAGTTTCAACAATCAGAAGAGCATTTTTCTAATAGTCAAAATGTAAGTAGGTACTTGTTGACTACCAAGTACATAAAACAATACATAAGTAAACTCTTAGAAAAGCCAGAAATTATTAAAATGATACTTTACGTAGGGCCCTTCTTACGTACCTAATTGTTAATTGAGACGTATTGAAATTGAATTGTGTTTGAAAAGACTACTTATGTTTAAAAACATGTTTAATTTTACCCCGAGTAGGTATCTACCTACGACATAATCAGTAAAACGAATACCTGTGAAAAAATACGATAATTTCTATTGCCGACATTGCCGTAGGTGGTGGTGTTGCCATTAGAGCATTCAAATAAATAACTTTTATTATTTAAAGTAATAATTTTATCAAGACAGTAAAATGTGTTATTTATTTCATAATTGGGTGTAAGTTAGCTAGCTAACCAAGTTTTTCCGTAAGTAGGTACATTTGCAGCGTATAAGTAAATTATGGGCGGTTATTAACCTGGTTATTGGTATCAGAACCTAATGATAAATTGTTGAATGCAACACATTAGCGATGAATAATACTAGAAAAACAACAACTCCAATCATTAGGTGGTAACTTCTGTAACCTTAAACGCTAAGACTCCAGAAAATTTAGGTACCTACTTATAGCAAAAATGTTAAATGAGTGAGAATTATTACATTGCCTTAGCAACTTTCAATAACGTGTATTATTGATGCGGATTTGTTAACTAGTTTAATTTGATTTTTAGGTGAATTACTTATTAGGTATTTTAAATAAATTTTATTAATTCATCCATTTAACTAATTGCTAATCTGATTTTGTAATTTACCGCAAGCAAAACAAAATTATGTAACCTAGTTTATAAAACTCGACATAGTGGCTTCCCTGCGCCAGATGGAAAATGAAAGAGAAGCCCAAGTCGCTGGCTCCGGAAACCCTACTCACCAGCAGAAACAAGACCCGGAGGTCATTTGGCTGCGGAATTCTATAAGGTGGAGGTCCTTCCCCGGACGGGCAGCTCAATTCGAGCGAAGATGCGCTATACCCTACCTCTCTTAAAAATAAATAAAAATACTGTATCAAAATCTATTGATTTAAATATCTAAGCATTAATTTTTTTATAGAAGAGCTTTCAGGATCAGGAGCCTCACTCTACCTAATGGTAAGCGGTTGTGAGGTCCAAAAGTTAGGTAGGCATAATAAAACAAACAAAAGCGCCTGTAGCTCTCACTGAAGGCTCACTGAGATGCTGTTCCACGCCCCGCCTAAAGAACCCAGGATTGTAAGAGGAAAGTCATGTGCTGAAGGATCATAAGTACAGACAGCCTATTCATTAACAAATCTCACCTGTAGTTGCTCTGGCCAAAGTTGCCATAGATGCCAGCGTTACTGGAGGTCATGATGATACGACCATACTTCTGTTTCCTGAAGTAGTCCCATGCTGCATGTGTTGTCATATACGCCCCTTTCAAGTGTACGGCATGAATAAGATCCCAGTCCTATTCAGAAGTGTAGGTAAAAATGTAATGTTAGAATACATTTTAGTGAAATGTAAAGTACTTCTGTATTTTGCACTTGTTTTGGTTATCAGCTGTTATTAAACTTTATGCCAGCACATGATAAGCATTGAAAAATCTTTAATGTATTCAAATGGATCCTCCAAAACTAAGAGATTAGTGCCATTTTAACTACACCACACATACACAAAATAGGGCCAGAGATGTCAATTTGCAGAATAGCACAGACAAATTCAACATTCAAGTAAAGGTCCAAAGTCCATTCGGGCACAGATTAATAAATAGTTACTACGTAACAGATGCATCACTTCCTTACAAAATTGAAAATGCCTACGCTATAACTGCCTACAAGCTCTTAATAATAATGTCTGCATTTGGCAGCGAGAAGAAATCAACCTTAAGTACGCGAACAAAGAGTCAATATTGTGTTGCCCACCTTGCGCGTTACGCACGAGTGCGTTTTGCACGAAACGCGCTAGGGTTGAATGTTATAATACTATTTTTATTTAAGATTATTGCCACGAGAAATATCGCATATATACATATATACTTAGTTAAATAACAGATAGGCATATTCACGCGATATGATTAGCAGATAAGAAAGTAGGTATATGTTCTGCAATATCATAGTACATTCGTAGTACATTATTTTGTTCTATTATTATTAATAGCTTTCGCAGCGCATGCGATGTAAATATAATATAGCTTATGTCCACCGGTGATAGTGTACCTAGCTTCCAAACAGTGAAATAAGTTTTAAAGCCTTCAAGTAGTTTCGGTGCCAATAGGCTCAACTTTACAGGCCTTCAATACAGCGGCGTAGCGTGGGTGTCGGCCGCCTGGGGCGGAAGACAATTTTGCCGCCCGTGGGGGGGGGAGACAATTTTGCCGCCCTTTTATTTTGTATCGTCAGTAATTCTAGATGTTGTTTTGTTAGTCATAAACAAAGCATAAAATAAAATACGGGGAATCCCCGCAAGTCGTGGACGGTGTAGACGTGCCGAATTTGTAGTTCCGATAAAAATATGAAATGGTTCAAATATTTTTATTATTTAAATCAATATGGATAGATTATAAATTGTGAAGTTTTGCCGCCCCCTAAAATGTGCCGCCCGGGGCGGGCCGCCCCCCCCGCCCCCACTACGCTACGCCGCTGCTTCAATAGAATGCAAACAAACAAAAACAATCAAATTTTACCTTTTTATAGTAAACTAGCTTTTGCCCGCGACTTCGTCCGCGTGTTTAAATTTATACATACAAAAGTTTTTTCCCGCTAACTCCCGTTCCCGTGGGAATTTCTCAAAATACAGCCATAACTAAACTTTATATTTACTAAGGTACCTGCATGCCAAATTTCAAGCATCTAACTTAAGCGGTTTAGATTTTTCATACAAAAGGATTTTCCCGCTAATTCCCGTTCCCGTGGGAATTTCGGGAATTCCTTTCTTAGTGCACCCCTACGGTACCTAAGCTACGTCCCTTCCAAATTTCAAGTGCCTACGTTTAGCCGTTTGGGCTGTGCGTTGATATGTCAGTCAGTCAGTCAGTCAGTCAGTCAGTCAGTCAGTTTCTCCTTTTATATATATAGATAATATAAGTGTAGAAGAAAATTAATGTTTCTTTATAACAAATATGTTTGAGTTTTAATGTGTTACTTCCTTGTCTAAATGTAAACGAGTAGGTATGTAAGTATTTTATTCTTCTCTGAATTTTCGTTTATTAAATGATAACCTTGAAAATGTCCTAAAACGCGTCAATAATCATTTTAGTAAATAATCATGTAATAAAAACAAGAGCAAATCCCACCCACAAAACTAATCCACTGCACAATAAAATTTACGTCTCGTTCCGGCGAAAAAGCGCGGGAAACGTACGGTGCGGCGGGCGTGAGCGGCCCTCTGTAATGCGTACCGACGTCGGTACGCCGAGCGGTAGGTACTTATCGCGAGGCTTCGAGCGAGTGATGTAAGCCTGATTCGGGTCAAGACGATTTGTACAATAACTTTTTTTTTTTGCTAGTTTCTACAGTCCCACTGCTGGGCAAAGGCCTCCCCCGGTTAATTACTATTTAAGTACCTAGACACCTATTTTAATTATTTACTCACCTGCTCAGGCAGTTTAAGGAAACTCTTATCACGCAGAATTCCAGCATTGTTAATGAGGATATCAATTCTGCCAAAGTTATCAATGGCAGTTTTTATGATCTTATCACCCTCAACAACAGAGTTGTAATCGGCAACAGCCACCCCACCTAAAATGGAAATCTTTTATTTACACTCTTCAAAAATAGAGATGGTTCTAATATTCAAAATATTATCTGGTCCTAGATAGATATGGTTCCACAAACTAGAGAGCTTCTAGAGCAGCAGTAATCAACCTTTTTTGTATATGTACATGCCACAAACATGTTAGTCATTGTGGAATGGGCCACAAGCCACACAGACAAGATAATCACAATTAAACTAGATATAATATCTTTATACTAAAGATGGTTGCAATAATATATTTGTAACACTAGGCTGGCCAACCACAGAGGTTCTAGAGGCATCAATCAGTATCCTAACTATTTGAATTAAATAGGATCATATTACAAAATAAAAATTGGCATGCTGCAATGTCCTTCTAATAATCTTTATGGGTTAAGCCAAAACCTGAAGATAAGTTGAGAAACACAGTTACTAGTGGACTTAAGGTCAAAGGTGCATGCTAAGTATGCAAAAATTATTAAAACCTATATTATTATTAATATGACATTTAAATTAAAAATATAAGATAAAAAGAGTGTTGCATTATTGAGCATTATGATTATGATAGGTTTTAAATATTACTTATCCCTGCTAGTCTGTTTAACATAATATTCTTCTCCAGCTTTGTACACGATTCCACACCCCGCCTGCGTTATTTGCTATATCTCTCAACAAAGGCCTAGCTTCTTATTCTGCATTTACATTTTATGTTGTACCGAAGGCAATCAAACTATTATGTCTAAACACTATCAATCTTGTACATAATTTCTCTCTCATTTAGTTCTCAGAGTCATGAACATTAAATGTTTAAACTATTTACAAACTAAACAATTGTAATAAAATTATATGTACACTAGAACCAACCTTTGTCTTTAATCTCCTTAACAACGGCATCAGCAAAGTTTGACTTTCCTGATCCATCTCTGGAGCCTCCTAAGTCATTGACGACCACTTTGGCTCCCCTAGAAGCCAAAAGGAGGGCGTAGGCTTTGCCTAATCCTCCACCGGCACCAGTCACAACCGCTACACGACCATCGAACCGCAGTTGATCCATTCTGGCAGACAAACAAAGGCGAAATGAGCCGGAGTATACCGACAATACTACATTTAAATAAAGATAATATTCAAGCACTGATATGCGTTGAAGTAAGCCAAAGTCCACTAAACTGCTAAGTAACGATTACCTGATAAACGAGTAGATAAAATAGAAATGATACTACATAAACAATAATATATTGTCCCACCTGGAATTTTAGATGAAATAACCAAATAATTTACAGTAAATTGGAAACGAAGAACGTGTTATAATGACGACGTGAAGGAAATTCTTGTTTACAAAAAAATTGTTGCTCGATTCCTTCTGATCGTTCATCATCCGTCATCCATCCGTCTCTGTCTCACTTGAATGAACTTTGAGTTTGACATTTTGTAGTAATACCACAGATACAGTATCAATGTATGTCAAAAACCTGTAGTTGTCTGTATCCAGAGCCATGAATTAAATAAAAAAGATGCTGTCGTGTCTGTCAAAAAACATTGCTGTCAGTTTTGTTTGTTGACTTTGTTTGTTGTGAATGTGGGAATTTGAATTTGAAACGATCTGTTTCTTGATGATCTCGATAAATATCTTTATTTACGTTACGTACATTTTAACTTCGAAAGAGTAAAACTGTTACTAAATACATTTTATATTGTAACAATGGCAGATTATCGCCATAAACCTTCTTGGCAACGTGAGAGCAGTTCAAATAAAAATGTTGTTTCTTCAGATCCATTAGCAAGTGAGTATTAAAGAAATTTCACCTATACATATCAGAGCTATTCATTTAAACATAACATATTTACGTCTGTCTCTAAAACCTTACAGAGCAATTGCGGCAGTTCAATGAAATGTTATTTTTTTAATAGTTTTGGTTATGATAGTTAGCTATTTATTTTATTTCAGTTATCTATAATGAAGGACAATGGCGACTTAATAAGCTTTCTCCGCTGTATAACTTACAATACAGTGCAATTAAACTCAAACAGTATTCTTCCAAAATTCGACAAGCACTTGTGAGTTCTGTCACAGCAAATACTTTGAAGTACACTGTAACATTAGAGGAGCAACCGAACTTGAAATACTGTGAAGAGGATGCAAATGGTTTGTTGGTAAGTCCTTATTGACTGCCTTGGAGGTGCGATATTAAGCTTAAAGCATTGAAAATCCAAGAACTCCAGGTCCGTTTCATGTCTGTTGCTGGTGACCGACAAACAATCCTTTTGTTTGTGTGTGCTTCTTTGCAGTCAGTCAGCAGATTTGGTTGATTGGTAACTTACTTTCAAAAATCCTACCATGTTACATTATCAAACTTGTATAATAAAATGTAGACACACTATGTGGTCTGATGTAAAATCGTCCAAGCATGACAATGTAGCACTCTCATTTCTGGTGTCACCGAAAACCAGTGTCTGCTGAGTGACAGCCATTTTGGATGCATAACATTGTTTTTTATGTTAAGTTACCTATAAGTTTAACCTCTAATTAAATTATTTCATTTCATTATTTTCATTTTAAAACTTATATTCCCAAAAGTAGTAAAAACATCTCCTCAAACCATATTAATTTATTTCAGCTGACAATATCCTCTTCTCAAGAAAACAACACCAAGACAAAAGTGGCATATTCAGCTGTGTTCCTGTCCTGGGGCGTCAGCAGCAATCTGACCGGCACAACACATCTCCCTTATATGCTGGAAAAGGGGGAGCAGAGAGTGGGCACTGCTGTTAAGTCAGTCCTCCAGACAATATTTGACTGTCATATACAACAGTTTTCTTTTACTCAGGTAAATGCAGGTGGAATTCTTAGCATTTAGGTGTACTGGGTCTCTTTGTAAATAAATTAGGTACAGAATTATTTATTTAAATAAATTAGGTAGGGCCCTATAGAATACCGCAGTCAAATGACATCCGTGTTGGCAGTCAAATGACATCCGTGTTGTGTTTCTGCCGGTGAGTAGGGTTTCCGGAGTTCGTGGGGGGTTAGGGTTGGGCCGGCATGGCGGTGGCAACTGACTTACTTGCCAGTTGTCACAGCAACTTGGGCTTCTCTTTCGCTATCCATCAGGCGTAGGGAAGCCATATTGTATATATTTTTTATAGTAGCTCGACATATGAGCTACTTTAAAAAAAAAAAGGTACTCAGTAGCAGTTCCAGAGCAAGGAGGAGGAGATGGTGCTATATCGAGTGTAAAAAGACCCTTAACGAAGCCGTGAACTACATGTTCTCCTGGTCATGACGAACATCGTTAGTTCTAGAAAAATACCTGGGAAATGTATGGTTCCTGAGATATTGACCTTCAAAGTTGAAAAAAAAAATTACGTTTTTCATATTAACGCTTATAAAACGTAATTACTAACATTTCTTCTAAAGAAACCATATCTGAATTTTGAATGTTTCTCGGAAAACTAGGCCTTTCAAATCACGGCCCGCAATGTACATCGCACGCGCACACACAGTCACTATCCCCTGTAGCGACCGCAGCGCACGCACACGCGCGGGCGCGCGTCAGCTGTTCGCCCGCGTATCGGAGGTCAACGACTTGCGGGCAGGAAAACTCAGCTGATAGCTCGACCCTGTGTAATTTAATAAGTTACCTTACCTAGCTAGGAATGTACCTACTGTATGTAAGTAGCTGCCAATTACAATAATCATCTCATTTCCATTTTATCGACATTCGGAATGCATTACCCACCGTAATCTCAGTTGCAGAACTCAAATCGTGTTAGAATTCCTCTTGGGGGCTTCAAAATACTGCGTTCATTGATTTTCGATGGAGGGAAGATACCTAAATACCAAATTGCACTTACATGTTAGGGGGTTTGCTCCGTATGCCCACTCCTGAACAAATTTCCACCAATCGGTTCTGCTAATCTCGTAGGAGACTAGCCGACTAACGTGCACAGTTGTGTGCTCAAACCCTGTACTATCTCTGTCGCTATACCCTTATAATCCAATCCGAATCCTACCATTCCGACCGGAGAGAGATCGGTCGCAGGTCATAAGGTGGTTTCCGATGGACTTGGGTGTAATACCGGCACTACCCTGGCTCCGGAGCTACTAACTAATTTCCTAGGTAGGTATTTCTTTTTCTTTTCAAAAAGAAATACCTACCTAGGAACAACTTTAGGGACAACCTGGGATTCAAACCCGGGACTTCTCGATTGACGGGTGACACCTGCGACCAATAAACAGACCAATGAGACTGTAAATGAGGATAGAATCGATCATATTGGGCACTAGCATGTAGCGAAAACTTGCATTTAATTTTAATTTCAGTCCAGTCGCAATTTAGGAAGAATACTAACTTTTGCTACTAACTTTCCTGCAGGATTGCATGATATTTCATTGCTAATTTTCAAATTCAGTTATTTATTATTAAAAAGATGATACTATGTGATGATTAATAACGATTGGTAGTAAATACAGTTGTTCTTCATAATTTACTCGACAACAGTTAATTTTTTAAGCAGGCTTACAAGTAAATGAAACTTTTTTTCTTCATACAAATAGCGCATTCCAAGCGCCTGAGGGAATTCTACCAACTATTTCCTTATTCGGATTCAAGGACGAAATTAGAGTTTCAACAATCAGAAGAGCATTTTTCTAATAGTCAAAATGTAAGTAGGTACTTGTTGACTACCAAGTACATAAAACAATACATAAGTAAACTCTTAGAAAAGCCAGAAATTATTAAAATGATACTTTACGTAGGGCCCTTCTTACGTACCTAATTGTTAATTGAGACGTATTGAAATTGAATTGTGTTTGAAAAGACTACTTATGTTTAAAAACATGTTTAATTTTACCCCGAGTAGGTATCTACCTACGACATAATCAGTAAAACGAATACCTGTGAAAAAATACGATAATTTCTATTGCCGACATTGCCGTAGGTGGTGGTGTTGCCATTAGAGCATTCAAATAAATAACTTTTATTATTTAAAGTAATAATTTTATCAAGACAGTAAAATGTGTTATTTATTTCATAATTGGGTGTAAGTTAGCTAGCTAACCAAGTTTTTCCGTAAGTAGGTACATTTGCAGCGTATAAGTAAATTATGGGCGGTTATTAACCTGGTTATTGGTATCAGAACCTAATGATAAATTGTTGAATGCAACACATTAGCGATGAATAATACTAGAAAAACAACAACTCCAATCATTAGGTGGTAACTTCTGTAACCTTAAACGCTAAGACTCCAGAAAATTTAGGTACCTACTTATAGCAAAAATGTTAAATGAGTGAGAATTATTACATTGCCTTAGCAACTTTCAATAACGTGTATTATTGATGCGGATTTGTTAACTAGTTTAATTTGATTTTTAGGTGAATTACTTATTAGGTATTTTAAATAAATTTTATTAATTCATCCATTTAACTAATTGCTAATCTGATTTTGTAATTTACCGCAAGCAAAACAAAATTATGTAACCTAGTTTATAAAATGGCAACATTCGGCGCGCGCGGCGACTCAAAGGATTTCTGCGCTTCCGCGGAAGTTAGGTACCTAATTTTTCAGTTCGGTTCTAAACAACATCGAATGCGTTTTGATTTCGGATAATTTCGCCTCGTTGTGTATTTTTCTTTTGTGTTGAGTTGAGTGTTATTTGTTGTGTTGTGCTGTGATCAGTGATTAGTGTCGAAGGTGCCATTCCATGCATACAGCGCTTGCGAGTACGTTAACATGGTGTAGGTACGGTATGGCCATACATGGAAAAGTGCTTCTGAGGCACTGCGGCTGTATTCATCGTTCGTTCCACTTGGTACCAGAACGATGGAGCTCCGCCATACATTGTGAGACCCGGCCGTGAGCAATGGCTTGGCAACCAGTAGATCGGGCGGTTCAGGCCCCATACGTGGCCCGCGCGTTCGATAGGCTTGACTAACTTGGATTTCATTTTGTGGGGCTTCGTCAAGGACCTTTATGAAGGTTTTCGACCGCCCACCCGCACATCGCCAGTTCGAGCCACATCTTGTCCGCTTGGAGAGACCTACACTATAAGACAACGATGAGTACTAGGTAAGTACTTAGACCTCATTTAAGGAGACGCGACACGACAGTCAACACGAGCTGCGATTTATGGCGAAGTATGGAAGCACAACAAATGCCAGTGACGTCGCCTATTGCGTCATGTCGTTTGTCTTAAAACCTGTGATTTCATACATTCAAAATAAGTGTTTTTATGTGTAAAATAAGTGTAAAATAAGGGTACAATAGGTAGTTTAAACGTATTATTGTAGTTCTCATAAATTTTTGGCAAGTGGTAGGCAGGTGGTGCCTAGTTGCTAGTTGAGCAGAGTGGTCTGCTAGGTAGTCTCTTCCAGTAGTTTCTTCGAGGTATCTTGAGGCAGAAGTAAAACTCGATCAGAAGGTAGAATTTGGAATATTTATTCGGTAAAAATGTACAATTTATAAAGGTAAAAAGTGTGTATAACTAGCGACTAAATAAATGATTATAAAGACAAACAGAGTAAGTACCTAGGTAACAAAATTGTGGCACGTGTAGGGGGAAAGGGATGCAGTGTATGTATCCGTCTCGCTCGCACGATCGGGGCAGCGCAGTCATCTGAATGAATTTCATGATGAATGAAATTGGCGCGCGGGCGCGCGCGGCTCTTGCTCTCATTCTCATTCCGACGGCGAGCGGCGAGGCGCGCAGACTCGTGCGCACGAGAGGAACTGCGAGGCACATGACGCGACGACTTGGGCTCGCGCATGCGCGCGTCTTCGAACTGCGAGACACACGACGCGACGACTTGGGCTCGCGCATGCGCGCGTCTTCGAACTGCGAGACACACGACGCGACGACTTGGGCTCGCGCATGCGCGCGTCTTCGTTGGCGTCGTGTGTTGTTACGCGGCGCGTCGATCAGCTGTGCGGTGTGCGTGCAGTGCTCGGTGTCCAGCAGTGTAGAAAAGGCTCTTTTCGGAGCCACCATCCATTGAAACACACGTAGAGTGACAACGGCTCTTTTCGGAGCCACTATCAGTGAAACACACGAAAGAGTGAAAGTTCTTTTCAGAACTGTGTGCTTCTTATTTCATTGAACCACGTACACGTAAGAGTAGCCACAAATTTCTATCGCACGAGCGCGCGTTCGCGTAGGTATCTAGCGAAAGAGCGGAGACATGCCGCGCGCCGGCGACCGCGCCGCGAGACATAGGTACCTACGCGCTGTACATTGCGTGGTCTTGAAAACAGCTGTTTTTTTACTCATAAAAACCAAAATCATTTCCCTGTCAAAATATTTGAAAATAGTACTCAGCTATAGGAACAGAATGCGTAGTTTCAGGCTTCGTTAAGGGTCTTTTTACACCTTGTATAGATACACAAGTGTGCATAGGATAGAACAAGTCATTGGTCCAGCATCTGATCTCTCTCAGGTTGTGTTTAACTAATGTCTGGACATTCATACATGTTGTGTCCCAGAATGTGCTAACATCTGCTGCATACTGGGCTGGTCTCTTTAGAGATTGATGGTGCAGCTGAAAATATTATTATTTTATTGAATACATTTCATATAAATTAAATATTACATGAGTATGATGATGATAATGGTAGACAAAAAAATATACTATCATTTATTAATATCTCTATGAATTTTGATTTTCAGCATCAGTTATTGGAATTCGCCTTCAGTTTAGTTGACATTGATACATCACGCAGTACAGACCAGTTTACATTCACATACAAAACTCCACAAGTGGAACACAAAGACAAGCTGAACCTGTCATTTGACATTGGAGATGTTAACATAATTTGGAATGGGTAAGTCCATAAAAATCTGTAGACCTTATTTTCAGTTTAAAATTGCCATCATATGGCATTTTATTGCCTTGGGGTGTGTTACCACAGATCCAGGGCCGAGTTAAACTTAAGCTAGCAAAATTTTGCCAATGAAATTGTTTCACTGAATTGGAAGGGAGGAGAGATACGTGATTTCATCATCATCATTGGTAAAGTTTTGTTAGCCTTTGATTAACTGTGTGCAGCCCTGCTCCTGTGAAAACACATTCTTACCTCTCCCGAAATGCCCAATTAGATCTCTTATAAACTTACATTATGTGTATAAGAAAGGAGATCAAGATTCGTGTCCTTCAAGCTGGAATCCTCATCTCTGAAACCTGCATGAAAACGAATTTTGACTATGCCAAAAAATAGTCATGAAATAGTCATAAATAGTCGCCAAGTAAAAAAAATAGTCGCATTATAGTTTCGGAGTTATAGCTATAGGTTGGTGAGGATTCTAGCTTGACGTTCAAGCTGTAATCCTCACCTCTGATGCAAGCAAACGGCAAAGTCTATCGAATTGGTTTATGTTCCAAAAAATAGTCATGAAATAGTCGCAACGGCATACCAAATTTCAGAATAAGTCGTTAAGAGATTCCAGAGATATAAGGGTAGGTTGGTGAGGATTCTAGCTTGAACATTTGAAAACTTCAAATATCTCCGAAACGGCTACGATTTTCGATTTGAGTTTTTGCCAAAAAATAGTCGTGAAATAGTCGTCTCCAACGGAAATAAATTTGAGCTGATTTAATTAGAAAATAAAAAGTTATAATTTTCCCTACAATTTTGGAGGTACAGTTGTATACAAAATGTTTTACTTCATTTGATATTATTGTGAAATGTTCTGCTTAAAATATAATATTTCGTTCAATTAGGTATTTTCCATGGCAGCTGTTATGATTAAACAAAAAAAAACAAACATTTTTATGTAGCTATTTTTATTTATTATAATATAAAGTTTGCATATTAGTACAAAACTTGTTTAAATCTGAAATCAGTACATATAATACACAATTACCGACCTGTTCCCACCCAGCAAAAAGAATAACTATGAGCTTTAATTATTGATCTTTACATATATTTCACATAATATCACAGCAATACCTTTAATGTTAATATCACAGCAATGCGTTTTTAAAATGGTTAGAGCTAGTTCCACAACACTTACTAGATGGCGTGACTGTCAAGCAAAATACTCAAGTCAATGAAATGTCCGCGACGATGATTGTGGGAAGACACTAATGGTGCTCCCACACTGCCGCGCCGTTAGAAAATGTTTAGCAACGTTAGCAGACATTTAATCACATGTCATTGTGTTAAAAATTATTTCATGTTAGAAAATGTTTCGTAACTGAGTAAACATTTTATAACAAGTTATCTTCTATCCATACTTATAATAAATATGTAGAGAAGTCAATTCTGTACATTAAATATATTTTCAAAATAACTATAAGGGAGTCATTAGTGATCGATATTGATGCCAAAAATGCAATCAGTAAAATTGTTGTCTGTCTGTCTGTATGTTCGTTATAGAAAAAAAACTACTAGACGGATTTTAACGAAACTTGGTACGATTATTCTTCATATTCCTGGGCAGGTTATGGTATACTTTCATCACGCTACAATTAATAGGAGCAGAGCAATGGCGGGAAGTGTTGGGGAAACGGGAGAAATTTTTATCTGTATGCTTGATCGCGCCTCACGCGAAAACTACTGCTTGGAATTAAATGCGGTTTCACCAATGTATTGCTAGCAATCCAACAACCTCTAGAGGTCTAACTTAAAATCTGGGTACCATTTTGTGGAAGTCGGTTATTTTTGAAACCCCATATCCACGCGTGCGGACGCCGCTGGCACAGCTAGTAACAAAATAAAATAAGTGTTATATTTTGTTTGGCGCATCCAATAAGATCGCTTCTTCTTTTGTAAACAAAACTAAAAGCTATTCTAATGGGCAATTCTTCTTCCATTTTTGTATAGACACTCCCTCAGAACGCAAAACCAAGTAAGCAAATGCCAGATTTAAATGTTAGTAAACATTTTTCATCAGTGTACGGGCACTTATAACATGTGACACTTCCTAACAAAATGTAACAATTGACAACATCTGTTAGTAAATATTTTTTTTATTTAATCTTTATTGCACAATAGAAATAGTGCACAAAAGGCGGATCGAATGCCGTGTAGGCATTCTCTACCGGTCAACTATTGGGCTAAGCAGAAACAGATGTATGTAGGTAGAGTGTTGCAAAGTGGTATAGGATTAAACAGGGATTAAAATATTAAATAACTTAATAGATACATACATAATATAGAGTAAATAAAATAAAATATAAATGTATGCTAGAAAATGTTTACAAATATTATCTAACGGCAGTGCGGGGGCACCATAAAGGACGGAGACTATGAGGCCGAGCGCTCCCGAAGCTAGCATGGAAATGCCCGAACGGCATACCTATTATTCGGTTGCGAACTCCGCCCGACACCCAAACAATAGGCTCGGCCCGTACTTTCACTAATGCGTTATCTACTGACATGAATCTAGTGCGTGACTATTTTGTGTTTGTTCGTTGATATTAATAAATGATACATGTTATTGAAATTTGTATCTAAATTATTTGAATCATCATATTAATTACTTTTGAACACATACACTTTACATATTACTATTATTGTAAATAAATATCAACCTATGAATAAAATTAAATAATGAAAGTGACGGACGCCACAACGGTATAGTGAAAAATCGTTAAAATTTGTGTAAGTAGGTGTATACCTATGGTAGGTGATGGTATCATCTGTCCATCTACATTTTACATTAAATTTTTATTAATTACCTATTAATCGAACTGACCGAAGAACATGAAATGTGTGCGCGCGATGTAGGTATGAATGTGGAGTGTATGTAGCTACAAAAATTATAAATGTTTGTTTTTATTTGTTTAATCATAATAGCACTCGGTCTAGTCACTAGTCTTGGAAAACACCTAATTTGACGAAATATTATAGTTCAAGCGAAATATTTTACAATAGTATAAAATGAAGTAAACATTTTGTACACGACTGTACCTCCATAGAAATGTAGGGAAAAATTAACACTTTTTAATTTCAAATTAAATCAGCTCAAATTTATTTCCGTTGGAGACGACTATTTCATGACTATTTTTTGACAAAAACTCAAATCGAAAATCGTAGCCGTTTCGGAGATATTTGAAGTTTTCAAATGTTCAAGCTAGAATCCTCACCAACCTACCCTTATATCTCTGGAATCTCTTAACGACTAATTCTGAAATTTGGTATGCCGTTGCGACTATTTCATGACTATTTTTTGGAACATAAACCAATTCGATAGACTTTGCCGTTTGCTTGCATCAGAGGTGAGGATTACAGCTTGAACGTCAAGCCAGAATCCTCACTAACCTATAGCTATAACTCCGAAACTATAATGCGACTATTTTTTTACTTGGCGACTATTTATGACTATTTCATGACTATTTTTTGGCATAGTCAAAATTCGTTTTCATGCAGGTTTCAGAGATGAGGATTCCAGCTTGAAGGACACCAAGATTCTCTAGAACTAAAGTCATGTTTTGGTTTGACATAATCTACATACCTACATTGTTATAAATTTAACAGGGGGCTAGGGGCTCCAAAGTGTTATAATTTATTAATTTTTACACATTTTATTTTTAGGATCAAAGAAGAAGCAGCCAAGAAATCAGCACTGGTGAATCTAGCCTACCAAATACTTCAAAACCAAATATTTTACATGATCATGTTAGATATTACAGTTTTTGATTTATGTGAGATCACATTGCCCAAAGCTGAAGTGAAGAGCAGCGGCATCGTCAAAATGAAGACGCCTGATGTTGTCAACTGTGTGTTTACAGTACTCAATGAGATTAGTCATATACTACCAGACACAGAATCCAGTGTGCTATCTTCATAACAATAAATGTCTGTTTTTTATTATGTAGGTGATTTCATTTTACACTATCCTGTAATATTTGATCCCTATTATAATGTTCAAGTAGGTGTCTGCAATAGTCAGCATATCCCAAACTAGTTGAGTCATTATATCTTTGGATCAGCATCTACGGAGATATATTCAGTTTTGAACTCGAATCTTAAGTAACTATTGTCCTCCATTACCTACATATTTTTCGAATGTTTTCATAAATATTTCAAAATAATATTTCTTGTGATAGCAATTAAAACTCACAAAATAGTTTTTCAACATTTACTCTCATGAATTACACCTTACAAATGTGTTTGCATATTGTAACCTTATAAAATATTTTATCATATCATTACAATGTGCTAAACTTAAAAATAACCTATTTTGTAATCACGTCTCATTATCTTGCAAGCAGTCCTTTCCTTTCCTCAAGTTAAAAATGAGATATTCAATAGCATTACCAATTTGTTCTCTTGTGCAAGTTAATATAAAATAGGCCACCACCTAAAAGCATAAATTGCAGATTTTTACTTAATTTTGGTTGATTACAAACATTTTGAAGATAAAGACACTAATTGCAGTCAGTAAATTAAAATGTGGCAGGGGAATACCTGTTATACTTTGTTATATCTAACTGTAAGTAGTGCAATACACAATATACAAATCGAATATTTTCATGCCCAATTCATTTGTTAAATAGTTACGTATTAATTCCCCTGCCCTTTACAATGCTAACTATTACTTTTAGACTCTAAAAATAAAAGAATAACTTTCTTTCATAACGCAAAATATAATTGTAGCTAATTGATTTACCCGCGCACAGATTAGCCGTTAAATAAAATTAATGTTACATAGTCGAACAATAACTATTCACATCAAAAATTCGAATAACCCCACTGGGGTTAAGCCAATTTACACCACATGTCTTGCAGTCGACCGATAAATATAAACACAAAAACATTGGACTACATACTTAATATGAATACACAACATACATGTACTTTTTATAAATGCCAGATGAAAAACATTGTGAAACTTTATTACTGACGTATGCGAAACAAAATATACATTAACACAATTTTATAATATACAAGCCTTTTGTGAACTTTTAACTCGTAGCTACATTATTATTATTATACTTAATGTTTCTCTGAGAAGAAACTCGCTATTTTGAATTTAGGTAGTTGCTATTGCTTTACGAACTATTTTTATTATTAGATTGTATTCCATTTTTGGTAACATTGTATAAATTACAGTTGCCCTCATCATATCCAAAATATTCGTTACAAATTATTGACATCTAGGATTATGAAATGGAGTTAATTATCGATACGATGACGCCTCTCAATGATTGTTAATAACAATTTTTCTCTCCGAAATATGCTACACTTGATGGCTGTGATCAACGACTTAGAAAAACCTAGACACAATGACAACACTTCAAAAGTACTTTGCCCAGAGTGTTCAACTTTTCATTGCGTTGACTCTCGGCTGTCTGTGCGCTACAGACATTAACAAGAGCTCCGTCAAAAAGTACAAACTAATGTTTATTTTTTTTGGAGTAGGTACAAAAATTGTATTATGTGTTTTTTATTATTTGTCTACTAAACGCACACATTTAGTATCTAAAATGACCTGAAATGTTTGACGCTAGAGTTGTTAGGTGATAGTCGTAGATATTTCTAAGTCGATGGCTCGTTGAAATAACCATAGAGAAAATGTCTGAAAATACCTGTTCACTATAAAAACATGAGGATCTATAAATATTTTACATCTTAGTTGATAAAGCCATCTCTTAAAAAAGAGTAAAGTGACCGACAAGTCTGGTCCCGTCGATAGCGGTATGTACAAGTAGTGACCAATAAGATGAACGTTTTCTGGTAATCACCGGTACATACCAGCTATCGCATGGTAAAGGCTTGGAAGAATCTAATAAAACTTGGCGCTTTCATTGACCAACCGTCAGTAAATTTTGACCAGAGCGTACACTATCCCTATTGATAAAATACTCACTTTAGCACCTCCGTAATAACGTCAGAAGTTATGAAATGTTGAAGTCAATTTTATAGAAGTTACCTATATTTATTCTTATTTTAAGACAGATTCACTCCGTCCGTTATGACATTGGATTACATCTATTAGTACAGCATGCCGGAGTGGCATAAGGATAAAATAGTGAGTTGTAAGACGCGAACTTGGATTCTGCAGCATATAAAACAAATCTAATAATCCGGCGTACATTAAGTTTCATGTTTCGTACCAATGTTCGTTGCACACATCTGCAGCCCTCTGCAAAAATTATATAATATTTTAGTTAGAATATGTGTAGGTATCGAGTCGACAACAAACGAAGGAATTTGCCAAGAAATGTTACGCAAAAGTAATTTGCTGGCGATAATCGTATTGCAGCAAAAAAAAAATTGGCATATGAGCCATAGGCTTGGTTTGCCAAACTTATATTTTTTACTAGTTTTATGCTGTCACCAACATCCCGACGTGAATCAGTTTAAGTCTGTATGTGCGGGTATTTGTGTTCGCTCGTGTGTGTGTGTGCGCTTGTGGGTCTCTCTCTCTCTGTGTGTGTGTGTGTGGGTACGTACGTGCGCCCAGGTGTGTGTGTGTGTGTGCGTGTATGTATGTGCGCACGTGTATGTGTGTGGTACCTGTCGGCAGGCGGGCGAGTCCCGGGCGGCTCGCGCGCTCAGTGTGTGCAGGTCAGCACCTAACAGCAGCCGCCGCCGGCCGCGCCGCCCGCGCCCGCGCCGCCCGCCGCGCCCGCGCCGCCCGCGCCCGAGTGCTGGGGACCGATCTTGATGCCGTTCGCCTGCAATCACACCACCGGTCAACCATGGACCCGCAGAAATGTATCGCAAATCCGTTCTACGGTTGCTCGCTGCAACTCCCAACAGAAAACGTAAAAGAAAACATTTCACGTATTTCGGTACATTTAAATATCCCACCAAAAACATTGTATAAAAAACTAGCCAAGTCTCGATTGAGCTGCTTATTTATCTGTAAAAAGTAATGAAATCTAGACAAAGTCGTGTCAAGTCTTAGGTTCCTTACTGCGATTTCCTTATCATTATAGTTAATGTTGTGCGTTCCGATAAATTTTCATTTGTACGCTAGTTTTGATTTCGCCTGAAAAAACAATTTCAGTCGGACACTTGAAATAAGTCAATAAATCATTTATTACCGAAACATTATCAAAAATCTTTAGATTCATACTTATGATTCTAATTTTCTTTTCTCCCTCGGACATTTTATATGCAACCTACATAAACTTAGTAGTTATAATGATCATTAGCCGTAACGACCGGTTGGCTGGTTCACTATGTTTCACCTTCATGCTCTATGATTCTAGTACAAAACTAGAATGTGACACGTACGCCAAAATGGGACTGTTCGTTCGTAATAAGGTTGATCCTCGCTACTGGGATAATTTTGAAGACAAAGACGTGCGGTCAGGGCAAATTTTTATTCGCTACTAAATTCAATGCGTTTTGAGCGTTATACCCGTACATTCCGCCCACCAAGAACATTAGTTCTTATACAAATTATGTATTTCGAAAACTATCTCAAAAAATAACATAGATATGATAACATAGATGTTTTTACATTGACTTACTCATCTAAAGAATTAAAAAATCTTATACTTTTACAGCAGCAGGTAATAGGTGACTTGATTAATTTTTTACATTAAAAAATGTGCTTATCTGAACCACATTGAATGACTATTACCGCCAAATTTTAACTTAAATAGCTCTAATTTTAATTAGTTAGTAGATACACTATAAAACGAGATACAAACTCAAATAAGTTAAGTAACCGCCCACCTTGACATATTTAAGACAATAATATTAAGCTCACTACAGTAGGTAGTTAAAGTAGTACTTTAACCATGAATAAAGTTCACACAGTTATGAATTTACACAAATCTTCAATACAATACTGTAATTTTAAATTATTTTAAATTTTAATTTTAAACCAAGTTTAACATAGGTACTGTTAATATTAACATGAAAGAAAACTTACAAAAAGGGTAATTGACATAAATCAAGTAGAAACTTGTTGACTTAACTAATCTGAAAGACATTACAATAGGTAGATACTCGTAGATACCTACAGAATGTAACATGCACATAAAATTATTATTTTGTGATAATACAAAGTTTGCTCACTGGACGCTTGAATACACCGGATTTACATTTCACCGACACAACTCTGGTGATATTATCGGGTCCAGGATGTGTCTCGATAATTTTACCTAAAAGCCATTTGGCAGGAGGCATATTATCCTCTTTTACAATTACAATACATCCTATCTCAGGCTCCGTACCTTTAGTATTCCACTTGTATCTTTGACTAAGACTACCTAAATATTCTCTATACCACCTCTTCCAAAAATGGCTTACCATTGTTTGGATTAGTCTCCATCTATCCAAACCTACAACCGTAGAATCAGTATCTCTCTCCGCTACATGTATTAACGGTTCACCAACCAAAAAGTGGCCAGGTGTCAGTGGTAAGGGATCGTTGGGGTCGTCACTGATTAAACTAATTGGTCGCGAATTTAAACACGCTTCCACTTGCGCCAAAACCGTTGCCAACTCTTCATAGGTAAGAGTGGCATTACCAAGTATCTTACGCAAATGTGTTTTTGTACTACGTACGCCCGCTTCCCACAGTCCTCCGAAATTCGGGGAGTGGGGAGGTATAAAGTGCCAAGTCGTACGCTCCAACGCCAAAAGTTCCGCGATTTCTTCAGGAAGTGATGAGGTAGCCTTATTAAACAAATCTCTCAATTCTCTATCTGCACCAACAAAGTTGGTACCGTTGTCACTCCACAAATGTTGACAATGACCTCGCCGTGCTGTAAACCTCCTAAAAGCTGCGATGAAAGCTTTTGCCGTTAAGTCGGTAACAGCCTCCAAGTGAATGGCTTTGGTCACCATGCACACAAAAAGACATCCGTAGCCCTTATATGATTTTGCTCCTCTGCCAGGTGAAAATCTTATTTGGATTGGACCAAAATAATCTACTCCGGCAGACTTAAAAGGCTTACTAGGCTTTAACCTTGACTCTGGTAGAAGACCCATTAGAGGAGTGGTCTTCTTGGTTGAATATCTTAAACAAATGACACATTCTCTAAACATTTTCTTAACTCGCTCTTTTGCTTGAACAATCCAGAATTTAGTTCTCAGAAAATTCAACATCACTTGGGGTCCCCCATGTGAAGTCTGGTGATGAGCATCAACAATAAGAAGTCTAGTCAAATGATTTTTAGCAGGCATAATTATTGGATGCTTGGTATCGAAACAAGCATCTGAGTGAGTGATGCGGCCAGACACTCTTAAGATTCCCTTTTCGTCCAAAAAAGGAACAAGAGTGCGTAAGGGACTCCTTTTAGGTACACATCCTCGAGTCTTTAACTGTTTTATTTCATGTTCAAATTCACGCTCTTGTACTTGCTTAATGCAAGCAAGTAAAGAATCTTCAATCTCTTTAGCTGTCACAAATTTTGGAAAATGTATATTATTAACTTTATCTTTTCGAAATTTCAAATTCAAAAATCTCCTACAGTATGAAACGACTCTTAGTAACCTCGGTAATTATGAAAATTTTGACCATATAAACTCTTCGTCTTGATTGGATAAAACAGTTAAAGATCTGATTTTCTCTTCCTCGTGTGTATCTTCAATGATTGTATCTTCCATCTCGATTCTGTTCTTGGATAACCACGGAGGTCCTTGCCACCACAAAGGATGAACGATCAAATCCTTCGGGTGCAAGCCTCGTGACGCACAGTCCGCTGGGTTGGTTTCCGTGGGTACATGATGCCACTGCTCAGCCTCCATGATGTTCAGAACTGTAGACACTCGGTTTTATAGAAGTTACCTATATTTATTCTTATTTTAAGACAGATTCACTCCGTCCGTTATGACATTGGATTACATCTATTAGTACAGCATGCCGGAGTGGCATAAGGATAAAATAGTGAGTTGTAAGACGCGAACTTGGATTCTGCAGCATATAAAACAAATCTAATAATCCGGCGTACATTAAGTTTCATGTTTCGTACCAATGTTCGTTGCACACATCTGCAGCCCTCTGCAAAAATTATATAATATTTTAGTTAGAATATGTGTAGGTATCGAGTCGACAACAAACGAAGGAATTTGCCAAGAAATGTTACGCAAAAGTAATTTGCTGGCGATAATCGTATTGCAGCAAAAAAAAAATTGGCATATGAGCCATAGGCTTGGTTTGCCAAACTTATATTTTTTACTAGTTTTATGCTGTCACCAACATCCCGACGTGAATCAGTTTAAGTCTGTATGTGCGGGTATTTGTGTTCGCTCGTGTGTGTGTGTGCGCTTGTGGGTCTCTCTCTCTCTGTGTGTGTGTGTGTGGGTACGTACGTGCGCCCAGGTGTGTGTGTGTGTGTGTGCGTGTATGTATGTGCGCACGTGTATGTGTGTGGTACCACACAAAGGATGAACGATCAAATCCTTCGGGTGCAAGCCTCGTGACGCACAGTCCGCTGGGTTGGTTTCCGTGGGTACATGATGCCACTGCTCAGCCTCCATGATGTTCAGAACTGTAGACACTCGGTTGCTCACAAAAGTAGTCCAACGGCTAGCACCTCCTCTGAGCCATGCCAGAACAATAGTGGAATCTGTCCAGCCGTACAACCGCTTTTTAGGTATCTCCAGCACTTGTGCTACTTCCCATACAAGTTTAGCAGCCAAAGCAGCACCACTCAACTCAAGCCTCGGAATAGACACTTCCTTTACGATTGGTGCAACCTTAGTTTTAGCAGTCACTAAGTGGACGTGAGCATCATGAGATTCATCTAGTACTCTAATATAAACAACTGCTGCAAATGCAGTCTGTGAAGCATCTGAAAATACATGTAACTCAGTTGTAGAACCTCGTGTAACATCAAACCATCTCGGTATTTTCAGTTGTTTCAAATCTGTCAAACTACTCCTATATGAAAGCCACTCGCTCAACAGATCCTCAGGTAAGCTGTGATCCCACGACAAGCCTGTCTTCCAAAGAAGCTGAATAAATTTCTTAGCATTAACCACAACTGGAGCAATCCAGCCTTCTGGATCATACAGTCTTGCGACATCTGCTAAAACTTGTCTCTTAGTAATCGGCTCCTTAGTCTCTGGTAGGTCTATTGTATAAACAAAGCTATCAGTCTCTCTGCACCAACTCACCCCAAGTACCTTGATAGTTTTGTTTAATTTTATAGGCTCCATTTGATCACATCGCTCATCCCTTATTTGTTGTAGTACATTGTCACTGTTACTATTCCACTTCTGAAGCTCGAATCCTCCCAGTTTCATTAGCTCATTCATCTCTTGATATATTTTTAATGCCTCATTATCTGTATCTGCTCCTGAAATTAAATCGTCCATATAATAGTCTCTCTTTGTAATCTTTGCCGCTAATGGATACTTTTTGTTCTCTAAATCAGCTAATCTCTGTAAACATTTAACTGCCAAATATGGCGCGCATGCTGTACCAAACGTTAGGCGTAAAAGCTTGTAGTGTTTTATTGGCTCTGATCCATCTGCTGCAAATCTCCAGACGATTCGCTGGAAGTCTGTATCGTCTTCAGCTACACAAACCATTCTATACATTTTTACAATGTCTGCGATAATACATACCTTGTGGCATCTCCACCTCATTAAAATATGTCTCAAATCTTGCTGTAACTTAGGACCAACAAGAAGATCGTCGTTCAGTGATACATCATTGTCTCCTTTGCTTGACGCGTTGAATACTATTCTCAGCTTCGTTGTTTCTTTGTCTTCTCTTATCACTGCATGGTGTGGAAGATATACACAGTTAAGATTATCCATCTCGTTCTCGTCTACTGGTCTCATGTGATTTAAGCTCAAATACTCTTCAAATACCTTGTTGTACTCTTCTCTTAGTTTCGGATCTCTGGATAATCTTCTCTCTAACGCCTCTAATCTCTTGATAGCTATTTCTTTAGAGTGACCATACTTACTCTTAGGATCATCTGTGCTAAAAGGTAATTTTACCACAAATCTCCCTTCATCATCTCTCACCGTAGTTGACTCGAAAATTTGCTCACATAATTTCTCGCTCTTCGTCATTATCTTTTGTAATGAGTTTGGTTCGTCCTCCATCTCCCAAAACTTCTTAAGCTGGTCATCTTCTTCAATATGAACATGCATGCTAGAAAAATTAACTTTCGCTAACTCACCAGATTCTCGTGTCACTCTCCCTGATACAATCCATCCGAAAACCGTGTTCTGAGCCATTAGCCGCCCTCCAGATTGCTTGATAACTCCATCTAATAATATCTCACTGTACACCTCCGCACCGAGTAAAATATCAATCTTGCCAGGCACCGTGTAGGTAGGGTCCGCTAAAGGTAAGTCTACGACATTTGACCACTCTGGAACATCAAGCGTCGTCGCTGGAAGCAAAGAGGTTAAGGAATGTAACACATAAGCGTTTACATGAATTACACTCTCTGGGTTATAGCGTGATACTAGGCGAAGTGAAACCGTGTGTTTTATTTTTAAACGACCATCCCCTAATCCTGAAACCCAACCACTTACAGGTTTACGTGACAAACCTAGAAATTGAACAGTTTTTTCAGTTATAAAGGAAGCTTGGGACCCCTGATCTAGCAAACATCTAATAGTTTGTTTACAATTACTGGAATTAAATACCTTAACTCTAGCCGTTGCCAGCAGGACCTGGTTCGGTTGCAGCATCCCTCTAGAAAATGCAGTAGTAATATGCGTGTTACCTCGTGGTCTACTCTGTCTCTCACTTATAGGTTCACTCGTGGCAGCCGTCGCAGCAGCGCTCTCACTCGATGGTGCTGTCTCCTGGTAGTTCTGGGTGTCTCTGTTTTCTCTCTCAAAATGTAGGGTAGTATGATGCCGGCGTCCACATTTCTTGCAATTGGTTGACTGGCGACATCTCAGCGCAGCATGTGTAGGCGATAAGCAATTGAAGCATAATTTGTTGCTCTGCACGAAATCTTGTCTTTTATTAGGTGTTAAAATACTGTATTGTTTGCATTGATATAGGTAGTGATTTTCATGGCACATTGCGCATTTGACTTCATTACTCCTCGACTTGCTCTCAAATGAAGTATGAAATGCTTTAGGTTTAGATATAGGCTTAGCTTGTGGTGCGTGACGTATTGCATTAGTATCTATCATCTCCAAAGATCTAAATCTACCTTCCAAATAATCTCGTAAAAGTTCCCAGGTTGGCAACTCATCCATGCATGTTGCGTTTAGATGCTGTTCCCAATATTTAATTGATTCTGAATCCAACTTTGACACCACTAAAAACACAATAATTGCATCCCAATTCTTCGTACATATGCCTATATTTTCCAATGACTTCAAACAGGTAGAAGTAGTATCCACTAATTGCTTAATCGCGTTAGCTGACTCATTGTGCAATTTCTTTAACGAAAATAAGTTTCTCAATACAGCATTACAATTGTACCTTTTATTATCATAACGGCGTAATAATTGTTTCCAGGCTTCATCATAGTTCGCATCCGTTGTCGAAAAATTACGTAATAAGTTTAGTGGCTCACCCGATAAATTACTCTTCAAGTAATGAAGCTTTTGGACTGGCGTAATTAACTTATTGTTGTGAATTAATGATGAAAACATATCATAAAATGTCTGCCACTCTTCGTACTTGCCGTTAAAAGTAGGTAGCACAATGCGGGGTAGTCTGATATCACTATGCAGGCCTTTGTCCTGCATTGCTGCCGGTTCCGATTGGGAAGACGCGCTGATAGCTGTTGCTTGCGAAGTAGGCATCATTGGTTGCAAAGCTTCTAATATCAAAGACTTATATTGGATGTAAAGTTCTTCGAAACATTCATATTTGTCCTCGGAAAAATAAGGGTAGTTTTGGTTGGACAATGTTTCGCTTACTATCGCCTTATGTCCGTCCTTGAAATTGTAGTACAATCCTTCTAGTGATTCTAACCTAGTTTCCAAATAAGGTCTTTTTATTCTATCTTTAGGTGTCTTCTTAAAGTTTTTCTCGGCTTTCTTTAAGTTTTGGAAATTTTCTTCTTGAATAGCGAATAGTACCTTCAATTTATTCACGTCTGTATTCATTGTAGCCACTCGTAGTAATACCAATAGCAACACAAAATGATGTATAAATCGGTAAATAACTCAGCTCAGTTCTCGTAATAAATCGTAAATAACGATAGGTATGTAGGTAATAAGTTCGTTATAAAACTCGCTCACTCCGTGTTAAAGTTCACAATCACTCTGTTCGTATAGCAAATATTGCTTGCACTCAAAGTTTTAACACGTAAATCTCGTAATTAATCACACGTAATTGTTATTTTCACTAAAAACTCGTAATAACTTGCAGATGCATTGCACCGTCATCGCATTCCGATACACGTCTATATTTCGCGGTGGGTGGGCCGGCCGCTCATTAGCAATGCAGTTCATGCGGCTCGATTTGGACCATGTTCGTTCGTAATAAGGTTGATCCTCGCTACTGGGATAATTTTGAAGACAAAGACGTGCGGTCAGGGCAAATTTTTATTCGCTACTAAATTCAATGCGTTTTGAGCGTTATACCCGTACAGGGACTTACCTAATATTTTACACACAATTTCTACATTCCTTGTATCCCAACATGACAAATCAGTCAACTGAAAAGTATATGTAGTACTTAATTGTATTACGCTATAAAGGCATTCCGATTTCTCACAATCCTACTAATATAATAAGCACAAAAGTTTGTTAGGATGGATTACTTTTTCACACGAAAGTACTGAATGGATTGAATGAAACTTTACGGTAATAAAGCTGGTACAGCATAATTAACACATCAGGGGGCACGGCAGTGCCCCCGCCAAGTCGAGCGCGAAGCAAACCCTGCATGCCGTACCATCCTTTACCGGAACCATTTCGCCGCATTTTCAGGCCCCTATTTGAAAACCTTTGGGTAAGACCAGAACGCTGAAATTTTCGTCATCCAGTAAGCTTAAAATACAAAACTTCAAGTCTGTAGGTCATTTAGTTTCGAAGATATGTGACAGCAAAAATTCGCATTTTCGACAGACACTCACTCAGTCACTCATGATCATCAAAATATAGTTGGAAAATGTTACAAACAGATGTAACATTATGTGTAAACTATATTGACTTGTACCCTGTACCCTTGTATTGTGTAGGTTAGTACCTATAAAATAATGTTCAACAACCAAGTCACGCACTATTAACTGTAATAATAAAGAATCACAGTAAGGAACCTTAGACTTGCCACGACTGTCTAGATTTCATTACTTTTAGAGATAAACAAGCAGCTCCATCGAGACTTGGCTAGTTTTTTACAAAATATTTTTGGTGGGATAGAATATATTTAAAAGGATATTGCCATTTCAAATATGTACCACCAATATTGAAGAGAGTATAGTAGCGGGCTACAGTAATACAATCCGTTAATAAAATTAAATATAGGTACAGAAGCAGTGTTGTTAGTTTCAAATTTAAGTGCATATGTGGTGTGGTAAGTACATACACCTCAGTCTCTTTGATAATAGGAATATCCTGCATTGACTTATTACAAAGTTGGCAGCCTTACCCGTGATTAGGAACACATACCTCATTGTTGATATCGAAGACGCCCTCCTGAATCTTCTCGTAGATCTCTTTGGCGGTGTTGATGAAGGCCTCCTCGACGTTGGCGGCGGTCTTGGCCGACGTCTCCATGAACACCAGCCCGTGCTCGCGCGCGAACGCCTCGCCCTCCTCTTTCTTCACTTCGCGCCGTGATTCCAGATCGCTGTAGCAAAGGTGTTGACACGTCAAGCCAATTTGTTCCTTATACTGAAATTGGTTTGGTCGTAATTTATTATTTGAGGTCAAAATTTTGTAATACCGAAATAATTGTTGCGGCATCCTTTTTTGCTAAGTTCTGGTGAAATTGAGTTTCGTTGCATCGGTACATTACCTCAAGTTAAAATATTTTGGTGTAAATACTGTGGAACTGCATTCAATCATATTTTTATCAATGTAGGGTTGCCATCCGTCCGGGTTTCCCCGGATTTGTCCTAGTTTGAAAGGCGTCCGGGCCGTCCGGCCCGGGGCTTTTAAAAGTAAAATCCGGACACTTTTGAAATCGAAACTTAAATTCTTATAGATAAGCGATAAATCCACAATCAAGAAGGCACGGCAAAATAATAAAAAATGTTAAAGTGTCCGGGGAAAATTTCGCCAAAATGTCCGGGATATCAATACCTAATTGCCCATTAGGTAGTCTTCTGAATCAAGAGTGAGGTGTCATTTTTGTAGAAACTAGAAATTGTATTATTTTGACAATATTTATTTATCATTGTCTAAATACTCTGATATAAAATTAAACTAGACTCCAATTGGATTGATAAGATTTATTTTGGTATTGAGGGCATCATAGTGGAATAATTTGTAATTAATTATATCTGATTCCATCTTTAATACATCAAGTAACAACATTCCAGACTAATTAAAATTTCCATTTTTCGCGCGTATTAGGGATTTCATGTGTTGAGAATCGAAATGGTCTGTTACAATTATATTGAGTACTCTTCATGGACTTTACAAACCTTCTGACGGAAAGAACTCAACTGGCTCATTTAGTAGTTACCCCAGCCTTCTGAATCAAGGATGGTGGGTTTGATTGCCACTTGTTGTTGTTGATTTGTATGATGACCATTTGTTTTTGTTCCATATCTGGGTATTTGTATTTAAGCATAATGTTTGTAGTACCCTTAGTTAATCCGATACCCATAATCCAAGAAGCCACACAGTTTATGTGATCTGAGCAATGTATGTTATTGTAAGACATACTTGTCCCTACGAAAAGTGGAAGTACTTCCGCCGAGCTAGAGGTACGATGGACCATCTTGGTTTTTCGTACCTCTATGCATACATAAACTTCGTATGCGCAGTGTAGGTCTTCCATAGAAGTTGTATGCAGCGATTTCGCATTGTATGGAGATTGCGTTAAGCGGGGAGTACATCGCCATCTGTTGTTAGCTGGCGGACTAGTGATTGCATGTTGTAGATAGGTGTCGCAACATGTCGCTACATTATGTTGTCTGATGTTTAGGTATAGTAGTCAAAAACTCGCAATTCTAGAGTGTTAATTAACATACCTTTTGTTTCCAATTAACATAATGACCATATTGGAGTTGGAGTGCTGGCGCGCGTCCTCGAGCCAGGTGGTGAGGTGGTTGAAGGTGTCCCGCCGCGTGATGTCGTACACGAGCAGCGCGCCCGCCGCGCCGCGGTAGTACGACCTTGTAATTGATCTATAGGACAAGATAACCACATTTTGACAATGTTCTGATCTTGTGAAACCCAATGGTCCTTATTTGAACCAAATTCCATTGTTTAATCAAATTTAAATAGATGTAAGGGAGCGAAGCTATCACCTTTTCGCTCCAAGCCATCATCACCTGCCCGTGGTGCATCCTGCCAAACAACAAACGAGGCTCTTGCAAACCGACTGGTCGCGGTAAAACCATCACGATAGAAGGCGTAGCTAAATACCATAGGGCGATGACGGGCAGCAGCGTCACCGGAGCGAGAAGCTACGCCCTGCGAATCGCCAACCCGCCTGCCCAGCGTGGCGATTATGGATATATCCTCCAGAAGTTTGCCCTAGGTGGCGAACAACTAGTGAGGCCTATGTCCAGCAGTGGACTGCAATAGGCTGATGATGATGAATCAAAGTTAAAATCATGTTAATTTACAAAGGTCATCAAACTATCACAGCATTCTACCGAAAAGAAACGAGCAAGAAACTCATGTTCTCACACTATTTTCAATATATGGTTTACAATAACTTTATATCAGATTTATATTTTATCTATCCTGTATGCCGTCTAGGCCTTATATCTTTTTAGTGAAATAGAAATAATTATTACTTTAGCTGTTGTATAACCATATCTATTTGCATAGTGAACTTCAATTCTAATGATAACTTATCTTTGAAATTAGACTCTAGTACATGCACAAAAATTAAAAAAGAATATGTAGATTTATTACATTTGTAGTAGTATGTCTCAAGTTTATCACACAGTCTTGTAACTAAGGACTCACCAATGCCTATAATAATAGTCATTGATGAGTCACTAGAAGTGATCAAGCATTTTAAAATGAGACACAAAGTGAGGTATAGATTCTATTGAGCTCCAACAATTTAAATCTACATGTTTTGCATATGTCTATTATTTCTAAATATGTACTATATATATGTATAAAAGTTTAATTAGGACAGAAGCTAAGCAACTGTTGATGTTGGTTGGTTCAGCAGTTATCTAATTAGGTGAACAAAATGTTGAATATTCTGAACTGAGTTAGGTACTGTTAATCAATCTTTACTAAATGCAAAAGTAACTCTACTTGTTGCAGTTTCACAGCAATACGGATGATGACAAGGTATGAAAATGAAGAAAATAATTAGTCCGTCTCTTAGATAATAAAAAAATATAAGACCCGTATTTTTTGTTTTGTCGAAATAACAAGAAAATACTTAGATATAGCGCATTAAATTTACGGAGTGGGGGCTAACTACGTCACGTTAGAGTATATTTTGTACTCTAACGTGACGTCATGTGACATTTAAAATCAATGTATCTTCGTAAGTTTTTGAACAAGAGGCAAAATAAAAAATACGTATCCAATATTTTTCATTAATCTATCTGATGGACATTAAATTATTTTTTAGTCATCATCCCAATTATACTGTACCTATTTAAATGAAGTTTGGTATACAGATAGTCTACAGCCTAAGAAAGGACACAGACTACTTTTTATTGCAAAGAAAGGGCTGTAAGGAGTTTAAGAAGAGGGGATAGAAAGAGAGTATCATTATTTATATAGCTGGAAGGCTGTTGAATTTAGACAGTTGATTTAATATAAATAAATATGACTCAAAGTTATCTTATGTGTACAATAATTAGCACATGTAATTTATTATGCTAACTAAATACACTATTCCCTGTGGATGAAGTCTCAGCTCCAGTTAGTAATAAATATACATGACACACCAACTACTTGATCTTATACTAAGGTTTCCCTTTGTACTGTGAGAAACAGACATTGACATAAATGGACAACTAATTATTTATCACTTATGATCTAAATGGGCAATGAAATGAACATTACCTGAATGCTTCCTGACCAGCAGTGTCCCAAATCTGGAGTTTGATCTGCTTGCCATCAATAGTGATCATGCGAGCTCCGAACTCAACACCGATAGTCAGATCGTGCACTGGCTGGAACCGTTTGTCTGTGAATTGCAGCAGTAGGCAGGATTTGCCCACACCTGATGGACAATATTGAGAATCTCTTAGTATTATGTCGAGAATGTCTAACTTTTTCTCAAGCGGAGCTCAATCTTCTTCACAGAGTAACTTATTTAAGACTTTTTTTGAAATCATGGTTTGAAAAATTCCTTGAACATGAAAAAAAGCTAAAACATTTAGTGGAACCCAAATTTAGTAAAACCCAAGCATTAACCAGTCCTCTCAGACATATCAGTCATAAATTAGCATCAAAGTAATTCTTCTTGGTGAATTACACCAGTAATTTATTTCTATGAAATGAGATACACTTAAATTCTATCTCTTGAATACTCGTAATTACACAATTTGTACTAAAATATCCAAAATATTAGTCTAAAATATTGCACAAAGCAACAAAGAAGACCTTGAGAAAACAAAAGGAACAAACTTATCCATTGTTATTACTGATAGACTTGTTTACGTCCCGATGAGCACACAATGAGCATAATCCAATGTGACTGGTCCATTCCCTTTTACGCAGGTACTGGAAAGCGTAGGCGGAAAACAAAACTAGGAACATACTACACATAGATAATATCGATGTTTAATTACGATACGCGAATTCTAATTAACTGAGCCATTAGTCAAGTCCAAACTATTTTACCTCCCACATGTTTAAGCAAACCATAACACGTTAAAAATATCAGCAAGCAACAATAACAGGGCAGATAAAATAATAGGCACAAAATCAATACCTGTGTCGCCGATGATGATGTATTTAAATAAGTAAGCGTATGCCATTTTCACGACTGCTTCTCGTAATTACACGAAAATACTGTGAATAAAAAGGGTAAATAAAGTTTACGGAGTCAATTACAATACAAATAAGACGCAATTTTTAGAATTCACACAGCTGGCTGAATCAATTTGTCATTGTGAAATTTGTGGAAATTTGACAACTAAAACCATAGGTTATAGATAGATAATAGAGTGTTGCCAGGCCAAAATTTTTGCTACATGCTTTTGCAATATTATTTCAAAAAAATAATTTGTTGGACCGCACTTATGTAAAAGTAGTGAATACCGCCATCTATTGTTGAGTAGCTGTTATTATCTCAACCCCTGCTTTTCAATTAGAATTGCAACTTTTTAACGATAGATAGCGGTAGGTGAGGTGGCGCTAGCGTCACGTAAAAAATCGGCTCCGGGTACATTTGTGATAAAAAAATACAAATACGTGTTTATCTCTATCAATAGTGTGTGCATTGTGTTAAGACTATCCCAATTATCAACGTCTAACGTTTGCTAAACAATCAGAATAGTAATAATTACAAATAGAGTGCAAATATTAACTTTGAACTTAGTGTACTTTTAGAACCATAATAGACCCAAGTGAGTGAAAAACACAGAATTAACCATATTTATAGAAACAATAGTAAGTTATGAACTGTGAATTTATCATGTGAATAATAAATACGGTCAATTGCGAAAATATATTGCCGTTAATATTTTAAACAGAAGACGCTTTCAATATTTATTTCAAACGCGCATGCGTAAACCGCATCCCCGAACCAATCTGTTTTTAATATATTCACAGAAGAACGCCATCTAGTGGCAAAGTTGAACACTTCTTATAGCAATGACACGTACGGAAGCAGGTACTTTTTCCACCAAGACACAAGAGGGCGCCTAGTGTTCGTGAATATTCGAAGTGGCCACTTTAATGTACAATTGAAGTCTTGTACGAGCTACGTCGTACATGGTGCAGCCGTCAGCAACGACCTACATGCAGCGACCTGACCGATGGACCCAGCGAGTGCAGCGTCGGCGTTCTACACCGACGGCACACAACCCAAGACCCTCGACAGTGTGCATACAATAAAACTTACTACAAATAGCATTGAATTATCACAATTAAATAGATTTCAACCGTCTGTGTTGGGTCTCATTTCCCCCCGCTGCGGCCAAGACACCTTTAGCCGTCACTATGATCAGTCGCGTGAGTCTGCGCGGCTGGCAGCGGGTCCGCACCACCTACCTACCGTCCCGTCTCTTCCCGCTCGCTACCCCGGGCATCCCGGGAGCGAGCTCTCTTCACCTATTATTTATATAAGTATATATTTACTCGGTTAGGCGGGGCTAGGGCTCTAGGGACTTAGTGTCTTAGGGGTAAAGGGACTCTAGGATCACTAGGGAGTTAGGTTCCCTTCCTAACCGCACATATTTCTGACTGGCGGGACCCGGTGCCTTACAACCACCGCTCCTGCCCGGACATTTTGACCCTTGGCGGGTCGGGAGGAATGCTCCTGCCCGTACAAGTCTGTATTACGAAATCAGAAATAATGGCTGTTATTTGCGGAAAATGTAATGATATAATTAATGGGCGGCAATTTTTAAGCTGCATATGCTGCCTAAATACCTATCACATCCAGTGTACGAACGTATCTCAGACTAGATTTTATATGATGGAACCTGAACGAAAATCGTCATGGAAATGCAGCGAATGTCTAATGAAGACCCATAAAATATTGGATAATGTTCCCAAACTTTCACCACATCCATGCCTCTCTCCGCCTTTAACTGCTCACAGACATAACCCTCTTCAAAGTAACTATAAAATAACAGTACCTACTGAGAACTCCTTTGAGATACTTTCTTCAGACGAGGACGAAAGTAATTGCACTATTGACTCGTGTACTTTACTCGAAAACAAGTCAATAATATTAAACGTCAAAAAGTCCGAACCCAAATTGACTCTACAAAAAAATATGAAGGACATGGAAAGAATTATTTTAGGACTTCGAGACAAATTGCAATGTGCAGAAATAGAAATTCAGAATTTGTTGTCAGAAAATAGACTCCTCAAAAGTCAAGTTAACAATCCGAAGGACATTTGCAAAACAACTCCAATAAAAGCCGCAGAGGAAAGAATATCCATAACTAAAACAAGACTCGATTTCGTTGAAAATACTGAAACCATAAACTCCAAACCAAGTTTATTCGAAAAATCCCAGGACACAGGAACTCCACCACCAGGAAACCGTTTACCGCCCTGCACAGTTCCTGATATCGAAGATTCCAGCAGCATACCGGCATTCACATCTTCCCCGCCCGAGTTCCAGGCCACAGACCCCGACTTTCCCTCATCATTTAATCCCTCAAATAAATCGAAGATATGCTTATTATCAAACGGCTGCAAATTCAACCTACTAAACTTAGCCGGCCGACACCTCTCGACATCACAAGTCTGCCACTACGCGTTACCAGGTGGCGCCATACAACAGCTGTTCAATGGACTAGACAAGAAACTTACAAATTTTACTCTCAACGATTACTGTATAATATTTATAGGCGAAAGCGACTTTCTGAAGTCTTATAACTATAATGAAACAATAGAATACATCAGAAACAGTCTTCAATCCATAACACACACAAATGTAATTATTTGCTTGCCAACTTTCAAATGTAGGAATAATGTAAACTTATATAACAGGCGAATCGAAATTTTTAATAGGCTATTATATACAGATAATCTAAAGTACCAATATGCTTATATACTCGACTCGAACAAAAATCTAAATTATACAACCCAGATGTTTAATTTCACTTTGGGTACTATAACAAAACAAGCGTTACAGATCATTCTCAGTGATGTAAATAAACGCTGTAGAAAAACAAGTAGAGTAAAATTTTTTCGTCCCTAAGTACCATAGTAAAAAGAACTGTAGTAAAGCAGATGATAGGGTTGACACACAGATAGATACAAACAAACTCCGAATCCTTCATCAGAATATAGCTGGCATCTGTAACAAAGCAGACTTATTAGACTTTACGTTAAAAGAACTACAAGATAAAAATATAGAAGTAGATATTTTATGCTTTTCCGAGTCCAATGTCAAACAGGGTACAGAAAGTAATGTTAAACTGAATAATTATAAACTTATATCTTCATTCTGTCGGGAAAAAAGTAAGGGTGGTACTTGTATTATGATAAGAAAGACAATGGAGGCTAAACCGCTACATCCGTCACAATTAAGTACGAAGTTTTACTTCGAATGTTGCGGTATAGATTTAACTACATTAAACTTGATAGTGGTCACAATATACAGAATTCCGGGTCAGACTAACTCTCAAATTGGTATATTTCTCCACAAATTAGACCTTCTCTTAGAATATCTGACGACAAAGTTTAGTAAAAGAAAAATTGTTATCTGCGGCGATTGGAACATAGATGTATTGAAACAAAACTTGCACTCTAAAGAGCTAACAAGCACTTTATCTAACTACGACTTCAAAATACATATTCTAACGCCTACCAGGTTAAACTCGTGTATTGACCAGATCGCCAGTAACATAAAGAACTCTACAAGTGATATATTACACTTAAGTCTCTCCGACCACGAGACCGCACAATTATTGACTCTTAATATGAAGAAGCAAAAGTCATTTTCTACGTGGTTTCAATATAAAAGAGATTTTAGCGAGGAAAATATAATAAAGTTTAAATCTTGCATTTCTGCTTTAACCTTCTCTGATGTTTTAGAAAGGGATAACTTCAAAGAAGCATTCAATAGTTTTTATGAAGATTTAGTTTTATTTTACAACTTATGCTTCCCGATAGTGAAAATAAAAATGAATAACAGACCATTTAAATTAAAATGGCTAAGCAAGGGCTTAAAGAAATCTTGTCGTATAAAACGTAAATTATATCTCGAATTCTGCAACCATTTACGTAACAAGAAGGACAATAAAAACGAATCACATAAGAAATATAAAAAATACAATAACATATTAAAGAAATGCATACTAAACGCACAAAAAATAAAAAATAAAAAGTATATACAACAAAACGGAAATAATCCAAAAGCTATATGGAATGCTATTTCTTCAACTATATCAAACAACTGTCATCTCAACGATATAAACATTATAAAAACAAACAACGAAACATATTCGGATCCACTAAAAATTTGTAACATCCTTAATAATCATTTTATTAATTCAACTTCATGCAAACAAACCTATAAAACTAATAATATAAATAAAACTATCATTCACAATTCACGCACAATGTACTTGACTCCGGTAACTACTTCAGAAACATACAACATTTTAATGTCCATAAATAATAGCAAATCCAGTGGTCACGATGGAATAATTACCAAAATCATAAAAACATGTGCAGTCTATTTATCCCTTCCGTTATCTCATATTATAAATTTATCATTCGAACAAGGACAATTCCCAGACCAAATGAAGATATCCATTGTGAAGCCACTTTTTAAGAAAGGGGACAGATCAGATCCGGATAACTATAGACCAATAACCATTATCCCAATTTTATCAAAAGTTTTAGAAAAGGCCATGTATACCAGAATGAATGATTTCCTTACAAAGTTTAAAATTTTAAATTCGCATCAATATGGTTTCCGGAAGGGAAGCTCTACCGCACTAGCTTGCTTCGATTTAATTAATTAATTATATAACAGATAGCATCAACAACAAAACTCCGATCATATCTGTTTTCTTAGATATGACAAAAGCCTTCGACTTTGTTAATCATCAGATTCTACTTCATAAGCTAGATAAATATGGAATCAGAGGCAATGCTAATAACTGGATACAAAATTATCTGAAAGATCGTTTACAATTCGTAGAAATCTCACAAATCAACCCCAATTCTAACAGGAACAGCTTAGAAAAAAAACATTTTAGGTCATCCACAATGGTCAATAATACAGGCGTACCCCAAGGTAGCATTCTAGCTCCTCTTCTTTGTCTAATTTATATAAACGATTTACCAAATATCATAACTCACCGTTCAATACTATTTGCCGACGACACAACCCTAATTATAAAGCAGAATAATGATGAACCACTAGAATGTACAGTAAATAGAACTCTTTCAGCAGTAATAGAATGGCTTCAATGTAATGACTTAAAAATAAACCTAAGTGATCGCAGCCTAACTAAGACAAAAGTTATGGCATACCGTTCATACAATACCGTCGAATCAAAAATACAAGTAAAACACAATCAGACCATCATTGAAAATGTTAAGGCATTTAAATTCTTAGGTCTGAATGTTGACGAGCACCTGAATTGGAAGGGTCATATCGACACCATCTGCGGCAAACTTGACCGCTATGTATATGCCCTGAAGAGGTTAAGGCAAACAATTTCTTCAGAAGCTGCTTTAACAGCCTACCACGGATACGTATCCTCGGTCCTTAGTTACGGCCAGTAGCGGCGTTAGGGTAGGGCGCGGCTGGGCGATCGCCCGGGGCGCTGGATAAAAAAGGGCGCCGCAGGCGCCCTTTTTTAACCGGCCCATTGTCATAGTTCGAGGTTTACTTAATCGTAAAATCCCATAATTAAGCTAAAATACTTTATGTTGGCAGCAATCAAGTTGGCAGTATTCAATTGTTCATTCGGAATTCATTTTATCGGGAATCCCCGATCATAGAAAAACACATTGTCTATCCCTTTTTAACATTTTGGTTTGGTTTGGTTAACCAAAATGTTAAAAAGAGATGTGATTTTCTATGATCGGGGATTCCCGAATTATTTTTAACGAAGCGTAACAAATCAGCTTGTTCTCATTCATAAAATTGGTGTGCGTACAAAACAATTATTCTAATACCACATTTACACTCTCGCCTCGCGGCTCGCCTCGTGGCTCGCGCCACGCCCCGCGAAACGAGCTTGGTGTTTACACTCTCGTCACGAGTTCAGTTGTCTTTGAGCTCGCGACAATGGAGGACGTCGAAATGTTAGCGGCAACAAGTCTTGGTTTATTGAACTTCTGTTACTACACATTTAATACAAATAAAAAAATGTAAAATGTAACTTAATCAATTAAAGGTCTATTCATTTCATTTGTAATGACAACCTCTTCCACGCATCGTTTACTTTATGGTTCATTTTATGGTATTTATTTTTGGGATCCCAAATAATAGGCTATTATGGCTAAAAATTGTAATTAGTCCGTCTTTTAGCTTATTCAAAAATAAAAGACACGTATTTTTTTATTTGTAAATTAGACTAAAACTTACAAAGTTATAGCCCGTTGAAATTACGCGTGACGTCACTCGGTGAGGCATTTTTACGGGAGCGAGTGACGTCAAAGACTCCCACTCCTAACTTTTGATGCCTTGTATCTTTGCTATTGTTTATTTGAATGAAAAAAGGAAAAATACGTGTCTTTTATTTTTGAATAATCTAAAAGACTGACTAATTACAATTTTTAGGCCATAATAGCCTATTGGTTCCCTTTGAAATGCTCCAATAAATCTAAATGTTTCCTCATAAGACTAGTAATCAGACGGTCTATGCTACGTTGCGATCGGTGCTAATGTTTCTACTATCGAGTGACATTAGTTTATCTAAAAAGTTGTATAGTGTAAAGAATATATTTGCGGCGGGCGTAGAAATATGTGGCTTCTAAAAATGTCTTAATTCCCATACGTCGATGATCGTGATTTTTTCGTACAAATCTGTGCATTCTCACAAAACACAAATATTTTGCTGCCATATCAACGTGTGCTTATTTTTTTTAATTTTTTTAAATTTTTTTTTTATTGTTAAGTCATAAGTTATCACGATTCATACACTTAAAATAAAACAACGAATATTAATAATGTTTTAGGTTTTTTACGCAAAATTAATTAAATTATTATTGAAGTAGATTTGTGTGTGTTTAACCCAATAGACTCCACGTAAAGAGCCACTTGTATGTATGTGAGTCTGTAGGCGGTACGTTGGGAGCCAGTTGTAAAAGGTGCGAGGTGACGTAAGACGTTCGATAGGGCTGATGATGAACAGCGGCAGTTCACCCAAGCAGGAGGCTGTGGAGCCATAGGCCAGTTAAACACGGCGATGGTGATAATGATGGTAGCACTGTGTTGTTGAGAATACTTACAGAGTAAGATCCACTTATCCAAAGTAGCGATTCGCGATTATACCGCTCTGTATGACCGATTAAAGTAATGACACCAGTAAAGCATGCTGAAGCTAGTGCGTAAATGCATAAAGTAGTAAATACGATGCATGGAAAATCTATGGAAGCCTTATACATTAGGAGAATCATAACGACGCCGCGATGTAAGTAAAGTACTGGCAGCGCCTTCTATCTGATCCACAATCTGATCTTGCAAAGACTTGAAACTTTGTTCAAAGTAATTTGTAATAAATAATTATTTCTTTAAATAAATGGTTATTACATTCTATGCTTCCCCTTTTTTCGTATGAGTTTGAATTGGAGTTGGAGGGCGCTGTCGAAATCTCGCCCAGGGCGCTGGTAGTGTGGGGTGCAACAAAGAGAAGCCTCCTCGAGTGGCAAACTGCTACTAATCTCTTTCGGGGGATTGGTAGTAGTGGGTCCCGGCGCACCCTGGGCAACGGCGGGTGGTAATCTCTTAGGAGATTGCCACCCGACGGCTAATTCTCAATGAGGGAGACGAGCTTGCTCGTGAATACGAGCAAGCTGGTCGTCTCGCCTCGGGGCAGACAGAGTCTGCAGCTGCGCGACGTGGGCGCGCAGCACGGTTGGACCGCTTTGGCGGTAGTGGATGGACGCATGGTGATGCGTGGCGGTTTGTCGGCGATGGTCGCAGAGGAAGAGGAGTGCCCTTCGGGGGATCTCGCGGTGTTATCGTTGCCGTCCTCCCTATCTTCTGCGACCCTTGCCGCCGGACCCATTGGTGGTGCTGGTTGACGGCGTCTGTCGGGTTCGCGGACGCTGTCCTAGCTAAGAGGAGGAACGCATGGTGATGCGTGGTG
This sequence comes from Conogethes punctiferalis, assembly GCA_031163375.1. Lineage (NCBI taxonomy): Eukaryota > Metazoa > Arthropoda > Insecta > Lepidoptera > Crambidae > Conogethes > Conogethes punctiferalis. The sequence continues at coordinate 8,750,530 of CM062094.1, forward strand.
GTTTGTCGGCGATGGTCGCAGAGGAAGAGGAGTGCCCTTCGGGGGATCTCGCAGTGTTGTCGTTGCTGTCCTCCCTGTCTTCTGCGACCCTTGCCGCCGGACCCACTTGGTGGAGCCGGTTGACGGCGTCCGTTTGGTCTGCGGACGCTGTCCTGGCTGCGCACTTGTGCGCACTGGGGGGCCCTTGTGGCCGTGGTTACTCGGACGCGACTAGTGGGTGTTGGCCTTTGGCCGTTTTTCCCGGACGTGTCTCGATGGGCGGCGTATTTATACGCCGCGGCTTGGCGGGTCCTTCGGCCACGGTTCTCGTGGCCGTCGGATGGGTCCTTTATGGATTGGTCGCCGGGCAACCTGTTTCCCCTCGCAAGAGGGACCAGGGGGCTTGCCTTAATTGGCCGGCCCGAGTGGAGTTAACCACAATAAAAAACCACCTGTTATCCCGACTTCGGTCGGGACCAGGGGGCGCAAGCTCAAGTGGAGAAAACCACACTAAAAATCCACCGTGCGGTGGCGACTGCACGCCCGACGGGGTCCAGTGAGGGTTGGTGTGGGGACATCTCCCTTGCCTTGCACGGATCCCGTCCTTGGAGGAGGGCGACGGCTTCTGCCTGAGCCCTAGGCTGCCCCAAGTGGGGGGGCCGGCCGAGTCTGCGCAAGCGGACCGCGCTGGTGGTGGCGTGGTGTTATGGTTCATACCAAGATCCCACGTCATCATCACCCAAGGCGCGTTGACGGTGTAGACCGGGGGTTTTTAGTGGGTATTCTCCGTCTCGCTAACATCTAGAGGCGGAGTGAGTCCCACATAACCTGCTGCGTCCCCGAGTAGCAGGTATGCGTAAATGCATTTTCCCCCGGTGCAACAAAAAAAAAAAAAAAAAAAAAAAAGGGCGCTGGTAGTGTTAAAACCGGCACTGGTTACGGCTTAATAATATGGGGCAACTCCGTTGAGGTAGATAGAGCATTTAAACTACAAAAAAAATGTATTAGGGCTGTCAGTGGAGCGAAATTTTTAGACAGTTGCAGGCCATTATTTCAAAAGTTTAACATTCTTCCTTTACCCTGCCTGTACATACGGGAGGTATGCTGGTTTGTCAAACAACATCCATCATTTTATAAAAAGTACTCTGATGTATCTACAAGACCATTACGGCCTAAATATAATCACTTGCTGTACAAACCTCCGAGTAATATGTTCATTTATAAAAAAAATATTTACAATATGTCCATAGCTATATACAACAAACTGCCCTATTCACTTAAAACATTAGAAAATAATTTATTTAAAACTGCCATCACAAAGTGGCTTTCACAAAAATGTTTTTATAGTGTAAAAGAATACATGGATGATTAGTCTTAAGCAGAGGTACTATCTTTTATGTTTTATGTGTTTTAATAAGTGTAGATATAGGTATTAATATAATTACCATGAGATTTGCACGCCTGCTAGCAGGCTAATACTATCTACTGGATACCATTTTATGCCCATCTATTGTATCACTATGTATTTTTGCAAATAAACTTTTGTTATTGTTGTTATTGTTATTGTTCATTTGCTCATTAGACATCGCTTTCGAGTTCAAATTCAAATAATATTATTTTGAATTACCTATCGTTGGTACTAGAAAAGTAACGAGAAATTATTTTTATCACTACATTTACTATTGTTATTAGTAGAGAATAAGCTACAGTTCTATGCAGGATAGTATCGCTGTATTGTTATGCTAATATTTGATTATCTCGACTAACATTATAAGAACTTTTGAATTTTAATGTACATTATTGTTGAAATATCCCATACAATGACTTCACTCCTCCACTAACCAGCTCCCTCGTTTGACTGTTTTACAGAGAACAACAATCTTAGAAATGATATATTTACAATCGATAGTACGGCTGGGATATATCCAATCTAGGTGAGGAAATTATTGTATAAATAAGTAGGTACTGTGTTGTTCCTACCTGCCTACCTAATATTTTCTGAAAAACATTAAGTAGGTTAGTGTCTAGACAATACACCTACTTAATATTTTTAGTTACAAAGTTTTATCGCGATCCACGTGTTCAAACTTGCCCCCTGAAGATTTACGCAAGAGTTTCCAAAAAGCTCAACCAAAAATTATACATGATGTTATTAGCGGAAAAAGTTATTTAATCAAATCGGGTCTCGAAGATAAAATCCGAAAGGTAATACTTACTCAACTAACTATCTACCTGATATGTGGCGCTTAACTTCAAACGGAGGTAACTCCATTTTCCGAAATATTGGAGATTTTGGTATCAAATGAAAGCTGAAAAAAAAATCTACATATCCTTTTTAACATAAAAAGATAAATCCCATTATATTTCGAATAAAACGACCAGAAAATCGTGCTTTTTTAACAAACTTAGACAAATCCTACTAGGCGTTTTTATCAAATGAAGGCAAATCCTCCTCAACCAATCAGCGTGATGCATTTTTTCAATATGGCCGTTAATAAACGCATTGTAGTCAAAAGACGGTCATCTGCATTGCGAATTTTTAATTATTTAACTGATTTTCAGTTGATTACAATGGGTAATTTAGTGAAAACTGTGTCCCGAGTAAAGCCCAAAAACGTTTAAAACATAAAAATTAAAGGTAAACAACGGGAAAAGGCAAAGAAACTGAAAGTAATCTACTACCTTGCTTTTTTTTAACAGATTTTGACAGTCGCGCTAACCCAGGGTTGTACAAGTATTATTCCTTACAAAGACTTTTATTTTGTCGTGTTACAGATGTTGGTGAAATATTTTTCTACTTTATGTTGATGATCAATCATGACTGGCAATTATTAGAATTGCAAAACAATATCGATGTCTTGGGCCCTACTACAGAAAATGAAAACGATCGTTCGTTGAACGGATCGCGTATTTTTGCCCCATAAATCCCTCTCATTTGTTCCTCCCGTGTTCGAATATACGAACTAAAATTCGTCAACGACGATTTTCAACAATTTAATTGATATATTAGAACACGGGAGGTACAAATGAGAGGGATTTATGGTGCAAAAATAAGCGATCCGTTCAACGAACGATCGTTTTCGTTTTTTGGAGTAGGGCCCCAGGTCTGCATTTTACGTTAGTTTATTTTGCACACATTAAAATTAGCTACTGGGTAACTCTACTACTAATCTAGTCAACATTGAGTTTTATACATAATGCCACTTTTCAAAGTTCAAAGCTTACATTGGCTTTTATAATTTCATTTGTCAAATTTGGCCACTATTTCAGGAGCTAGACATTTACGAAAGAGGACCTACTAAGCAGCCAAAATGTGGTTGGTCGTTCTTCGAATAGAAAATCATTTCCACATTTATTGTGGCTTACCTATAATCTACATTCCGGCATATCTCGTATTTACGTATTTATAACATTATTAGCTGCTTTGGTGACAGCCCTTGAATGTTTGTAGAAGAAATCTAACCAAAAGTAGATTTTATCAAATCTGGGCAAGTCCAGTCAAGTTTTATCATAAATAGGCAAATCCATGCAGTATTATTTCAATAACGGGTAAATCCAGCCATGTTATATCAAACATAGACAAATCCAAACTAAAAACGCATTTTTCCATTTTATTTGGCGTTTAATTAATCTTTTTTATGCTTAATTTAAATGTTTAGTGTCTATTGCAAACAAATAACCATTTTTTTTTAAATTAAACTGTGTATTTTGGCCACAATCAGTTTTTCTCAAATAACTCAAATTCACGTTCGCTGGAGTTACCTCCGTTTGAAGTTAAGCGACACATATATAAGTACCTATTTAAATTTATATACTTAAATATTTATATTTTAGGCATGTGAAAGGAACAGGAAAGTTCTTGACTGCGTCGGCGGAATAACTTTACTACATGCATATAATTTGTTAGAGAAAACTGGAAGAGTTACCTCCGATTCCCGCCAACATGCTTTTGTATTAGCTTGTGCTGTTGAAATGGTAAGTTACAGATATATTACTTATAGGTAATAGAATAGACCCATTCTTATAACTAAAATGTACATTTTAATACTACAGGTGCACTGTCATAATATGATGATGGAGAGAAGCCAAGAAATTGAGGCTGACCTGCTGCGCAGCTTCGTGTATATCATGTTAGAAGAGCATTTTAAAAGCAGCACACGGAATAATGATTTTTTGGAGATGTTCAATAAGGTTCAATATAGCTATTTAAATTTAGTAATTAGAAACCGGACTTCATAAACCTACATAACTCTTTTTTCGTTCTTACTTCAATCTAGTCGTGCCCCTATCTCCTAGTACAATTTGAACTAGGTGCCAATATACCTATAGGTTCCGTAACCTACTTCGTTGACTTATGAATTAAAAATTTATAATACTTTTGCTACTGACTGTACGCGTCCAACGAATTATAGGTATTTATATGGCTCGGTGGCTCAATTGGTTGGTAGTTACCTCTGACTTCTGAGCCAAGGGTCGTGGGTTCGATATTCACACATTACAAACATTTGTGTGCATGAACATGTCTGTTTTTATTGGTCTGGGTGTTTTCTATGTATTTATTTACAAAAAAATGTATATAATGTAAGTTTATCAGTTGTCTAGTACCTACCCATAGTACAAGCTTCGGCTCAGTTTGGGGCTAGATGGCGCTGTGTGGCCCAGCGGGGCATGTCTTGGGTTAATATATTTATTTATTTACAAAAATTTGACGGTTTCTAACATGTTTGGTTTTTCAGGCCTTTTTATGCCACGCTCTCGGTCGTGATATAGAATATGCAGCTTGCGTAGGTGCCAAGCACCTTGATTTCAACGATGATCAATACAATATTCTGTGCGAGTACAAAACTGCATATCCTTTTTTCACACTACCTTTGTCTTTAGCGATGCCATTAGCCGACAGTACAGGCGAGAAATGCAGCGTGGATAAAGTGTGTTCTGAAATGGGCAAGCTCTATCAGATGAAAGTGAGTTCTGGCTAACTTCTTTCCACTTTAACTTAACCTAAGCAGTTTTCATTGATTGCCAGTTATTGCCAAGAGACAAAATAGATTGGATGAAGCTTTTGCGCATCTACTACTATCTGTGACAGACAAGTAAAAATATCCTAAATTTCCTCAGACTAGCCATTTCAGCAGTAGCCGAATATTGCACGTTCAGTCATTTTCCAAATTATTTATTTGCAGAAAGATTACAACGACTGCTTCGGTGGTGAAACAGTCATAGGTACCTCAGGCATCGACATCCAGCAAGGAAAATGCACTTGGCTGGCAGTGGAGGCACTCCGTCGGTTCACTCCGCACCAGCGAGTCGTGTTCGGGGCGTGCTACGGCGGCGCGGCGCCCGCGCACGTCGAAAGAGTCAAACTACTCTATAAACAAGTACAACTGCCCGCTGTGTTCAAAGAACGTCAGAGCGCTATGGTCGATAACATCAGGACAATGATAGCAGAATCAGAGAAGGATGGCGCTCCTGCTAAAGTATTGTTCAAACTGTTGGAAGACATCGTACGCGATGAAAAAGTATGTGCAGACCACGATATTTGAATTGCAGTTTTGTATTATATTCTCTGTTCTGACAAGTCATAGTTGGCTGAATCAATGAAATAAAAACTTATAGTCCATCATATGACTTTTTTTTCTTACCATTACTAGGTTTTTTCAAAATCACCTCAAAAGTACAATTGAAACTCAAATGAATATTCTATCATAGTATATTCCAAAAATATAATATTATACACAACATTGCTTTTATGTAGAGTAATATCGCAGGGCGCAGCACAACCGCCCCCGACCGCGTTACAATATCATTGTTCTGTTAACAGTTTGGTACCATATCACACTCACCCGACGCTACTTCACTCAACATAGGTTATTAATTAATGTGACAATTCTACAACATTATTAAGTATGTGAAAATCATTATTATGGTAACAAACCATAATAATGATTTTCACAGTAAGTTATTATCAAATACAGTTTTTAACAAGTTTGAAAAACTTAGGTAGGTACGACAATCACGACAGTGGGCTATTGAGATGTTTCTTTAACTTCAATATGCAACATTCTCTATGCCTATTTTCGTGAACGTCATTCAAATATAATACGGATGATGACAAGGTATGAAAATGAAGAAAATAATTAGTCCGTCTCTTAGATAATAAAAAATATAATATTTTTTGTTTTGTCGAAATAACAAGAAAATACTTAGATATAGCGCATTAAAGTTACGGAGTGGGGGCTAACTACGTCACGTTAGAGTATATTTTGTACTCTAACGTGACGTCATCTGACATTTAAAATCAATGTATCTTCGTAAGTTTTTGAACAAGAGGCAAAATAAAAAATACGTATCCAATATTTTTCATTAATCTATCTGATGGACATTAAATTATTTTTTAGTCATCATCCCAATTGTATTAGATTATTATCAACTTTATATGAACGTGCGAGCGTTTTCCAAGAGAGATATTTGCGAACGCATTTGCGAATAGCCCCACTGGTATTTTACTGTATAGTAAATTACTATGTATAAGATTAGAAAAAAAAAGATATTCTATTCTATAAGTAATGCTGCTTCATGTGTTGTTCTTACAATAAAACTTATCACATGTTTAGTAACAGATTGACATAATTGCAAGCATAGTTAAATAAAGAAACACCTCAATAACAACATATCAGCTAAATAAGATAATGCAAGGAATAACATATCTCTAGTTATTTCAATGAGAAGCGAATGCGATATTGACTGTCGAATGAATTGTAATTTAAAGAAATCAGTATGTGGATCAAAATATATTTTTTTAACTAGAGTGCATTTAAGTTTACGCACACAAGTCTTGGTTTTGTGATTTTAGTTGGTTGAATTCGGTAGGCAGGTAATATTTTTATGTTTTTTTAATTTGCGTTCTATTGAGTTCTGTTCATGGTATTTTTGTCAAATGTATGTGTGCATCTGTCTCATTAACTTAACCAAGTTACATAACATAGTTTTACAGTTTTAAAGTGCAGTTTATGCTTACAAAAGTATATAAGTATGTGTTGCAACGATTACAGACGTATGTGCTAATATAATTTTGACTAGTAAGCACCAATTCACTAATATATAATTAAATTACATTACATCTTTTACATAACTATTTACACCTTACAAATTTAACGAGGCTAATAAAATTTAGCCAATCACACTCTCCCCTTTAAGGTAAATCATCGAAACGCTAAGGTCGTCTATTACACCGTACAAAGATAACAAAGATTTGAGCGACATCGAAGGTAAAGCCTTATATGGAAATAATAATACATAACAGTATAACAAATAACGAGTACAGAGAAACTATTTCAACTAAAGTATTAGTCACATTGACGCGAAGAACTTGCATCGACAAAGGCGTGTGTTATTTTTATTCATACAAAATCGAATCAATATGTTTTCACTTACAAGGGATAGCAACCTGTCATCATAAATTGACCGACATATAATATACAACTTCATTTTAACAACATTTCCTCGATTGTGTACATTGCATTGCAATTCGCGCCGGATTTGTTGGAAATGACAAAAAAATAAGAGGTTCCTTCCTGTTACTTTCCCTCAGTACAAGAATGATACGAAATATGTCGAAAGCCCTTTATTACTACACGAAATCACTTAAATGATACTTTGTGCTAATTCAGCGTTATTATAACCAAATTTATGAAAGTTTTAAAACATTTCATACATCGAAACGGTGGTCTGAGCCCTTGGCATTACAATTTAGTTTTCTAATAAAAACCTAATAAATTGCCATTCGTAGGCAAGGTAAGCATTAATAAATAATGCAATGGAAATTATAATAGTTATATGTATGTATTATGTCTCTGTAGACATAATAAAAATTCCCTTAACTTGTATACCTAAAGTAATAATTAAATAAAGGTTAATTTATCGATTGTATGATTAAACCAACCAGCAAGTTATTATTTATACGAGTGGTATACATCATCCTAATATGACACAATAATAAAGGGCTGGATAAACTATTACTTCTAAAATATGAATACTTGATCAATGGATATTAACACAATAACAGGAATCGTAAAATATAGGTACACCTACATTGGATATGTATTTCTAACAAACATCACTTATATTAGGTTATCTTAATTGGTGTTAATTAATAAGAGTTGTCTTTTAAAAGGTCGCCTCGCTAAGAGTCGACGAGTAAAGTGCGTAACATTACGAATTGTAAATTAGTATTATTCAATTTAAAGCATTTACATAATAGATACAATACAATTCAATGAACGCTATACACTGTTTAAATATAAATATTGGATCTTATGTAACCTCGAGGATATGACTCAAGGTTTTCATAAATTCTTTGTTACTTTAAGCGACGAACCGTCGTACTTCCGCCGATAACAGATCGTTATCTCGTCAGTGGTGAGTTGGTGCTCGGGTAGACACTTACCCTATCATTATGTTGTAGCATCATTATGTAGAGCCTCGACGAAGTTGAGATGCAGTTTATCTAGAAAAAGAAAATAATCTTATTCAATTTTATATGCGTAGTGTATCATTTTTGCCAAAGGATTATGATGATTGCCAACTACGAGGTGGAAGCCTTCCGCCACCTATTCCTATTATGATGTTAAATTAATGTACTCCAAAATTGTCATGACATTATTGATATTGACATCTCAGTAGCGTATTGCCGTAGGTTCAACATTCAATATGTGTAGCTGATTTTTACAAGATTTGGTTAGGGGCCATTCGTTCATTTACGGACGAAGAAAGAAGTAACACCCGCGCAATGATATTCGAAACATGTCCACTGACTAGTCCGCATTGAATAATAAAATAATGATCCGAATCCGCGGATGTTGACAGCAAAAATCCAAATCCGTATCCGCGGATATACCTTTTTGACGATCCTGTACATCATTAATAATAATACAATGCATCGACATTGCAGTCAAGCTTATACCCATATTTGTATTGGTCTGGGTGTTTTCTATGTATAATATGTATTTATTTACAAAAAAAAATGTATTTAAGTAAGTTTATCAGTTGTCTAGTACCCATAGTACAAGCTTCGGCTTAGTTTGGGGCTAGGTGGCGCTGTGTGGCCCAGCGTGGCATGTCTTGGGTTAATAAAAAAAAAAAAAAAATAAATAATAAAAAATATTGCATAAAAAAACCTATTGTTTTTTTTTATCATATTCAAAGATCATTGACAGAAATATAACTAAGTAGATATAATTTAATGAATCTGAAAGTCAAACAAAAGTTTGGGAACTTTATTTTTATTGCTTTTTGGTGGCAGACTAGTATGGGGTACGAAGAAGAGAGGTTCCTCTGTGCGGTGTGGTAAAATGTTGGATGTCCAATAGAAATATACTTATATTTGGTGCACCGTATAATACAATTAATTACATGTTGGTAGCGAGTGGTCGGAATGCGTGGCGGGGAACGACTGCCTGTTAAGCAGCGCACAATACAAAACTGCGTGCGCTGCAAAACTGCTACTGTAGGCCGCTACATCATTCCTCCCCTTTGAAAAAATTTTGGACACAAAATAGTTATACAAAAATAATATCTTAAAGACTTAGTTCAGAGTTACATTACTGTTATTTAGCTACACTGTAAACAGCTGGCGACAAGCGTAAAAATGCTGACGAGGTAAAGAGCATTCTCGATATTGAGCACGATACCGGCGCTGCGTCGGCGCATGATAGCTCAAATTACATTCAGTGCGATAACAGTTTCAAGTACCTTTTAAAATAAAAATTTCTAGAACAATTGAAAAATCTTAAATTAGTTACACAAGTTAGGACACAAAAAAAAACAACAACATGGGTTCATACAAAATTACTCAAAATTCACAAGTACTGATGTTACGTCATGTTTTAAATAGGTACATTAAAATATTGTCTCATTATTTACATACAACAATTACAGATAGAGACAAAAACGAGAAAGGTCGCGAAATATTGAACGGGCTGTTTTGACAACACGCGAAACGCTCAATTTAATTTCTACACCTTGTTCACCATAACACTTTGCACTGCACTTTTTTCCCGAGTCCAGCTTGTTGCGATGGAACATGATTGCGTCATCCGAAGTCACGCTTTGCTTCCGTCTGCGGCGTCTCTATACCTATCTCCAGCTCATCATCCCATGGTACAGCCGTGAGACCAAACGGGGCATGGCGATGACGGCGAGAAAAACTGCATGAGCGACGTCTTCTCGTAATTTGATGGTCTGTCCTGGTCGCTAATTCTATGTTCGCTCAATAGGACAACCATGTACGTAGTTCACCTCATTGCGTGATACGACTCCAATTCCGATTCGCTGTTGGTTCTCGGCTGCTCCTCGTCGGTCGCCTGAACGAAGTTTAGTTTTCTGCTCTGAATTACTGATGAAATTCTCCACGTGTTTCTTACATGTTGAGTGAAATTTTGCTTGTCGCGCACTATCCGACCGTGATACTGCAACGTGAGTCGCCCCCTGCACACCGCACAGGCATGACCCCAAAATCCGTTATCTGCTCCATCTGCGTGTTCTTGTCGGAGAGTCACCACTATGGGGTACGAGACGTGGAGATTCCTCTGTGCGGTGTGGTGAAATGATAGAAGTCCAAAGTCCAGGAAGAATATATATTTGGTGCACCGTATAATACAATTCATTACATATTGTTAGCTAGTGGTCGGAATGCGTGGCGGGGAACGACTGCCTGTTAAGCAGCGCACAATACAAAACTGCGTGCGCTGCAAAACTGCTACTGTAGGCCGCTACACTAGCAAGCGGCCTGTCTCGATATTAAACAGTAACCGCTGCATGGCATTACAGATGTCCATGGAGTAATCTGTAATGCCAGGGGCACAGCAATGCCGCTACCTACCGTGAGGAAAGAGCTCTCTTTAAAGCTCGTTTGAAAAAGGACATGTCGTAGCGATCAGGAAACACCGCGGCTGGGAGGTCGTTCCAGTGTTTGCAAGTCCGTGGCAGAAATTAACGCTGAAAACGAACGTTTCTGGAGATAATTATTTCCAGGTGGTAGGGATGGACTCGACGCCGCGGCCTACCGCGGCGTCGAGTCCATCGAGTCCATCGAGTCCATCGAGTAGTGCGATAGAAGAATGGTGTCATTGGCATGATATCAAACAACTCCTCGGAGCATTCCCCATGAAAAAGTCTGAACTGGTATCCCTGGTTCGGTGACGCGGCCTGGTACCGGCCACGTGTCGCGCGGCTGCGGGTAGTTACCGGTCGCGCGGCGGGCCGATGATGGGCAGCTGCGCGGCGTGCACGAGGCGGCGGTGCGCCTCCGAGCCGGTGAGCGCGGCCACGGTGACGCGGCCTGGTACCGGCCACGTGTCGCGCGGCTGCGGGTAGTTACCGGTCGCGCGGCGGGCCGATGATGGGCAGCTGCGCGGCGTGCACGAGGCGGCGGTGCGCCTCCGAGCCGGTGAGCGCGGCCACGGTGACGCGGCCTGGTACCGGCCACGTGTCGCGCGGCTGCGGGTAGTTACCGGTCGCGCGGCGGGCCGATGATGGGCAGCTGCGCGGCGTGCACGAGGCGGCGGTGCGCCTCCGAGCCGGTGAGCGCGGCCACGGTGACGCGGCCTGGTACCGGCCACGTGTCGCGCGGCTGCGGGTAGTTACCGGTCGCGCGGCGGGCCGATGATGGGCAGCTGCGCGGCGTGCACGAGGCGGCGGTGCGCCTCCGAGCCGGTGAGCGCGGCCACGGTGACGCGGCCTGGTACCGGCCACGTGTCGCGCGGCTGCGGGTAGTTACCGGTCGCGCGGCGGGCCGATGATGGGCAGCTGCGCGGCGTGCACGAGGCGGCGGTGCGCCTCCGAGCCGGTGAGCGCGGCCACGGTGACGCCGGCCTGGTACGCGGCCGGCAGCCGCACGTGCCGCGTGCGCGCGCCCGCCTCCGACCAGCCCAGCGACCGCCACTCGCGGATCACGTTCGCCACTTGACCTGAGTTACAACGGAACCGATTGAGCCCTTGCGACATCTGCCTCCACATCGCCACATCATACGACCAGTAGTTCCGCCTATTTACAACAGATGGCGATGTACCGTCCGCGGGAAGCAATTTACTCTCTAATTTGTGATGTTCCGGACATCCGTATTTGCGGATACCCGAGGAAAACTGAAAGTCCATATCCGTTTCTCTTCCAGGAGGTCTTTTACCTTATTAATTTTCAACTGGTTGAAAGAATAAAAATGCTATACACATATAGGTGTATTTTAGGTATTTACACATTATGAAATAACGTTCAGCGTTTTATATTTCTTAAAAAACCAATTTGTTTCTGAAAGTGCAAATATTTGTCGACAAAAAAGTAATAATATACGTGGGCAAGTCGAATCATGACCCTTTTGTCCGCATAGAGTTTTGAATCCGCGGATCTTGACACCAAAATCCACATCCGTATCCGAGGATATACTTTATTGACGATCCGACACATCACTAGTAACTTATCTATTTATTATTAAAAATAAAATACATGCACAATACATTAGTATTGTGCATTAAAATCGCAAAAGTGTAGGAACTTATGCATAGAAGAAACAATTAACTCACCAAGAACATTAAACGTATGAAAGCGTCTATCCGGCACGAACATCAACGGCGACAAATCCGTGTTCGCAGTGAACCTTGCTAGCACGTCCCTCGTCCTCACAAGCAGAATAGAAGGTGACGTAATACGAGGCCATAAAGTCGATTCTGGCACGCATTCCACAGGGTTGCAGAGATACACGCCGTGTTCGGACACGCCGAAGACCATTTGATGGTGCCACGCGTCGGGGATCTCGCCCTCGCACCCCACTTGTAGGTTCAGCGTCAGTATTGGGACTGCACCTGGAATGGTATTAAGGAAATTATAGCTTGGCTCAACTCTAGTCAGTGTGACTCATGACTCAGCCATACACACTAAGCTCTTCCCTTACACCTGAAAGAGCAGGGCAGCTGTAATTAATTTTAATGAAAAATGGTACACATTTTCATACAATAATAAATAATAGATGATAAAAGTGTTCTCACACTGAAGAAAGAAAAAATAACGAGTTATCTTGTTCTAACTAGACACGTAATCGCACAAACAGCAAGCGAGAAGCTAAAACAATAATTATACGTAGGTATTTACCCAAAGAAATCCAGTCAGCCAGCCAATGTGACAATGATATAGCCCTTTCGGGATAAGTCGGGAAGAATCTGGCCGTGACCAGACCGTCCGACGCCCTCTGAATGCCGGTCACCAGATCGGCAGCTGTGCATCCAGCAACGGCACGTGATAATAAATACCTGTTACAAAGAGCATAATATTATAAATAATACTGAAATACAACATATTGAACATTCTTTTTTTAAAAAAGTTTAATAAAAATATAAGATTCTTCCACAGGCTTCTGGGCTTGTGTTCTGTGGCTGGGGTTCCAAGTGTTGGAGGTGGTCCACTGTCCACCAAACTTAGTTTGAAGACCAAGTAATTTGTATTAATTAGGACGTTTTATTTATTTATTACTTATAATAAAATTAAAAAGTCAATGATACCTAGGTAATGGTGCATTATTGGCTCTCAGTCTCGTACCAACCGCAGTATTGATTTTTTCTATATTTACTGGTACCCCCAATGCAACCTGTAACATATGAAAATTCGTTACACAGCTGAGCATTCCCCTTTTGTCTGCATTTAGAACTCAGATGCACTGGTTACAACCAAGTAAATAATAGGTTTTAACTTACGAAGACATTGACGACCGCGGTAGCACCGCACGCCGAGGTCCCAATCTGTGTGACTTGTCTCTCGCACGCCTCTCGCTCCGACCACACCATGCAGCGCGGAGGCAGCGTGCAGCGAGTGTCGTCTGAACTGGAGCTAGGACCCGCCTCGCTCGTCTGTAGTTACAACAAAATAATATTTACTTACTCCCATAAGTACATTCCAGACTAGAGATTTTGCGGGTGCCGATTTTAACACTTCCGCGGATGTGAATACAGATGCGGATTATTCAAGGCATTTTATGGGAATTACTAACTTTTTATCAATCGCAATTGGGATGACCAAGTTTAAAATAGGAGCCATAATAAAAAGTAATATTGCCCCTTCTTTGCTGCTGACCTGGACAACAGCGGTCATTTTTACTATTACTGTATCTTTTTGCAGCAGGTTTTGTAATAGGAAGTCTCATAATGATTGTTTGTAAATGTATTTAAACAATAAAATTATGCTACATTGTAATTTACCAATTTGTGTTTTGAATCATTTTTATAGAAGATTTCAAATTTGAATTTAAGGGCACAATCAAGAGAAACATAGCATTATTTGGTTAGTTAGAGCAAGTAATGGGAAGTGTGAATAACACATTCAGAAGTGTTTCGATATTACCAGATTTAGTTCAAAAGTATAAAATAAAAGTTATTATCATAAAATAGATGGAGTATAATTAATTACTTACACTCGCTGAATGCTGATCAGTCTCTGATTTAGAATTTTCAATTAGTTTCTTGGCCATAGTAAGGTGGTACAAAGCAGATGACAAGTTTGCAGAGTCAAATGTTGGCCTCTCTCCTTGGTTGATTTGGTGGGCGAATGGTCCTTCTGTGTGGTCTTCATCATCTTAAAGAGGAACACAGCTTATCAAAGGTAAAAAAAAATATAATTAAAACCCATTGAACGAATCCTTTTGCATAATACCATGCCTACAAATAAAGCATCTTTTTAAAACTAGGGCAATTTGTAAATAATAATGGTCAAAAAGGAGCTACGATCTGGTGACCAATTTTTAAGATCTTGAGATAAGTTTCTAATATAATTTTAAGGTGATTTGGACAAGAGAACACATAAATAATCAAATCTATCTCAGTCATCATCATCCTAGCCTTTTTCCCGATTGTCTCAGGGTCGGCTTCCCAAACTGAGAGATTTGGCGAGGGCCAAGCTTTTACACAGAGCGACTGCCATCAGACCTCCGCAACACTTAGGGTAAGCTATACCCATTCCCAGTTTAGGCATCAGAGTTATCATCATCTCTGATATGATGTAACGACTGCTATCTGAGTTGGTAAAGATAGCACCCGGGACCAACAGCTTAACGTGCCTTCCGAAGCACGGAGGAAATCGGTGTCAAATTTTGGTCACCCATCATCGGATTGGCCGCGCCAATGGTTGCACAACATTTGCGATCATTGTTAAACGAACAAGACCGCGGCGCCACCGAGCTCCTCCGAGAAATCTATCTCAGTATTAGTCATTAAAAGACATGCAATAATTGTAATAGAATTTGTATAATATTGTATCATTTCAAATTCTATTTTTCTTCCAATAACTCTATAAGAAAAATACTTACAATTCAACAGTTCCCTAGGCGAAACAAGGTCTCCACTCGTAACATGAAGATTCACAGAAGAAGAATGTGGCCAATGGGACATCGTCCTGCGCACCAACAGCTGCTCCCCCCTTACATTTGTGTGTGTAATCAACGGTCCGAACATGTGTTGGCTGCTATGGTCATCTCTCACGTCTCCATGGTCTGTGGTTACACCGCGACTCGTCGATGGCACACTGTAAGCCTGAGACTCCACATTTGCTGAAGAAGTGGATGGTACACAAGCCGGCGGTATGTACCTAGCACTGGCTAAGTATTCTGGTGATGTACCCCTTAGAACTGGTTCATTCTCCTCAGGCATGATGACTTCAGCATCCAAGTCTGCATCGGGGCTTGATTCATCGCCAGTATCCACTTCACATGAAGGCCCTGGGTCAAAATCCATTTCAAGGAAGTCCATGTCTGGACTTGATGCTCTAGAGTTGGGTTCTCTAGCATTTGGGGCTGGCTGTTGGCCCAAAGGGTAGTTTGGTGGCGGTGGAAGGTGTTTGTCCAATGGCAAGCCCATGTCTAAGCTGAAGAACGAACTAGGCAAGTCTGCCAAGTGCTCCCCACCCCGGTATGTGTAGATGCAACCATCTTCAGAGCCCAGGGAGTAGTCATCGTTGCCTGTGTCACTGGAGCTGTCATCAGCGTCCAAGTTCGATCTGTTTAATTTTAAAGTAGACGGTCGCTTACGGTTTTCCCTAGAATTACTGCTTTCTACAATGTCATTAGGTTTACTTGTGCCACTAGTTGATGGTGTGTTAGAGGCACTGTTTATAGCTTTATCAATGCACACTTTGTGCTTCTGACATGATTGAGGTTCCTTGTTTTTCTCGGTGAAATTACTTTCGGACTTGCTGCAGCCTGCGACGGCTGCTAAGTCGTTGTTTGAGTTGATGACTCTAGTACTTTGACTAGTACTGGCTACATTTTTGTTGCACTCAGAATTGCTGTTGCATGGCCTGTTCACCGGCTGCGTGGAGTCGTTGGCCGAGGGCTCCGAGTGCCGCACTCGAGGCCCGTTTCGCGACGACGCAGCAAGCTCCAATTCGCTCGATCCGGATGTAAACACACCTTCGGGATTGTCATTTGAACCGCGCTGTTTCGGTGGGCCGTTACAGTTCCTGCCCTTATCACTGTCGCGGTCCACCACTCTGAGTGGGTTTTTCAAAGCAAAGGCATCATTGAGAGAATCCATGGCCGCAGCAGCAATATTTTAGAAAAGTGTCGGCATTGTACACTTTGTTCTTTGGAGGTTACTAACAAATAATGTAATCAGAAACGATAATGGTGTGGCGTAGCGTTGAAACAAGATTTCTTGATGTTATCAATTAAATATACTTTGTTTTCAATTCAAATAATTTATTTGGATCTATTCACATCCGCAATAGTTAATAATAAACAAAATTCATTCACAAATTCACGATTTCTAGGCAATTGACAGTTGACATTTTGTTTCTTTATTTACTGCAACCGAGAAGACACAATGCATGTACTGACCCTTGTGTTGATGACATTGCTAGGTATTTTTTAAAAAAGTCTCAGGTGCTCCCTCCCACCCAGGCCAGGATCATTCGCAGTGTAGGTAAGTTGACGATACAGATTCGAACATTAGATTACACAAATGCAGGCCGAAGCACAGAGGGAGGCAGGAGAATGGAGCATTACCTAATGTACATGCGCATTTTGTACCATAATGCTCTGATTCTGCTTAGCCCAATGGTTGACTGATGGAGAACGCCTATGAGGCGTTTCTCTTGTTAGCAGTGGCGTAATTACCAGGTGGCATGTCGGCAAAATGCCACAGGCCACAGACTCCAGTCAGATAAGTTTTGATGTGATTCAAACTCCTAACTTTATTTTTACCTACTCATATAGTAAAAGTCCGATGAATTTGCCCCGGCCCTCTAGCCTCTAGGAGCGAGAGTCTTCCGCTCCCCCAACAGTCCGGTGATGATGATGATGACAAGGCCGGCCTGACCATCATCGTAGTCATTTAGAAAAAAAACCCGGTCCTCGAATGGTATAGTTACGACTGTGGTTCTTAACTACTTTTTTTTTTATAGTGGCTCGACATAATGGCTTCCCTACGCCTGATGGAAAGCGAAAGAGAAGCCCAAGTCGCTGTGACAACGGGCACGTAACTGGTCAGTTACCTGTCAGTTGCCACTGCCATGCCGGCCCAACCCTAACCCCCCACGAGCTCTGGAAACCCTACTCACCGGCAGAAACACGACCCAGAGGTCATTTGACTGCGGTATTCTATAGGGTGGAGGTCCTTCCCCGGACGGGGCGGCTCAATTCGAGCGAAGATTCGCTATGCCCTACCTCTCTCAACTACTTACCTATGTTAGACTAAAATATTCGGTTCATCCGTTCCAAAGATATACTTACATATTACCTCCCTATGAGATGAAGGAATGGCCGGTTTTCTAAAATATTTAATTAATGTTACTTGTAATCTCTAAAGACAGCTAAGTAGGTACATTCAATTACAGCTCAGGAAATGTATCATTCTGCGTATTACACCGTAGCCTATAAACCATATGGAAGAGTTTAAGAATGAGGGCCGAAGGTATGACGTTATCAGTTGGCAACGATTGCAAGCTACGAACGACCTTATCGTAGGTAGCTCGCTCGGTGTCGTAATACAGGGCTGGCAGTTGCAAGTCATTATAAAGATCCCTGATGAGGTAAACTCGCTGTTCGTCACCGCTTCCGTAGTTTGTTAAGAAGAGCCTGCGCTGCCCTTCGGTGCACTGTTGCAATGCTTTTACAGCAAGCCACGTGCATTTTCCTTCCTGAATGTCCGTGCCTATTTTACCCGACACGGACTCTTCACCGTAGCAATCCATGAAATCGTTCTGTAAGAATAGGTATCAATAAATAAGGCATCATAAAAAATACGTCGTTAATTACTCTAAACTTAAATATCTACTTAGTAGTTTGTATGGTGTAAGTTCCAAGGACTCACACAGTGCGTTTTGCTCCTACTTTCAATCAAAGTGCGGACAGCCAAGGTATGGAACTCCTTGCCAAGTTCCTTGTTCTGCGAGTGATATAATCTCCCATGTTCAAGGCGATAGTTAATCGGTATTTGCTGGGTAACCGCTTCATCGTAGACTGCAATATCGCTTTAATCATTCAATCAATCAACAGCCTCGATCCGTCCACTGCTGAACGTAGGCCTTCTCTATCCCGGACTTTCCTCATCCAGCTACTGCCGAGGGTAGGACACGTAGGACGAATGTTACCGACATAGCCCGAAGGATTTGTAGGTACGTCGAAGTGGCAGTGAGGTCATGTTTGCCGTAGAACCGATACGTGGAGCAGGCGAGTCTTAGAGTGGACACGATTATCATGCAGACGTAGTATATGACGCCCAGCAACTCGATCACTTACCACCAGTCGAATGCGCAAGCGCATTTTTGAATAAAAGAATGGCTAAGTATACGCACTTGTATCATCGTCAGAAGTCCCATATGGCTGAGTATGTCTTCAATATTTTTAAAGACGTCCTCTGATGATTTATTGGATAGAAGTAAACTCATTAAAATGGGAAGTTTAAAAGTATAGTATGTGGTTTTAAAAGTCGCCATTTTATTGTAGTTTATTTCAGAGAAGCGACTATAGTTTCGAGCATTTATGAAATCTAGATGTTGCCCAATGGATGTTTGCAGAAACGCCTAAAAAGAAATACATAATTAAATGTAGGTATTAATTGCTCATATAAATAGATTAGGTAAAAAGGTTATGATATTTTTATAGCTAAGTACCAAGTGATTATGTAGGTATGACTAGTCAGATTCATGGTACGGTAGGTAGGTACCTAGCCTAGGTAGGTACGCACCTCGTTAAAAATATCCACAAGCTTGGTGTAATAAGGCCTCTCCATGAAGTTTAATCTCAATATGTCAAATATGAAAGCAACGAGACAGGAGGAATCGTTAAGTGCACGCATTCCGACTTCAGGCAGTTTGTACCAGCAGGTCTGACCACGCCGGGTCAAAGATCCGTCTATGATGTCATCGGCGATCAACATGCATGTCTGAATCTGCAAGTAAGTATGCACTTTGAATTCCTACAAAATGTCTAAATATCTGATACCTACCTACCCAAATATCTGCTGTTTTTGTAATGAGAACTTACGGTACGGCTGGTCCACAAGTAAACATTGCTCAGCGAGCTAAGAAAAGGGCTAGGTATGCTCGGCGTTTCTCTGAGGGATCAGATCCGAAATGAGGTGATCCGATAGAGAACCTAAGTTATCGACACCGAATTAGTAGGTAGGTAAGCTGAAGTGGCAGTGAGCTAGCCACATCAGCCGCAGGACCTATAACCGTTGGGATAAACGAGTTCTGGAGTGGATACCGCTTCTCGGCATCCGGCCAAATCATCCTACACGACGTAGTTAAGTGTAGGATGATTTGTGCAGGACGACTGGCAAGTGTTGGATTTTCCATTGTTATTGTAGGAAACCTGATCGCGACGCGACGCGGCCCGACCCGACGAGGCCTTATCTACCTACCTACTTACTTTGTTGTAACTGTGTTAGGAGAAATCTACATATGTGAGCGAGTTCCTTAGAATGTTTTATCATCCCAGAGATGAGATTGTGATCATTGTCTACTTATAGCCTACGCACCAAATTTCTGAAAATAACTAAGTAATGAAGACTGTAGCTACCTACCTATATTGTAGAGTATTAAGTCGGCAATAGGTAGGTAGGTACCTATATGATGAAGGTTCTTACCAGCTCGACGCACCACCCAAGAATGTACGCTTGCTTCATGCTCTCTTCGGTAATGTTCCGAGACTCGTCCAACATCTCGTAGGCGCACACTGTCATCAAACCTCGTGTCTTTTTACCTCCAGTGGAGTTGTAATTGATGAGCTTCGAAAATATAGGTAAGGCACTATGTGAATTCAATAGTTAGAAATTTAATAATATCTATATCGGTAGTTATATGTAGGTACTTCTATAGTAGGTACCCGAACAAAAAAGATCTCTTAAGATGGTATACACTGAATATTGAGTCTATGTAGGTAATTTGACGAAAGTAGGTCGGTATTTGGAGCGAGTCCCACATAACCCGTCTGCTCCCCCGGGCAGCGGGTATGCGTAAACTGCATTTCTCCCTGGTGAAACCAAAAAAAAAAAGGTCGGTATTTCATAAAGGACCTTTTTAAATAAAAATTGGAGTCATAAATTTTATTGGCGCACTTGCTCCGTGAGGTAGATATCTACATAGATATATATCTACTGCCGGAGTAGTTTCACCCTACAAAATTAAGATTACCTACTAAAAAGAAGACAACACCTTTTCAACCCATTGTTTGGTTTCTGGCACTTCTTCAAATCTGTCGCTGCTTGTAATAGTGGATATGATACTCGGGAGTGCAGCAAGAAAGTCTTCTCTTTTTGAATACATATAGCCCGATATTTTCCTTCTGAAATACATACTTATTATGATAAACCTATAATTATACCTATAACGATTTTTCTTACTTTATGACTTACCTACCTACTAGGACAACTAGGGTAGATACCTACCTACAAACCTACCTATAGTTTGCAGAAACCATGTTAAATTATGCACAATATGACCCTTACAAGTTACAAGTAATGTAAGTACCTACCGTTAGGCGAGGCATGCCAAACTAAGGTTTTCCATAAATAAAATACCTACCTAAGATAGGTAACAAATTGTGAACAAAAAGAGATTTAAAAGGTAAATTCCTTATGTTAAAAGACGGAGAATCTAACCTGGCAGAGGGAAAATAAACTCTTTTGAAATTAACGGATATTAAAAAGTAGACGAAATCGCGGACAAATTGGGATGATGACTAAAAAATAATTTAATGTCCATCAGATAGATTAATGAAAAATATTGGATACGTATTTTTTATTTTGCCTCTTGTTCAAAAACTTACGAAGATACATTGATTTTAAATGTCACATGACGTCACGTTAGAGTACAAAATATACTCTAACGTGACGTAGTTAGCCCCCACTCCGTAACTTTAATGCGCTATATCTAAGTATTTTCTTGTTATTTCGACAAAACAAAAAACACGGGTCTTATATTTTTTTATTATCTAAGAGACGGACTAATTATTTTCTTCATTTTCATACCTTGTCATCATCCGTATTCTTAGACACACTTACATAGTAAAATTTAATAAGTTATACGTTTACATATAATAGGTACCTTCTTTCATTATTGGTGTTTAAGTTGAAAAATGTACTCGCACGTAACAATGTCTTGTATTTTAAACACGGCCGACTGGGCAACGCAAGCATTGTTTCCTCTTAAGGCTGGTCTTGTAGAATACTTAAACGCTAACATAGGCACTTCAGATCGCGAACTAAGAACATTGGCCATTTGCATTCGTTTTTATGCGACATGGCTAACCTTATTTCACAAGGGAAACGCGTTATGTACCAAAGAATTGTCCGCTAGCAGTCTTCACAAGACTAAATATTTATTGCCTATGCCTACCTACATTATAAAAGAACTAAAGGTTGACTGGTAGAGTATGCTTCTAACATTAAGTTCGCTCTATGTAGAGGAGTTTGTAAGTTTTTGTACAATATAGTTTAAATAAATAAATAGTAGGTAAGTAGATCGGGCCCCCAACGTGCATAAGCTAATTTTTTTTTATTACTAATGACAGAAGTCAGAAAATGTAGTTTCTTTTTAACCTTTTTATAAATAATCTTTAAACGGGGCCCCGCCAATGCACGCTACGCTTCTGTTTCCAAACCAATATTTTGGGCACTTCTGTCCAAATATCCACATGGACATTGGAATCTAGCTGGCTGTTTATATTTATTAGGTCTTTATTAAGCACACTAACCTGGGCAATATAAGATAATGGTAAATTATATCTATACTTATAATAAATCTGTAGAGAGGTCAATTCTGTACATTAAATATATTTTCAAAATAACTATCAGGGGATGATTAGTGATCGATACTGATGCCAAAAATGCAATCAGTAAAATTTTTGTCTGTCTGTCTGTCTGTCTGTATGTTCGTTATAGAAACAAAAACTACTCAACGGATTTTAACGAAACTTGGTACAATTATTTTTCATACTCCTGGGCAGGTTATAGGGTACTTTTCATCACGCTACTATTAATAGGAGCAGAGCAGTGAAGGGAAATGTTAGGAAAACGGGAGAAATTTTTTGAACGCGCATCTCTTAAAAAACTACTGCATGAAATTGAATACGATTTTCACTAATGTATTACTAGAGGTCTAACTTAAAACTTAGGTATAGGTATAAGTATTTTATGGAAGTCCGTTATTTTTGAAACCCGATATCCAAGCGTGCGACGCCGCTGGCACAGCTAGTGATACATATTTGTAAAGTCTGTTGTTCTTCTATTGCGAAGAAGAGTGCTCGAGATTAATGATAAAATAAATTATTATGATTATAGAACTTTTTAGAGTTAAAAAACACAAAGATGCTTAATTTTTTTTTAATTAAATATTCTCTCATTACATTCCCATAACCAATCTGTGTGTCTAAAACTCCAACGTAAAATAACAGTCATTTCATTTGACCTTACATAAAATATATTAATAATTTTATAAATAATATTTGTAACAATTAACAAGTCTTGTTAGCGATTTTTATCAGATACTTAACACGAATTTATGAGACAATGAAACCTCAGAAATATTCAATGCCAGAATAGAAATAGGATGTTAACGGTACGACAGCGGGGACGAGTA
Source organism: Conogethes punctiferalis (assembly GCA_031163375.1). Taxonomy (NCBI): domain Eukaryota; kingdom Metazoa; phylum Arthropoda; class Insecta; order Lepidoptera; family Crambidae; genus Conogethes; species Conogethes punctiferalis. Next base: position 8,773,622 of record CM062094.1, read on the forward strand.
GCTACGAGAATAGGAACGGTACGGGACTGGGACTTCATTGTGTGGCGATGCGAAGTTAGTCGAGTTAACTAATCAATTATGATATATTTTTTTAGTTGAGACCGAAATGTATGGTGAAACTCTAACGGCTGTATTCAGGAACGTTACTATTGCGACGCGCGCACGCACAGTGCTCAAAGTCCTATAGGTATTTGGGTACCTGTGCGTTCGCGCGACGCATAGTAACGTTTGTGAACACGGCCGTAAGGCCCTAGAGGTTCTTTCTGAATTTTTCTTTTGATATTTCAGAAGTTGTTTCTTGAAATTTGTTTTACATTTGTGACGGTTTGCCGCTGTGTGAGTACCTTAGATGCCATACTTGAAATGACGTGATACCTCGCCTGGTGTTGCAGGCGTCTTTAGTATAGTTTATAGACTGCGGTAACGTTAGTTAGTGGTATAGAAAAAGTACCTAATGAAATAAAAAAGTTTTTTTATTTTTTTATTATTCAAAATGAGTTTGCGCTTGACTGCGATTCGCCTGATGGTAAGCAATATCGTAGCCTACGATGGAACGCGCTCACTCAGCAAAAACCGATTCACTCTCGCCTTGAACATCGGAAGATTATATCTCTCGGGGAACAAGGAGCCCGGCAAAGAGTTCCATAGTTTAGCCGTTCGCACTATGAAGGTAGAAGCGAAACGCGCTGTGCGCGTCCTAGGAACTTGCACCATGTAACGGTGCCTATTCGCCGTATCCCTGCTCGTCCGATGATAAAAGGGGGCAGGAGGAATCAAATTAAATAATTCCGTCGCACACTCACCAAAATGCAACCGATAGAATAGCCAGTTTCTCAAAAATAAAGGCAGTCACCATATTGCAACTGTAAAATACTCTTTTTCTATAAAACTTAGCTATTTGCTTTAATTTGACAGTCTCGAATTGTCCCGGCTGTTTTATTCATGATCCTGATGGCCGCCTTCGGAAAATCCTAATATAACCTGGCATTACCAAAACGTAACTTTCTCATAGACAACATAAAGTGATAAAGTGACTTACTTGGTAAATAATTTAAAAGTTAATACAAAACATCTCCTGCGTCAGACTATCACTCGGTTTTGAGCTCAAGTTGTCGCTTGTACTAGGAACAGAATAGAAATAATGTGCCGTAATTATGACATTTTTGGTATGGGGCCATCCACAAATTACGTCACAGCTGATCCCTCACACCCTCCTTGTCACAGCCGATCCCTTTTATGGGACTATGTACTTTTTTCTTTGTATTTAACAACACTTCATGGACATCATCCCCCCCTCCTTAAGTTTGACGTAATTTATGGATGACCCCTAATTCGATTGATATATTTGCTGTTTCAATGCCCATTAAAGGTATTTTGCAATCATTACTAAAACATAATCTATACCTATTTAACAAACAAATTGCTGCTATTGTCGTATCTTGCATTGTAAATAATCATATCGTAAAACCCATTATTGTAACAATAGGCAAAATGACGACACTTTTGACGGTAAACAATCTTTATAAATTACAATTAAAACGTAAGCATTGTATAATTAGTACACATTTGCTGGGCCCGAAAGAAAATTTACTGTACTTCTCATCTTTGGCACTACAATTAATCTTAGAGATGCTTTAGTTATAAATATATTTGTAAATGTTTTACAACAAATAATATTGCACTTAGTACATTCGTCCTGAATGTACCATGTGCAATATATCGAGCTTAATTAGCTGCCATTTTAAAATTATAAATACCAATAGCACAGTAAAATTTAGGTATAAAAACATTTTAATTAAATAAGTATTGCAAAAATAGATGCTATTCGTAATTTAGATAATATTGCTTAATAGGGTAGCAGGTGACTAGAAATCCATCGATTTCAATTCGATATTGTATGTTGAATGAACCGCAACGAATTGCCTAGACAGGTAGGATAGCCCTACTATGACAATTGAACGAACAATCAAACGATTGGCCAATGTACAAATCGCGTGGTTTTGCTATAGTGGTGATAAAAAAAATTAAACCGACTTCAAAAAAAAACACAAACGACCAAAACTAAAAAGCGATAAATAACGTAAGTGATTCTACCCTTATACATAATTATTTAAATATTACAATTATCACTTATTTTTGAAGTCGGTGCCAGCCTCTAGGTACCTAACGTAGACTGTTGTTGTATGACGCGCGCGGCCGGCAAATCCACACGACAATATAGGTACATTTATTTGTTTGGCTGGCACCGACTTCAAAAATAAGTGACAATTGTAATATTTAAATAATTATGTATAAGGGTAGAATCACTTACGTTATTTATCGCTTTTTAGTTTTGGTCGTTTGTGTTTTTTTTTGAAGTCGGTTTAATTTTTTTTTTAAATAATTTTATTTCTCTATTTTTAGTTGCGTTAATGTGCTGTGACCTTGAATAAGGGCTAATTAATGTCCTTAAGAGTTTTACTTAGGAATGAAAAATTTTGCTTTAAGTCAAGTGAAGACTTTGCGATCTAGAATCAAGCAAATCACTTACCAAATCACCTGCCCTATTAGCCCTGCATAAGTACATACTACTACCTAGTTTCTATCGACCAATGTCAGTACTGTTCCCTAACTCCTAACCGTTAAGGAGTTCTGTGGCTTCATCATCAGCACCAAATGTTGACGCCCGGAAGCATATACCTGAGTAAAATATGATTACGTAACAAAAACACCATATGAGCATACAATTTTCGGTTGTTGCCCTCAATTTCTCCAGGATCCCATCATCAGATCCTGACTTGGTGATACTGGGACCACCTCGGAAGTGTCCCCTGTCGAACAAAAAAAAATTTTTGAAATCCATCCATAATTGACGGAATAATCGGTGAACATACATAAAAAAAAAAAAAAAAAATATTATACATACAGACGAATTGAGAACCTCCTCCTTTTTTCGAAGTCGGTTAATAAAAATCGAACAACGATCTCTAGTTGGCCCGTTAATCTCGTTAATATCTTTTCTGAATTAATTATGAATCTCGAATGTTAGATAACAATATCGTATTGGTAACATCACTATTGTCTGATATATCAGACTTTGGCGCAGGAAGCTTATATAAAAATAAGTTCACTTTTTTAAAGAAAATAATGGTTTGTTTTTCTTAAATAATATATGTATGGGCTGTGGAATTTTTACATACTATTTTTAAGGGTTTATACAGTCTGAAACATCAATAAAAACCAAATTATCTAGGTAAATTCGAGTGAAAAAATATATTAATTTCACTGACTTATATATCAGACTTTGGCGGCGAGGGCACGAAACTGATTTGTCTGATATATCAGACTTTGGCGTGGAAAGGGTTAACGGCGATCTTCATGAATTTAGTTCGTATATAAGAACACAGCATATGAGTACAAATGGGAGTGATTTATGGTACAAAAACACGCGATCCATCCATCTAACCATCGTTTTCAATTGTTATAGTAGAACTTTTTGTCTGTCGTTTTATTAATACTATTTCCTCAGGTTTGACACTTCAGTTTGTTTCCATGTGCCAATTAGTCGGTTCGTTGCGACGTCATATTAAATGGTGTGGCCGAAACCTTAGGTTACTATATTGTCAGATCAATGTGCAATATTGTCTGATATTCGAAGAACATTTTATATCAATACATACTCTATTAACCCTGTTGTTCTTAGGGAGACCTATTAATAGAAATGTTACGGTTCCCATGTGTTGATACATAACTAAATTACTGTTTCCTGTTATAAATCATGTCTAATAGCCTCAAAACCAGAGCGGGCGAGATGGAATCCCCAGCTGGAGTGGTGGGCAACGCTTGTGCACGGCTCAATATCCTGTCGTAAGTGGTTCGTTCGTACTCCCTATACACTTCTGGTAGTTTTAGATCCTCGTACAATTGCCGTATTCTTTGGACGTGTTCGGGGTCGGCGTTGCCGTACGAAGCTTCGAAGACCGCTCGCTGGTCGTCGTTACACCGCGCTAGAGCGGTCACTGCCAGCCATGAACACTTGCCTTCTTGGATGTCGGTGCCTTTTTTGCCCGATGTGGCCTCGTCGCTGAAACAGTCGATGAAGTCGTCCTGCAAGAATGATAACAGGTAAAATTTGGTTGATTGAAGCTTAATTGAAACTGTTCCATATAACCCAAGGACATGCCACGCTGGGCCACACAGCGCCACCTAGCCCCAAACTAAGCCGAAGCTTGTACTATGGGTACTAGACAACTGATAAACTTACTTAGATACATTTTTTTTTGTAAATAAATACATATTATACATAGAAAACACCCAGACCAATACAATCAGACATGTTCATGAACACAAATGTTTGTACTGTGCCGGAATCGAACCCACGACCCTCGGCTCAGAGGGCAGAGGTCACTACCAAATGAGCCACCGAGCCTGTCGAGTCGATATGTGCGATAGTTTGGGAGAATGTGGTAGTCATGTTTGTAAGGCCTTAGTCTCGAGGTGGCAACGCGCAGAGTCATAATTCGGTAATTATAGAGATTCTTGGTCACATAAAAGTTACTGTTATTTTTGATAAAGCCAGGAGGTAAATAAGTTAATACCATAGCCGCCGTCTTCGTGGGTTCCGTAAGTGCCAAATGACATACAGATGACAGCTTTATATTTGACGTATCTTGTGTTGTGTAAGCGCATTCTATCGTAGGCTTTAATAACACTTAACATAACAAACAAAATAAAAACTTTAACGGATCCTACAGCGGATCGGATTTCCGTTTACCATATTTGGCGAAAATGGGTCCTCTTCACCTGATAAGCTGAAATATAGAGGATTTACCATGATGTCTCAAGAAAACACCAACCTGTATTTGAAAGAATTCCCCGATATCTATAGCGATGTCCTCGACCAACCGATGCAGCTCCGGGCTGGTCTTGCCGGCGAGGTAGCAGCCGAGGCAGACGGGCAGCTTGTACGTGTAGTAGGCAGTCTTGTACTTGACGATAGCGTTGTACCGGTCTACCGTGAACAGACTGTAGTCATTCTTGTTGCGGTGCGCCATCGTGTAGTCGAGGTGCTGACCGATCGATGTGTTCAGCAGCGTCTGGAGACAAAAAGTGTGAATCAAGTCATGAAATAAATAACACAAGGCATGCCACGCAGGGCCACACAGCGCCATCTGTGTCCAAACTAAGCTGAAGCTTACTTTCTGATACTTTTTAAAATAATTTAATTAATTACATTCTACATAGCAAACACCCAGGCTAATACAAAGTTGGTCGCGACGCTAAGTGGGTCAGCATGGAGTTAATAAAAAGCGAAGATCTCCGCTCCACTTCAGTAGAACAGTCATCATCATCATCATTTCAGCCCACATCTACCCACTGCTGAGTATAGGCCTCTTCTTTCATCCGCCACTTTACACGGTCCCTCGCCAACCTTGTCCAGTGTTTCCCGCCCACCGCCTCTATGTCATCCGACCATCGGGTGGCTGGTCTGCCCACAGATCTCCGGCCAAGCCGCGGCTGCCACTTGCACAAAGCCCGTGTCCACCTTCCATCACTACGTCGTACCAAGTGTCCCGCCCATCTCCACTTCAGTTCGCATACACGCATCCCAACGACAGCGACTTTTGTTCGCTTCCTAATTTCCACATTGGGTATGCGATCTCGTAGTGAAATGCCTAGTAGAACAGTATCAGTAAAAAATTTTCGTTAACTCCATCCGCTTCTGTGAAAACAAATCTATCATAGGGCTTGATTTCCTTACACGCCGACGTGTTGTCAGGCTGATTTACAACTTTCCAATGCGATGCTTCATAGAACTAGTGTATATTCGTACGCTCCACCAATGTCATGAACCGACGTGGAAAAAATCAAGCCAAAAATCATCATCATCTGCTGGAGATACATCACCCACTTGGTCACCACTTTGGTCAAACATCTGGAGGCTTTTCCAATAATCGCCTTGCTGGGCGTAGCTTCTAGCTTCGGTAACGCTGCTGCCCGTCATCGCCCTGTAGTATTGCGGTGGCCAAAGCTTTTTTAAATACACTAGCTGACCTGGCGAACTCTGTTCCGCCTTTTATTTCAAGTCACCGGGAACGCTGTCGAATGGTATAAACAGTATCCTATGTCGGTCTCCAGACTCTAATCTACCTACCCACCAATTTTCAGCCATATCTGTACAGCCGTTCTTGAGTTATAAATAGAGTAAATAACACGACTTTCTTTTACACAGATATATATATATATGTAGGTACATTACATTGTACGTACATACGATACATTGCTCCGATCCCAAAGTGATACCACAAATAAATATGGTATGCTTAAATACAAACACCCAGACACAGAGCAAATGGTGGACAAAAGTCACTTACATCATTAAACAGCTCCAGAACGTTGGTGTAATACGGCCTATGTCCTATGTGAGCCTTCAGCGTGTGGAAGATGGACATGTAAATGAGGATGGAGTCATTGATGGCTCCCGCGCCCACCTCGGGCAGCCGGTACCAGCACGGCAGGCCGCGGCGCGTGGTCGACCCGTCCATCATGTCGTCTAACACCAGGAGGTATGCTTGTAACTGGAAACAATAACGAAATTTAAAAAAAGTGTATTGGAAACATTAGGTTGGACAACAACCTGGAAACAATAACGAAATTAAAAAAAAAAGTGTATTGGAAACATTAGGTTTTAAAAAAAAGTGTGCAAAAGTCGAGCAGGGACTTAATATAAGTGCTAATATTTTATTTCATTATTGTCAGGTTTCAACTTCTTTTTTTTTTAATGTGTTAAATTGATTGTTGTTATGAACATAGTTTAGCCAGGTTACGATCTAGGTCTTGTATGTAAGATGTTGTTAGAAATATGTTGTTGATGTTAGAAATATGCTCATAATGAAAATACAAATAAACTATAATTACCATTTCCACACACCAGCCCATGGTGCGCGCCAGCCGCAGTGTCTCCTCCGTCACATTTTCTGGTTTATCCAGCATCTCATAGGCTAGCACTGTGATCAGTCCTCGGGCCTTCTTCCCGCCGCTCAAGTTATATTCTAACACCTACAACAAGAAGTAATTTTATATACAAATTCTTTCATTATGACTTGCAAGTTTTTGGGTATAAAAAATACCAACTTTACATATACCTAGGTAAAGTTTAAGTAATCATAAATGATTGTACTACTTACTGTGTATCTTTGGGTACCTAATAAACATTTTTTCTTTCTTTCTTAATTGTAATACATATATCTACTAATTGATCTAGGTATAGGCACAGACTAATAAGTAATAGGTATGTTTTTCGGATATCGTAATCATCAAGCAAAGAAAGCTATTAATCACAGACTATTTTTTAGATAGTGAACATAAAAATATCAAGTGGTAATAAAATCTTTTGTAACTTTAATTGTACATTACATAACACCACAGATGATAATGCCAGTTTTCCTGTTCTATAGCAGGTTACTGCATTTTTCCCTATAGTTCATTCCTATTACAAAATGATGAAAATTATTATAATTAAAAAATATTTATTTATACCTTTTTCAACCATGTCCCAACTTCAGGGACTTCTATGAACTTAGGACTTGTGGCCAGTGACTCCGTTATGCTTGGTAACACTTCAAAAAAGTCATCTTTTTCCTTCTTCGTCTGGGAAACGGACACATTTGTAGACATTCGGCAGGTTTTCATCGTCTGCAGTGGCCTGTTAAAGAAACTGATTTTAATTCAGAGGAAAATACCTTTAGGACTTTAGTATAGAATGACAGACATGGCATGGGATTGATATTTGTCTCAGCAACTTGGGCTTCTTTTTCGCTTTCCATCAGGCCAGGGGAAGCAATTTGTTTTATTGTTATTATTAGCTGTAAAAAAAATTACAAACACCATAAAATCAAGTACCAGTTATCTTACAAAGGGAAATATAGTAAAACTACACAGTAATTTGGTCCAACATTGACCTACACTTCAAGGAAGAGGATATGACCATGTTGGCTATTTCCTTAATTAATTAAGTGGATCCAAAGGTGACAAGACCTTTCTAGATACAGAAGTTCCTGGGTTTCACTGGTTGTTGGCTTACAGAAAAAAATGTTTAAAGGTTTGTTGCTGACTGTGGTGAATCTGATGACCTGGTACTGAGCAAGAGTAAACAGAGTTTAAGATCAAGTATTTTTGGGGCAAATATTTATAACATAACATATTCCATACACATGGTAATAACCATCAGATAACAACATTTGACATACATTATGGAATATATTTAAATTATTTGAATAAGAATACCTATATTGTTATGACAGATACCATTCAATAACAACAATAGAAAAAAAGAATAGTCATCTAGGGATGTCAATCCCAAAGATTTAGTGCTATAATTGTTATCATGTACCTAAGTAAAACAGCAGAAGAATACTTATGTCATATGGAATAAGGGTGTATCTTCTTCAAGATTGAGTTATGTAGTGATTCGGTTAAATTAAGTTACTTATATGGGTTCGAATACTAAGAAAAAAATGCACTTGTGTAGATGTGTTTTACCATATAAGTATTACATAAATCGGTAAGGTGATGTGGCAGATACATGTTGTTATTCTTTTTTCTCCATTTTCAACTGTTTGCAGAAGCACCCTTTTTCTGTATGACGGCAGAATACAATAGGATAATTATATTTAACTAGTTCTAAAAAAAATATCAATTGTTCATTATGTTACAAGAAAACAATTACAATCAATTATTGCTGTATGTATGAAGGAAGTATTTCATAGAAATCCTTTGGACATATTCTGCCAAGACATAACCAATTTTATATTGCGTGTTCATGTATTGAAACTCTGAAACATTATGTTCACATTAAATGTACTTTTCAAAGTACAGTGGTACTAAGTTAATTAACTTAGTTTTATTTTAAAATAAATTGGTACCACCTGTGAAGGCGCAAATCTTTATAGGTATAGAGAACATTTACTAAAATGTATCTTAAAGCTTGTGATAATATTAGGTCCATATCAATGGCTTCACAATACATATTGTTTATCCTCCAAGCTGTTTCTGCAGCACTTATGTCACAAACTCATAACAATAATGTAATAATTTAATTTTTCCATATTGAGCATGGAACACTATTCTGCTCCATCCTTCATATTCTCAATGGAAAAGAATAAAAAAGAAACAGACAGGAATGAGACTGGAGGATGCCTAGGTATATCAAGGCACAACCTGACTTATCTACTGTGTAGTGTAAATAAAAATCCTTTAACCACTGAGAAATGAGACAATATAGAAAATCTATAGTTTGGGTTAGAGTGTAGCCTTAGGTCCACTATGGGATTAAAGATTTTTTCACTAATATTGAATTTCAAGTTAGCTCATTCTACACTCGGACCATAGTTTGTTGTATGATGTGTTGTTGATATTATAAGAATACATGGTACAGTTATGATATTGCAAGTTACATAAATCTATCAATGTATGGCCACTTTTAGTACCACTATGTTGACAATAAGTTAAGTCTTTGATGCCTCTTTCTTACCTTAAACAGCACCACATACAGTGTATAGTTTACCTCTGATATGTAATATGAAAGAACGCCGGAAAATAAGTTTCAAAACTTAATAATATCCAATGGAATAATAATGGTGTTGTAAAAACATGATGTAAATAATATTAAAACTTATCAAGACTTACTTGTATTAAGATTTGGCTTACCTCGTTAAGTGTCCATTGTTAATATAAAATTTGCTGGTTTTATTAAAAAATCGCAAAAATAATGAGGAATTCATTTTCGAATTCGGGTACGTGTGTACAACTTTCACTGACCGACTTCTTTTATGGCGCAAATATTAATGACGTACTGTTTACACGACCAGAAAGACTCTGTATAAATATTTTTTTCCCAAAACAATGCTACTTGTTTTATTTAAAATAATAATCACTTTGTTCTTGTAAGAATAAACAGACAGTAAACTTGATGGAGTGACATTCAGTCAGTGAGTGTCGCACTGACTGTCAGTCACTCTTGACATTAAGCCCTGTTGCACAATGATTTACTTTTGGTGCGTGGCTGTTAACAGAATCGGAATGTTATCCTTGTCTGTAGTACTACCTTCACAATGATTCTTTGGAAGTTGCATAGTTGACCGGGACGCATGGTCAACTTATTTTGTTCACGGAATTAAGACGTAGTACCATCATTTTATGGCACGGCTTCAATGAGGTCTGTCATCTGTCATATTCAAATACACCATTTTTGTTCCTTTTTTACCGGAAACAGGCTGCGCGCGGGTTTTTTGAAACTTGAAGTCACCTTGTGATTGAATTCATTCTCAAGCATTAAAAAAGGTACATTTTAATGAAACGATATAATAATCAATACACTTTTTTAGCTGTGTTTACGTTACCTACATAATTTTATATTTCTGACCTTAAATTCAAATTGTTTTCTAGCGAGTGGCTTAGTCTCATTTTGTATGAATGAACGCATGACTATCACAGTTCTTTCTTGTATCCAGCGTACCGGAATCAGTTAACCTTTCATTAAGCCCATGAGACTGATTTAACTATAATAGGTACCTACGAGTATACTTAAACACGCGAGTTGTATTCACCAGACCATGGTGGTAGCCACGGAATATTAAACACAAGAGGAAAGGGCATAATCTAGTCAGTTCATACAAAACTGCTGTCGCCAAACTCACACAATAACATTATACGCACACACAAAATGGACCAATCATAACTATAATAATTTCTTGAAATCACAAAGATGTAACCGCTACTAACAATAAGATAAAAACTACCATAATGCATTAGAGATAAAGAAGAATTTAGAAATTACACTTTGAGGGTTTTACGTCATCTCATCGAAGTGCTTTTGGCCTGCTTTGACTAGTTAGTTCACCTATTGCACGCTAGATGACACTCTTAAAAGTTGTACGCTGTTTAACACCTTACGACAATCAGCGTAAGGTTTTAATTTATACGCATGCACTTGCTTTTTTTCTAGAATGTTTTATCATGACATTTATTATCGTCGCTACTCAAACAGGGATGGGATTCATACGAATATTATTGGTGATGAAACATCGATTACTTCTAAAATAATTAATTAATATTAGAATAGATATACATTAACATTTAAATACACTGACAGAAGTTTCACATTTAATGTATATGTTACAGGTAATGCTAGAAGTTGGAGTAAACCTAGGTTTACCCGGGTTTACTTAGAATTACCCAAGCTACTTGGGTAAAGTCCGAATACAAAGTAAAATAAATTTTAATTCGTGGTTCACTACTAACGGTTCATCTGATGGTAAATGATAACCGCCGCTCATATACATCTGCAACGTCAGGAATTTCGAATCATGTCACAGAAGTTTATCTTGCTCAAATAAATAATTTCAATTTTAATAACACAAGGACCGCTATTAGTTTTTGCTATTAAAGCTATTATTAAGTTTATGCTCACTAAATGTTGTTGTAGATGTTTAAAATGCCCTTGAAGTTTCATTTCACTAACCCACTTGGCTCCCGGAGCCACGCACAAGTGCGTGCTCCCTACAGGGAATTAGCCGTCGGGTAGCAGCCATCCTCTACTACCCGCCGTTGCCCGGGGTACGCCGGGCCGTCTGCAAGCAGACGACCACGCGTGGAGGCTTCCCTTGTTGTATCCCAGCTTGGGTAATACTAGGTCAACCCGGGTAAACCTAGATTTACTCCACCTTCTAGCCTTACCCGTAACATAAATAAATATTATTTGTGTTTTTCTGTAGAAAATGAATGAACTTGATACTATGTGGTCCGTCCGTAAAATTTAGTGTTAACAGGTCTAAAAAACCCTATAATAATAGAAATTATTATTGGGTTTTTTAGATCATAAGGCCTACTTACACGACAAGAAGTATTGACTAGATCTACAAATGTATTATCTACGAGCCGTTTTCTGCTTAAAAAGCTAGCAGCTCCAATATAATCAATTATATGACGTTCAACGAGCTTTGAATGGAATAGAAAAATCCTGTCATTTTATGACATTGAAAAAAGTATTTAATGTAATTTTTCCTTAAATTCCGTAACAGTCCGAAATGGGTATTCTATGATCATCTAGGGAGCTACACTGAACCATATTTTAAAAAAGAAAACAGCTCTTTATAGGGAACTTCATAAAATAAAACTCATTTAAAATAAATTAAATAGTTTATTTCTGCAAATAGATTCACTAGTAATACTTTTGCACGTCAAACTTTTTTCCTACCAGCACTTCGACGTGTAGCCTGCCGAGAAGAATCCACCGAAGAGCCGAATCCACTTTCCTTTTGCATTTGGATCTTTAGGAAAACTAAAACGAAAATAATCAATAGTTTACAATAAGGCATAAAAAAGTGTAATAGACAAAATACATAATTAAATCGATGATATTTCAACGTGTCACAACCCTAAAGTAGGTTCGACTTGGGACGTAGTTTCTGATTCTACTAATCGATACTAGATGGCGCATGCGGACCAGGCGTCAGACAATTATAAACTTTATTTCAGTGTACATACGTGTGATTCTTAATTTACACGAATGTTTTAAATGGATAGAGGTTATGCCGAAAGATTATTTATTTAATAAAAAGTAAATACCAACTTACCGATGATAAGAAACACCTGGTCGAAGCAAGTTCTTAGTACTACTATTGTTTCTGCACTCAAAGACGGAACATCGAGTCATTATTGAGAGTTATTTAATAAAACACTCGAATGAAAATACCGACAGCGCACGTCACGATACTTAAGCAACCACAAAGCGACTGAGTCAAGTTAAGACTCGCTGTCCTTAACTTTGGCACGCGGGCCACGCCCACACGTCCTTTCCTCTTGTGTTTAATATTCCGTGGTGGTAGCACTGCTGTCCCAAAACAAAACAAGTAGGAAGGTACTACTTATACATATAACACGGTATCCTTTGCTGTGGATATCCATAAGTCCATCCGTCCCCCTAAGTGGTTTCCGGATTTAGAATAGGACCATTCTATCTCAGTGGCTGTTGTAGAAGACGATTAAGGGGCAGCGCGGACGACAGACTATCCGTGACGCACTTTTTAGTCCTGATGCAATCATATGCAGTAACGCACACGACGCGCAAAAATCTGTCGCGGATATTTCACAGACTCAACGCACATCTTCGATCATTCTGTTGGCAGAGCTGTAGGGACCTAGATGCTTTTTTAAATATCTGAGACGCAGACTCTATTGCACACAAAGTGTGCCGTCTGCGCTACATAAAGAAATATGTAATGTATCAGAAAACGGGTAACGTTTATCTGGGTACAAATACCTAAAACCTACTGCGATCTCCAATCCGCCTGGCAAGCATGTTGACTAAGTCAAATCCTCCAAATGAAAATTATAATAATGTAAGCTGATGATGATAACAACTGGAAGATCTTAGTAGGTAGTAATAGCGTAATTGACGTAATACTTAGGTACTTAATTTCTCCTTAATATATTTAAAAGTAAAACCACAAGTTCATCATCTCATTCAACGATTTTATTTTTTTAAACATAAATTAGTTTTTTTTTTCATTATTACATTTGCGCAGTTTAAAACTTCATATGATTTACGACTAGGATTGCAATCACTATTAAAAAATTTAGAATGTTTAAGTTGGTATACTTTCTAATTACTTGCATCAGAGGTAATACCTACTTAGTATACCAATTATGAGTAAAGTTCTAAGCATTTATGATAGCACAGAACAAAAAATCATTTTCAAGGCATAGCCAGATACCTTTATCAACCTTTTTTAAAGATACTTATTAATAATTATATTATCTAATTTCTAACATAGTGAGATAGTTGACATACATTTATAAAAGTATTTCAAGTAATCATAATTATTTACTTATAGTACTTACATATCAACCCTGCCATTAAGTTATGTAATGCAACCACTGGTGATATATTTTTAAAAGCTTTATATCATTTCCGTATTTTTGTATGTGTAACTTAAGTTGTTATTAATCGATTGACATTATTAATGAAAAATAAGTCATAATTAAGTTTAAGTAAGTTCGTTACGGAATATAAAAATGCATTAAAGATATGCGTAGTAAGTATCTCCCTCATAATTATCCTAATTAAACTATGAATAAAAATTAAAAATAACAATCACTAACATTAAACATAACAACAATTTACACGCTTCGCCTGAAGATGTTATCTAAGATTTTAAAGAACAAGTCGTGGGGAAGTCCTCTCGTGACTTGCTGGATTTGAGTCCTAAGGAGATCATAAGTAGCCTCTTCAAATACCGAGTATGTGTGAGGGAGCTGGAGTTCCTCATATAAATCTTTGATCCTGGCTACGGCTTCTGGCTTGGGGTTGCCATAGTACTCCTCCATTATTTGTTTTTGTGATGGTGTCGCCCTCTGTAGAGCTACTACGGCTAACCAGGTGCACTTTCCATCTTGGATGTCTGTTCCGTTCTTGCCCGTGACCGCGGGATCTCCGAAGCAATCGAGGAAATCGTCCTGGAAATCATAAAGACAACATAAGTAAATGCACGTTAGAATGTAGGTACCCGACAGTGGACATCAACTGTTGTAAAATGAAAGCTTTTCTTTGATATTAAGGGTAAGCCTGTGGTTTCGGAGACCCCGCAAACCACAGACTTTCTATTGGCCGATAGTTTGGTCGATGTATTTTAGGGGCGTGTCATTATCAAAAAACACAAACTTCTGACTTTAGAAAAATATTTGCTACAAGTAACATTTCTATAAACAAGCTCGTGTAGGCCGTGATCACCTGTAGCTAACTCATATATAAGCAAACAAAAGATTGATGTGCTTTGACGATTATTTAATTTAGGGTTTGCTTGCAACATCTTACTGAAAACTGACAGACTCGGTGGCTCATTTGGTAGTGACCTCTGCCCTCTGAGCCAAGGGTCGTGGGTTCGATTCCCGCATAGTACAAACATTTGTGTTGATGAACTTATCTGTTTGTATTGGTCTGGGTGTTTACTATGTATAATATGTATTTATTTACAAAAAAAAATGTATCTAAGTAAGTTTATCAGTTGTCTAGTACCCATAGTACAAGCTCCGGCTTAGTTTGGGGCTAGGTGGCGTTGTGTGGCCCAGCGTGGCATGTCTTGGGTTATTTATTTATTTAAATAGGTTTTATCATAAATCGTCTTACCTGTATCTGGAAGAACTCTCCCATTTCCAGCAGGATTGTCTTCGCCTGCCTGTGCGTTTCTGGGTCGTCCACTCCGCTCATGAGAAGGGCCAGGGAGACAGGCATTTGGAACGTGTAGTAGGCACTCTTGTACTTGGTGATGGCTTCGTACTTGGCCATCGTGAACAACGACAAGTCCGGCTTGTCGGTCTTCGACAACGATTTGTCAAGGTAATGGCCGATTGAAGATTTTAGCAGCATCTGCAAAAAAATTTTTACGTTACATTATGCTTTTGTTAAAAATCCCAAGGTAAGACTCTGGCTAATAGAGTCAGATGGTCCTCGATCCATTATGAACCCGTGGATTCGTTCAAGCTTGTACTCAGAAAACTTCATTATCCATCGATCATCTTTTCTGTGGCGGGGTGCCGTTTGATTCATCAAGGTTATTCTCATTTGAATTCGGATTCGTAAACCTTCGTACATGTTCATTAAAATTTGTTATTGGCCTAGCAATTTGAATAAACGAACGAGAAACACCGCTGTATTCACCTAACTATAAATTTGTAAATCATCAGAATAATCGGCCGAATTCGTCCGCGAATAGATGTATGAAATAAAATAAAATAAATAAATAAAATAAAATTGTTTATATCTGCAAGTAGATTCACTAGTAATACTTTTGCACGTCATAATATGTGATATTATGATCCGAATGCGGGAAAATAATTACCTACTACCTACCTATACTAACCGTCACTTGTTTAACAAGTTTTGGTCCAAACGTAATTAACGGAATCTAACTAAACCTTAGATAGACTTCTAGGACATGTATTCTATTACCAAACGTAAATGAATAGAACATTCGTTCAAGTCGTTAAAACGGAGTAGGCACCCAACACAATGCCTACTTACTCGTAAATGAGTAAGAATGCGTTACCTGTAGGTAATACAGATTAGTTCTAGCTACGGACGCCGGCTAAGTTTACATTTTTAAATACATACCGACATACAAGTACAATATACTCGTAGCTATAAGAATAACTACTAAAACAATTGTTGACCTTATCACTAAAAGGCAAATTTGAAAAAATTATTTGTAGAGAATAGACTTTGCACTCAATTGCTATCTACCTAAAGATTACAAACCACGCGATTTATTTTAAATTGTTTTGACGAGCAGGTATCTATGCCTACGTAAGAAGCATGTTCGATGGAATGAATACACGATTGGAAGCTGTGTACGGATTCGAAGTATCGAGACGTACCAGGAACTTCTGCAACAGCCAGGAACTTCGGCAGTAGGTACCTGGGTACTGCCAATCTTCTAAGGTAAGGTAAGTTCATGACTTCATAAACGCTTGACAATACATACCTATACATATTTGGATTATGGTTGGCGTTCTCTGAGAAAGATTTACGTACCTACATCTGTGTACATCATCAGCCTGTAGACGCTGGTCATAGGTCATCCCTAGGCTAGGGGGGACTTGCCATTGTTATCACTCTTGGCAGGCAGGTTGCTGACTGTAGGTTTTATTTGTACGCCGGTAAACGCTGCTGCCCGTTTCCTGATATTCCCTCAGTCGTCTTCGGGATGAGATAGGGTCGTCCAAATCCGGAAACCTCACGTACTGCAGCGTACGGTGATTGGTTTGACTTGAAGGGAAACTTACCTCATTAAAAGTTTCAAGGACGTTCTTGTAGTAAGGCTTGTTGGAGAAGTATCTCTTGAGGGTGGAGTACATGGCGGACTGGACCAGCATGGCGTCGTTGACGCCGCTGAGGCCCACGTCGGCCCTCCGGTACCAGCAGGGCGCGCCGCGGCGCAGCTCCGTGCCCTCCATTATGTCGTTCAGCAGGAGCTGCTGAGTGTGGAACTGGAGAAGAGAGAAGAGAGTGGATGTTATAGCTTGTATTACGATCGCTGGTAACGAACAGTTTTCGATGGGAAAGTTCCAAAATTACCATTTTGGAAAGTTCCAAAATTACCATTTTGGAACTTTTGGATGATGTCGCAGCGTCGAGTAGTGCGATGGTACCGATGGTAGAATGGTGAGACTAGACTTGGTTTTTAACAGACTTCAAAAAAAAGGAGAAGGTTCTCAATTGGACTGAATTTTTTTTGTTATATCTTTGTACCACATATCTCCGAGAACGATACGGTTGGTCTTATTGTCGCCATATTCAAGTCGGTTTTCTTTTTGCTATAAGATGCTGTTAATATTCTTTATCTATCTATCTAAATTGTTATACCTACGTAGGTACTTAAATTTCATTAACTTGGTTCACAATAGGTACAATAATGGTTGTTATTGTTTCACATCGTTGGATTTAACAAGCAGAAATACAGTTATTATTACTATATAAGGTAAAAACGGGTTTAATTATAATTAAACATAGTTGTTTTGTTACATATAGAAACTTGTTTTGAGTAATAATAATAACAGAGTTCTGAGAAAATATTTCCTATGTCTTTATAATAAGAATTTGAGACCAAGCATTTAAGCTCACTAAACTCATCATAAATAAAAGTACATCGAATTTAATAGGTATGTAGTGTACGTATAGACATTATGCAATGATTCTGTAACTTTTAGAAATTATATTTAATGCAGCTATGTCGATTTTATTCTTCAATAAGATTTTCAAAAGAAACATCATAAATTATTGTTAATCATTTAAGTCAATATAATAAATAAACTTTTACCTATTTATCTTTGTAATATAATTTTATAACTAAAGTAAGCCACAAGCGTAATACAAATGATTTCTCTACGACGAATTCTTTTTCACGTCGTCATCACGTCATTGTGAAGACAAATCATTGTACGGTGGAAGATAGATTGATTAGAATTGAAAATTGTGTTGTTTTAATAACAAGAAACACGTGACGATCGGAGTTATCAGTCGGCGTCACATGCGTATTAATATGTAAGCTCTATGTTGTTAACCCCCCAGCGAGGTATCTATGGCAAAACATGATAAAAAACGTACCAGTTTTTATCGCGTCGTTCGTGCCAAACACTACAAGGTCAGAATACCGAATAAAATCACAATTCACTTAATTTTTTGCTGGCGTTTCTATGCGAATAATCTTTTTGGGGTCTAGATTATGGCGCATTATTATGTCAGACAATGATAACATCCTTATTATTATTTTCATCGAAGTTTGAGGCGAAAAAAAATCTAACTTAACTACTTATGTATGTAGGATCTGAAAATATTTTCTAATGAGCAAATCTTACACCGCTGACATGCAACATTGATCAGCAAAAACTAAGTAGGTACCTAAATACGTATAAACCTACAATAGAATGCAAATCTGATGTAAAATAAGTACGTAGGTAGGTATCATAGCAGGGTTTATTTTGTTGGCAAATTTCTACAATTATAAATGTTTACCTACATCTGTACAATGCATATTGTTTGTAAACAGTAGAAACAAGTTACGTAAGGAACAAAAAGTAACTTGAAATGAATAGTGGATGAATCATTGCCCAGTTAGTCACACGTTCAGTAGGTAATGTTTATGAAGAAAACAAAGGCCTAAAATAGTATTTACTTTGTAAAGTTTTATTTAAAATTATTTAAAAGAAAATATGTGTCAGATATTGTATTTAAATATATTGTGAAAGTACTCGTGTGGCGGACCTTACAATAAAGGATTATAGCATTCGTTTTTGCCATTGAAAACACTTTTAAAAATTTTACCTCGTTATTGGAAAAATGTTCCTTTTGTGTTAGAATTGCCACTATCACTATTTTTATGACTACTAAAACGTTATTGCTTACTTGAGATGTATCAGTCATCAATAACAATAAGTCATCTTGTAAATAAACTCAACACGGTGAATGCTCACTTGTCTTAGTACAATAGGCACTACATCAAGATACACTTAAAAATTGTACCGCTCTTAAATTGTACACCATAAGGATCCTGATTTGGTGCTTACTATTTTTGGGGTACTAGCTAATAAGAGATAACTCAGAGTACAATTCCTAGAGAGGATAGTATTACATAGACGAAATAAGTTTCTTTTGTTACATTTAACCAAGTTTGCATCTACTTTGTTTGAGTAAACGTAGATTTTTTAGCGGTTAATTTGATCAGTGAATTGTGTTCGCTTGTTCGATTACTTATTGTAACCCAAGTTTACAATTGCATCTTTGTGTATAATAATAATATATATGTCGCAGTCATCTGGTTGAATCTCCTATTCAATTGAATCGCTAGCGCGTTCATTGAATGACGACATTCAATT
The DNA here is from genome assembly GCA_031163375.1 of Conogethes punctiferalis. Lineage (NCBI taxonomy): Eukaryota > Metazoa > Arthropoda > Insecta > Lepidoptera > Crambidae > Conogethes > Conogethes punctiferalis. The sequence goes on from CM062094.1 coordinate 8,793,032, forward strand.
GAATGACTAGACCGAACGTTGACTAAACACGCGTCACTTAACGTCCAACTAGGTAGCGGATTGAAACATAGCCCTTTGAAAAGAGCGGACGTAAAAGCAGTCAAGTGATTGTACTTTAGTTCATTTTTTTCCCGCGCGGCGTTAGTAGTCACTAAAACAAATATGGCGTCGAACATGATCACCTGAGTGTTGATATTTTTTTGATTAGATTTACTTTAAACTGACTTATACGTAATAAAATAGTGTGACAGCATGGATTTACCTATTAATACGCCGCCTCCGGATACTTTTAATGAAAAATTAAAAACTAAACATTAAACAGTCGGCTTTTACCCATTCTACGACTATGCTAAAATGACGTTAAGTCAAGACGTTGAACGTTTTATTCAATAACTTGACGAGTTGTCCTTTAGGCATTCAATTAAATGTCGTCATTCAATGAACGCGCTAGTCATTCAATTGAATAGCAGATTCAACCAGATGACTGCGACATATACTTAAGCCCGTTAACACCCACAGCGGTATGACGGTCCAGCGAATGTATCCCCCAACAGGTTTGAATTACCAACCTGAAGAAGCGGCCTACAATCCTACAACTTTCTCAAGCCTCCGCAATTTTTAGTGCACCCTCTTTTTCTTGCCTTCGAAAGGCCTACCTGCTTCTAATCTAACAAAAAATGCTAATTGTAATAACTCACCATTTCTGCGCACCATCCCATTATGTTGGCCAAGTGGACATTTTCCGGAGTGAGATTCTCCTGTGATTCCAACATCTTATACGCAAGCACGGTGGCAAGTCCCCGATTCTTCTTACCGTTAGGCACATTGTATTGAAGGAGCTGTAACAATACAACACAATTTTATATAATTACTTACGTCCTTTGTTCCAGAAGAAATAATATACCTACCAATAAGTTTTTTGAGTAAAGGCACCATTTTCAACCAAAATCTTTCATCAACATCTTGTAATCACACATTTCAATATGTATTGTCACTTCGCATCTGTGTCCATTCACGTTTTTGCGTTGTTTTATGAGGATACAAAATACTGTTACTATTGTTTTCGATACCTATTTACTTAAGTAACATTTGTATCTACAGCCTGGACAGTTTCATTAAGAGAGGCAAATTTCAGCAAGTAAAACTTCGAGAAATTCACGACATAGTACATAATACTTAGTTAGATATTATGTATAGAATCAAGTCAGATTTAGTTCCGATTTAAATTAAAGAGCAAAATTCGATGATATTCTGAAGCTAAACATTGTTAGTAGATATCTACTTACGTATAATCAAATCTAATTTATATGTGCATAGCGGATGATGTAAAGACTAAACAACGGTACCTTTAAAATTCGTAGCCTTTGTTCATCGCGCATTTACATGCGTGTTTAAAGTTTATAAACTTTTCGTGCTGTGCATTTAATTTATCTGAACAAGTGTTTGTTTAATATATTTTCCACACAATGTTAAGACGTCAATGACAACGATTAGTTAGTACTTATGACCTGCTCATTGTTCACGCAGACTGACTATTGCCTCTGCACTGTTAGCTATACCTTAATAAAAACAAGGACGGACCCAGCCATGAATATGGAAGAGTGAGCGAGACAAGTAGCAAACAAGAACATGTAAATCGGCACTAAAAATAAAGGGTCTGGCCTGGATTCGCCCTTGCCGCGACGTAAGTTCATAACGGTATATCTATCAGTGAGGACGTACCTTAGCCAACCACTTGCTGGCCTCAGGCACGTCGACGTGCTTGCCAGTCTCCGTGAGGTCCCGCACGATGTCCGGGAAGCAGGCCATGAACTCCCTGGACTGATCCTTGGAGACGGCCAGTCCACGGGTCGCCATTGGCATTTCCTGAGGTGTCAGGGTCGACAGGTATCTAAGGATTAGAAAAGAATTTCGTTGACGTATCGGTCGGTGTCCGACAGAAAGCATCGCACATTGCTGTAAAAATGGTAACATTTTTTGTACCAAAAATCTGCTCTCCAAAGATCACTAAATTGAAGTAAAGTGTAGTTCTAAATCTGTTCTTTTATTTACTTACCTATATTATAGCCCGTTTACACTCGCGTGCGAGTGACGAGGCGAGGCGCGAGGCGAGCGACGAGGCGAGAGTGTGAACACTCGCTCGCGCCTCGCCTCGCGCCTCGCCTCGTCACTCGCAGCGCTCGCGTCGCGAGCGGTTTTTTGGTCACGAGTCAAAGGGCCTCGCGACGAACGCGAGCGGGGTGTTTACACTCGCGCTCTCGCTTCATTCGCGGTTCAGCGTTGTGCCGCGCAGGTCGTTAAAATGGATTAGTCTTATGAGGAAACATTTAGATTTATTGGAGCATTTCAAAGGGAACCAATAGGCTATTATGGCTAAAAATTTTTAATTTGTCCGTCTTTTAGCTTATTCATAAATAAAAGACACGTATTTTTCCTTTTTTCAATTAAATAAACAATACCAAAGATACAAGGCATCAAAAGTTAGGAGTGGGAGTCTTTGACGTAACTCGCTCCCGTAAAAATGGCTCACCGAGTGACGTCACGCGTAATTTCAACGGGCTATAACTTTGTAAGTTTTAGTCTAATTTACAAATAAAAAAATACGTGTCTTTTATTTTTGAATAAGCTAAAAGACGGACTAATTACAATTTTTAGCCATAATAGCCTATTCTGTGGAACCCAAAAATAAATACCATAAAATGAACCAAAAAGTAAACGATGCGTGGAAGAGGTTGTCATTACAAATGAAATGAATAGACCTTTAATTGATTTAAAACATAAGACATTTTACTTTTTTATTTGTATTTAATGTGTGTAGTTCAATAAACCATGACTTGTTGCCGCTAACATTTCGACGTCCTCCATTGTCGCGAGCTCAAAGACAACTGAACTCGTGACGAGAGTGTAAACACCAAGCTCGTTTCGGGGGGCGTGGCGCGAGTCACGAGGCGAGGTAGGAGGCGAGTCGCGAGGCGAGAGTGTAAATGGGGTATCAGATATTATTATATCCAATCGCAAATGTAGTCAATAGTTCTTTAAATTACGTACACGTAGATACGTAAGAAGCACTTAGTATGTAGATGTTAATTTGATAGAATAATGTGATGGAAATTTAGTAACTTCCTAATTTGTATCACACGACATGATGTGGGTGTGTCCAGTTGTTTGCCCATTCCATTAACTATAAGATAGGTTGTTTACCATCGTTCTACCAATACAAGTGATATATCTATTTACATCAGTTTACGATGGTAATTCTAATAAAAATACAGCACGTTAAGTTGTTTCTCAAAAACAAACGATTCTTGTTAAATTTTTAGCAAACTTAGAGATGAAGTACAAACATTAATTGAAGAAATCATACTTCCTACGCAATCTTGTTGGATGCTTACTTAAGATTGAAGGGGCGTAAACAACAGTTGAGTACCCATGCAACTGGTTAGAAAACCACTGACTAACTGGGTACCTACATGATATGAGCGCAAACAAGATTCTATTAATAGAAACGAGTAGGTACATGAAATTAGCAATTATGATGCTGGAATTGAGTGTTTGTTTGTGTACAGGAGAATAACAGAATCTTTTAGAAAAGTAGCTACGGTAATTGGAATGATCGTCAAATGTTTTTTACAATCATCGAGCTAGAGGATAAGTTCTAAATTCAAATTTTAGGTAAGTACTTATCAGAAACGCCTCTGGTATTTAAATCGATTTTAAGTTAACCAATTGAGTAATGCACACGGCGCGGCTTCGGGTTACGCAAAGCTGATGTCGCTCGCGCCCGTGGGTTCACTGACCTGTGATATTTTTGCAACTTCAGTAACTTCTTCGGAGGTCCCGTTTCATCACTCTGCTGTGGTTTGATCACTGTCTGGCCCAGTCTGGGTGCCATCGCGTCCGAGTTGCTCACACTTGTGGTCTTGCTGATCTGCCGGCGTATTTCATTCTTGTAGATTTGGAGAAACTTATCCACACTCTTCTTTGTTGAGAACATTTTTGGTATCTTCTTGTTTGATTGCTAGGGTTTCTCAGTAATTGATAATTGATTTAAGAAAGTTATTTGAGAAAGTCTCGCTTCGCTCGTACAAAGGGGCGTCGAGTCGCTACGGCTTCGTATGACCGACTGATTCTTTGTTGTGTTTGCCTTCTTGCCTGCTCCAGCGCGAATTGAAACTTGGCTGTAGGGCCGTTTGTCGTGTTTACATTTGCGTCATCGATATCGGTAATGTTATCAGTTATTTATTGTAGCAGAGGATTTTTAAACATGACAGTATTAGTTCAGAGAGATTTTTGTGTTCTATCTCGTAAGACCTAGATTTCCAGACACAATCGTTTTTAAAAAATAGATTAGGATTTTAAAAGGACATTCGGTCTTATGACTTAAATGATTGCAATAAAATAACTTTCCCTTTCTATTTTGAGGTCCGAATCCACCCGAATTTATGAGGTCGAAACTACATCGACGGAAGAAAGAAATCCAGACACGCGGGATCGTGTCAGCCAAGTTTCGACCAAGAGAACTGGAGACCGCACAAATGTTAAAAAATTCAGAAGTATTCCTATTGACTAAAGTTATAGTTTATGTAGTAGGTACACAAATATTTTTCACTATGTATGTACCTTGAATTAAAGTATGATGTACCTACTTAGGTACCTATATATTTTTGATCGCATTAATTCTCATTTATGAACGCAAATTCTTAAATACGCAATTCTGCACTATTCCCTTCAGCATATACATGTGATCTACCTTGTTGGTTGTCTGGAAGAGATCGCTTTAAGAGATAAGACCGCCTACATTTTCTTACGTTTTCTTGTAAATTTTTTGTATTAAAGTATTTATCAGTCTTAAATATATTGATTGCGGCTCATCTACTATATTATTATTTAAACATAAGGATTCGTGCAGTAAGTAAGGATAAAAGTACCGCTGCTGATTGATTTTTTATGGTACAACCTAAGCAATGTAGAGCCGCCGCAGGCAGCATCATAGTCAGACATGGGATCTGAACATGTTGGAATCTAGAATGTATCGATCGGCGAAACGTTGAACATCACTCGAGGCGACCGGCGCAGCAAAACAAACCGGCTGCCCCCCCTCGCTCGGGCGCGCCACGCGGGCGACGTCACGTAGGCACCCGGCCGGCACCGCGCGCCACGGGACGGGTGTGTGCTCGCGCGGACCCGTACTCGGGGCACAGGTCTATGGGGGTCATAAACAAACAATATGGGACGATTTGAATGTAACTATATAAATAACCCAAGACATTCCACGCTGGGACACACATCGCCATCCAATTATCATCATCCAAATACGCAAAACAGTACATTACATAGGCTCAACTTGAAAAGGCATAATTTAGGTAACTAACTGAAACTGATGACTTCGTTTGTATTTCCCGAAAAATAATTCCACTTCATTTCACTCTAGCATTTTGCAAGGACGAAATACAAATATCAAATCAAAACATATTTTCTTAGTCATCATCGAATCTATATTATCTACCTACAGGGTTTGCTTTCATCACTTATAGCGATATCAGCTTAATAGAATAATCTGGCTTTAGTATGTAAAGTAGATACTTAAAAAATGAACGGTAATGTTTAATTATAGGTATTTATTCTTTCCGATTCCAAGGTCCAATACCTATTTCAAAGTTGCGGGTTATTACATAAGTTAAACTTCTGAGTCAAAACAATAATTACATCTCGTATTCATTTGACAAACAAACAGCTGGCTGGACTTGGACAATAGGAGGAAATGTTGAGTATTTAAACATAACACATTGAGTTCGAAAGTAAAAACAAAACAAATCAATTTTATAGCAACATTATTTAGCAAATAAAAAAATAAATATTATTTTAATTTACGTTTTATGTGAGCCCCCAACCTCTTGATGCGGGCCTGTATTTCTCTCCCTAGATGCAATGCGACCCAAAATAAAAACAGGTAGATACATAGCTGACAGTGCTGACACTGACTCGATCACGTAGCGATGTAAATATGATGCATTATTTTAGCAAAGATAATTAAGACTTGTCAAGTATTGTGTATATTACTAGCAAACTTTATGTAGTTAGATAAGGGGACGTTTGATGGAAAAAAAACAAGGTACAAATTCACATCACCTATGTAGGGTGAATAAATTGCAGTTTCTTCCTACCTATTTTATATACCTACCAAAAAGTAATTAAAAAATTTATATTTTTTTGTCGTAAAATATTTATGTTTTGGAAAATGTTACAGATATTGTATGATACATATTGTGATAATCCCATGATCATGATGATGATACCGGAGCTTTAAAAAAAACACATGAAATGATATCACAGTTCGATGTTAACGATGATAAGGTATTGTGTTATGAGTTTAAAAGACATTGTCCTCAAGCGATAGAAATATTGATAATAAATAATTATCTAATGGTTTCTTTCCTAAGAACACGGACCTTATGAATCGGTTAAGTGTACCTAAGTGTTTACTTAATTAAAGATTGTGTACTTAACATTTAAATTTTTAATTTAAATAATTAAATTCTATTGTAACTAGTCATAGCACTGGTATGCGTTATCTAATTGACAAATTGTTTGTGACTCAAGTTTTTACGTTGCAAGTAAATAGTAGTAAAAATAAAAAGTGGACACATTTATCTTGATATCAGTGTACTAAAATGAAGTATCGGCATATCAATATATTTGATCAATCATTTTGTTTTCATGGCCTACTTAAATATTGAGGAGCATTTTGCTTTAATACGGTTTTAAGAATAGATAGCCTATGCACAAAAATAGTTTAGATCAGAAAACATGAGATTAATATCTGACCTACTCGTATAAACTTCAGCAATTTTATTACGTTACGGTAATTCTCGTTGGCTGAATAAGATTTAAACCGTGGTTTAATTTATATTGCTGAACAACTGGGCAAACGGGTGGTTCTCTTCTCTCTCGTCCGTAGTAGTCAACTGTTGGGTGGCTGGTGACCCAGGGTGAATATGATGGGCTCTTGATCCACAAGGCGCGTTCGGGGGAATGGCATAGATGCGTCATTGCATCTTTCCAGTTGAAACAAAAAAAGAGGACTTATAGAGTTTTGGAGAGAAAGAACATGATTATTGATTTGGATACAATTTACAATATGATATCAGCAAATTTCTACTAGAGAAACATTACTTTAAACCACTTCAGCTCTTAACTATAGGTAATGATATTGGGATAACGGGCATGCAAAGAATTCATTATCTTCATCGTCCATGTGATTACAGCATGTTTCAAATATTTATCAACACTCGTGTATGTACCTACCCGTTGAGTGTAAGAGCTTAGCCGTAGAGGTAGAGTGCTTACATAGCAACTGATGTTAACTTTTTGGCGACTATTTTATGCGTCAATATTAGCAAATTTTGTGCGCACAACGAAGTTCGATTTCTGAGATATCTACGTTTTTTTATGTTCCGTGAATACTATTCTTAAGATTGTTGTCAAAGAAATAGATATTAATCAACAAAGTAATGCATATTAACGATCAAAAATTAAATGTTTTTGAGAGACGCAATAGTTTATAATTCCTATATTTAAGGTACCTCTGTCCGTTCCTCAAAAGAAAAATACCGAATCAACATCAATTTGTTGTCGCAGGTCGGCAAATGGCCGAATTTCACTTGTTTTTTCACAAATGAACTTGCTCAGATGAAATGTTTACAATGCAATTACAGGACAATGGAGAAAAATTGAGAATGTTTCGACACTTATTGCTTGGAAATTGTTTTGTAACAATTTGAGCAACTGTGTTGTAACTTCGGTTTCACCCGTCATTGAAATGAGTAGGTAACACCATTAAACAGTTTGTGCAAAAAACATGAAACAAATTAGATACTGTAAAGTATTGAGATCGTTATTCTATTAAGCATGTATACCTACCTATTAGAGATATAAAATTACCTACTGTCTTTCCTCCTCAGGAAAAGATTAATAGTAGGAACATCGTTAAAAGTAGATATTATTGTGACTTCTTGTAAACAATAAACTACTGATTTTAATACAGTTTTACTGGAGAATAAAGTTTTTATAATTTCTATTATCTTAATTTGTCCTTGCGCTCACTCTGACCTGTTAAATTTACCTAATCTAAGATATTTTTACCTTATCAGTATAAGTAAGACTTGGTAACTAAATGGTATAAACGTTATTTTAAAATAATAATATTGAAAGGACTAAGGGACCAGGTGAAGTGATGATTTGAGCAATATGGCTGACAAGTGCTGGATCCGAGAAGCCTAAGATCGAGCAAAGTGGGAAACAATCGAAAAGGCCTACGTCCAACAGTGGACTGCGAAAGGTGATCATGAAAGGAATGAAAAAAGAAGCTATATCTCTAATGTTAACCATTAATAACTACGATGTCTACCATAAGGGACAAAGCTACTCAATTTGTCCCCAGCCCAGTATCTATTCATGCGACTGCCAACCCGCTTGCCCAGCGTGGTGATTATGGGTAGAACCTAAAGATGTTCGACCAATGTGCCGAACAACTGGAGAGGCCTATGTCTAGCAGTAGACTGCGATAGGGTGATGATGATGATGATGATCCACTGATAGCTATAGGAACATTTTCTCGATGCCGGGGAACATGAGGACTTAAGGATTGGTCCATTTTTTAACTTCTGATAAAAGAGAAGACAAATGTAGGAAGTGTGACTCTAGGCAGAGTTGTTTACTTCAGCGTGTCAATATGTATGTCTATGTATTATATACCATATTATATAACGTGTTTTTCAATATTTATACACATTATTATGTTATTGTAAATAGCTATAGCATAAATTATGTTTGCGGGCAGTATTAAGAGACAAAATGAGAAATAGGTAGGATGTCATATTTGTGTAGGCAGGCATATCTTTTATTAGTAAAGCAAATGATGAGTTCTACAAATAGGCACTTACATTTTCTTTGAAGATATGAATATCAAGATATTAGAGGTAAGTATATAGGCAAGCCTATAAATAGCTTTTTACTCTAATATTATCAAAATACACTACTCTTAGTTGGTTTTCAACTCTTTTGAGTGAAGTTTCGAAAACCATCAACATTTTGTTTATCAATTGGACTATGGCAGTTCACAACTGGACATAAGCATCTCCTAAGCTATGCCAAAGTACTAGTTCACAGACTTCTATTCGGTCTTCGCTTCTATTATGTGCCACACCTTGTACTTCGACCACTCTGTTCTCCGATACATGTATCGCCTAATGCCACTACAGATTTTTATGCCTTGTATTATTTATATACTAGTTCGTCCGTATAATTTTTGTACGGATTCAATCCTCCAACCAGAGGCGGCGTAAGGCGTGGACCTGAAGAAAGGAAGAGATCGCTATCGGTGTCGGTTTAACTCTCCCACCTGATAAAGTCTCTCGGATTCCCCCTACTACAGAATATTTGTGACTTTTTCCTATATTTTTTTTTGTTTGTGCAATAAGTAAATAAATAATATCAGACAATATCAACACATTGCTCCGATCCCAAAGTAAGTAGCCTAAGCATTTGTGTTATGGGTATCAGAAGAACGAAAGTACCACAAATATATACTTAAATACGAATATTAACACCCAGACACGGAGCAAACACAAATGTTTATCACACGAATATTTGTCTCAGGTGGAGATCGAACCCTTGGGGTCGAACTCCGAGGGTCGTGCCCTTGGTTCAGAAGGCACATGAAAAACATCTATCTAGGTATACCTGACCACGGACCTCGGATGTCACGGCTTGTTAGTAAAAACAGGTTAAATACACTGATAGTCTATGTTTTATGATTATCTTTAAAAACAAAAGAATTATTAACATTAAACGAATATTAGTTGTATTATTATTCTATAAGTAAACAGGTACTATGTTGCTGCAGAGACGTTCTGCGCAATAGGATAATTATTACCATAAGAATTGTCTCAAGTTTACAGATATACGAGTTGACGTCTAGAAAACAGGTTTTTAATTTGTTCTAAACGCGTAGGTTGTTCATGATAGTCTCACTGATTCTTGACCTTGACACTGCTTGAATAACTTAGAGAGAGGATTTAATAAAATAATTATTATATTATTGTTTTAGCATCTTTCTTGCGATTTTTTCGAATGGATATGACTGGGACCTTCAAAAATCGGGCCAACAAATTTCTCACGGGCCTGTGACTCCTCTGGCCTATGGACTGAAGTGATCACTGCGTGAACGGTTTCAGGCCCGTTTGTCGCCTCTGTCATAAAAAAAAAGAATTTGTTTATCTTCATCGCATTCCATTAATGGACGCTAGTTACGCGATTTTTTTATTTTATTTCACAATCTAATTAGTTTACCTACTCGGATTCAGGAAATTATGCCCAGAGACCAAGTTCATAATTATTTTTTCTTGAGGAACACTAATATTAGGTAAACTTCTAAATATAGGTATACATTGTTATTTAGCCCGGCTTTGACTGACTCGCTTTGGACCGAGGGTTGTAAGTTAGAATTAGGTACGCACACTACAAACATTCACGACTATTTGTGTTTGCTCTGTGTCTGGATGTTGAATATAATTTTGTAGTACCGTCTCGTCGGTACTGGGTAACTTTTAGATCAGACGAAACAATGCAGGTACCTGTATTGTGATTAGCGGCGTAACTATAACTTCTGAGGCCCGTGGCAAACTCTTTAAAGGGGCCCTACCAGTAAAAACATATTATTGGTAGCTGAGCTGTCTGCCTCTTGACTGTTACTGTGTCATTTTGCCGTTTTGCCAAGCTATACATACGCCACTGTTCCGGAGAAGAAAAAGGACAAGTCTCGAGGATATACGAGTATGTTGCAGCAGGAGCTATTTTGTCACTACAAAAGACACAAACAAGCCAATACCGATATAAATAGCATTAAATATTATTTATTGCACTTAGCATACATTCTGATAAATATCTATGTTCACGTGAGTACCATTCATGTAGCGAGACGCATCACTAAGTCATTGCATGATATTACAGTAACTGGGTACTTTAGATAATAAATAGGTACTACTGTTTACCGCTTATCTAGCAACAAGTGCCGGCTCTATAACAGATTGCATAACGATCGTGTTTGTCCTGTAGTATAGTTATTACTTATGTTTTTGTTTATTTATAGAAACGTCACATGCTATTCGATCAAGCAAATATTTTGTCTCGATAGTGTTTGATTATAACATGTCACGTAAGTTGATTGAAGGTTATAAGTTAATATATTAAGTAATATCACCACCGCAGAATCAGGAGAAGAGACCATACTTAAATTGGGTAGAGATAGTGAAGAAAAAAAAAGAAATCATGAAATCCAGACAACGTAGGTAGGTCTTCAGGACGATCAGGCTATGGAACGCTCATCCAGCACACGTCATAAATTTTCACATAATCTTTTAGGGAAATGTATGTGTTTGATAGGCTTGATGTGGATCGCTCACATTTATTTAGGTGTTCATCAGGTAGAATACAGTAGTTTTGACGACTAACTACTATTAACTAACATAACAAGTAAGTATTTTAAGAAAAATATTGGTTGTCCTTTCTCCGTCCGGTCCTTTCTCTGACTACGAGTACCTATGTCCGTTTGTAAGCAGCAATACTTACCATTTATCAAAAGCATTGTTTTATTGTAAAATGTTTTATTAATCATGTGAAAAAAATTATCATTTAACAAGCGCAAAGGTCGACGATTTAGTTATCTATCACCTTTCTTTGATGTGATGCATTTTGGGCGATGTGAAGGATTTTTGTACACGTAGAGAACAATGTAGGTATCTGATTATCCTTAATTTCATCTGGTAGTATGCAGTGACTAGGTATGAGGTCCAAGATGGAACACCTGCCAGCTGACCATAACGCAGGAAAACGGCTGTAAGTATATAGGGAAGTAGGAAAAACATAAATTAAATATTACATCGTTAAATAAATCAGATCCCCAGTAAGTAGCGGAAGTACGTGTTTTTTGGAAATAAATATTAATCATAGGTATCTCGTAACATAATTATTAATATTTATTTCTAAAATTAAATGAAAAATTATGACATAAATATTTCCTATGGGCCAAAGTAAAGCGTGAATTATTTTACTATAGCTGACTCGGATCCCACGCATATTTTGTGAGAAAATACTATGTATTTTGTACGCTTGTTAACTAATGCTTTGATAACCAGACAACCGGCAACGCCCTGAATTGGTTACTCATATATAATTAGCAGATTTATTGATAATCCCACAGTCGGCACATCAACCTCCTGTTACATTATGTAAAACCTTTTATAAAACCCTTTGAACCAGCGTGTCGACCTGTAATCGTTATTTTGCATCGCGATTATGAGAGATGACCGAGGTAACCGCGCCCAAGGTCAAAACGCTAAACAAAAATGACACCTACCTAATAATTAATTCATTGGCGTTGATCGTAATCGTATTCGCAGCCTGACAGTTCGCAAAGTAGCCGCAAAATGGCGGACGGCGCTGGCGTCAAAGCCGCCATGTTTGATGCGTGCGCGCCGACCCGACGCCTTTGTCCGTGGTTTCCGGAAAAGCGGACAGTTTAGGGTCACCGGTGAATACATTTAGTAGCCGAATTTATGACTTTCGGTCTCCTTTTTTGAGAGTAGGCAAACTCATGCTCTATTTATACTAAACTTTGAAATCGAAACTGGAAATACCAATAACTTGTAATAATATTCACATTTTCAGTAAAATTTGTAAAACGCTATTTCGTGATTACGAAATTGTCCGGATGATATACATTTCGGTGAAAATGGAAATTGTGAAGGGCATATTTTATTGATTTCAATGATTGCACATAAATTAGGTATGTAGTTAGTATTTTACACAATAGTGTAATTTATAATTCGGGTTGTACAATAACAGACGTGTACAAATGCCGTATAATTAAATATCTAAAATATTTTCGACGATACAGGTACTACTTACACTAAGTAGATCCCTTAGGTATTATATAATATTCATGAAATTGGATTTTGAATTATCTCTATAATCAATATCCGCAACTCATAGGTCAATGTACATTTATACCATTTAGGTGTTAACAATAAAGATATTTAATGACAATAATTACCTATATTTGAACTACGTACATCTACGACTTTAGACTTTAAACCCATATCATACGGTTCATGATAGAGTGCACCTAAGAAGTGTTTCACTATACGTACATACTGTACCTACTCGCTCGTATTATTCCGACTATAATTATATGAAACTACTTAGTCTAAGCTTATTGGCATTTCGAATGTTGGATTTCGGGAACACCAACTCGGTTATTTTTTAGACTGCATCATCAATAAAAGTATGCTTATATGACATACTTCGACTCCGATGCTACCAGTAGCGCTCATATCGAAGAAGTATGGTTCGCTTAGTTTCTCCTAGAAGTTGCTTGCATAGAAAAATAGGTGCAATAAGTTAGTGTGGTCGCTCGCACTGAATTTCAACAATACCTACGCACGTTAGTATAAAGTATAATGATTATTGTTGGGTCACCGACGTCGGTGAACACGGATCGCTATGGAAAATTAGCGATGCGTGGCGATGGTGTGATTCGCTCACATCGATGCTCTCCCATTGTCGTCCCCCTCTTAATGTGATTTAACTGAATTATGGTGTAGAAATGTCCACAATTTGGTTTTGACTGACCAGTGGTGCGCCCGTGCCGTGATCGTCAGTGTGGACTGTGCTTTATTTGGCGTCGGCGTTAGGACTTAGTGCTACGGTGCTACGTGTCGTAGGAGATCCGAGTTTAGTCGGTAAGTTAACTTTCGTAGCAGTGCGCCAAGGAGTCGTAGCGTCTTTGCGGACTTTCTAATGCTACGAACATAAAGAACAAAACTATTTTTTATTTTTTCTACTTCCCTATACTATATCAGTTTTTTCTTTTTATTGAAGTGCTTGGTTATCATTTGTAAGATAATTTTAAAATCAAACAAAAGTATATTGTAGTTGAAAGATTTGCTGCAAATTTAAATTATTTGTGTAATAGATATTGGATACTTTTCTTCGTAATTAGGTATATGTATTACAAAATTAAAAATTTAATTTAATTTTTTTCAATTAATTTATTCACAAATATAAAACACAATGTTAATTAAATAGTATAAATCGGAGTGTCTCTTTCCTTTGTCAAACACACCATGTCATTCTTTTTATCGGACCACATACACTATTTATACTAATGTAATAAAGTATTTGTAATATAAAAGTTATATAAACTGTAACAACTTAAAACTATAGTGTGTTGTAACTACTTAAATAAGTACGTACGTACTTATACGTGGGAATGGAGAGCTATTGCGCGCGCTTTTTGTCCCAAATAAAGGAAGTTCATTTCAGTGAATATTATGTGTACAATGTGTACTCTCTGCTTTTACCTTGTCATAATAATGCAATCAAATTTTACAAGTATTTTAACAGTTGAACTCAATCAACATTATGATATTATAAAGAGAACAGACTTGTTTTTGTGTGTGTGATTGTAAACAATAAATTCAAAAGCTACTATGCCGATGTCTAAAATTTACCAATGGAAAGCTACATTCACCCTGAGTAATATAGGCTATATTTATTGCTCGAAAAGACTGGCTCGATGGCTCATTTGGTAGTGACCTCTGCCCTCTGAGCCAAGGGTCGTGGGTTCGATTCCTATCGCATTGATTCTTTCGAAGCCCAGACTAGTTTACACATTACGCTGCGATGTTAAACAGACAGATAGATAAAGAACTTTATTTCATCCAACTACATATTAGATTTATACTATTTATGTGTAGTAGGTACATAATATATGGTTAGGTAGAACGAGTACACATTAATCTGACAAAATTATCTGGATGGATTCTATGAAGTTAACGGCTAGTTGAATTTATTTTGGGATAAACTTGACTTGGCTTGCTTTGAAGTCACGTAGTAGTAGTATCCCTAGATAGAGTGATATGTCCGTCTGTACTGCTTGAATGAATACTCCTGATGTAATTAACGTAATATACCTACATGACCATATTATGTATCGTGCGTGAGTACATACAAGCCGCTTGTTTATAAAACGCGTTAAATATAACGAGGGTCGTTAGGGCGGCGCCGGCGCATCCTTGTGTGACACATTATGCAACCGCCGCACCGTGCAGCCACGTGCGGCGTGCATCACAATTGCCTCTCGCCTACACTCACTTGTTCAAACGTTATAAATTCATGACTAGTGTCCGGAAATCATAATAAATCTTATCGAAAATCCACCTGCACTTAGATGATATACTCGTACTATTATACTACGACGAACGGGTTGTAAAGTAGGTGTCAGGAGGACAATGTCAAAAATCTATTATGTACCTAGTTAGTCGGATAGTTTTAATGTTTTTTCTTGTTTTCAATTTGTATGTCACTATTTTAGGAAGTCTAGTAGATATTATGATATATTAATATATTCTCCACTGTCACGAACAGACTTAGGCATTCTCGGGCCCGTACCACCAAAATTGAAAACAATCGTTCGTTGAACGGATCCCGAACTTTTGCATCATAAATCCCTCCCATTTGTCCCTTCCGTGTTTAAATAAACGAACTAAAATTCGTCAAAGTCGATTTTTATTATTTTAATTCATATATTCGAACACGGAAGGGACAAAAGGGAGGAAATTATGGTGCAAAAGTACGCGATCCGTTCAACGAACGAACGTTTTTGATTTTGGTGGTGGGGGCCCAGATCTCGTTAATAATTATTATCCTGCACATCGATTTTCGACGACAGCTTCCAATCTTTGAGGAGACTGGCCAAGTAGGTACGCAGGAGATATTAAAGTCCATATGTGTGTACGCAAACAAAGACTCTCTCTTACTCTTACACTCTCATAATCCGATGGCATGGGACGATAGTTCCAAACGACCGGAACGAGATCAAGCCCAGAATAAAGTGCTTAACGTGGCTAATCTCTTAAAAAGAGACCTGATAGTGTCTTACCGCTGACAGATTGACTTGTTATTATAAGGATTCATATTCCTATACAATGACCTAAGTATGCTACATGCATTACAAGCCAACATAATGAGTGTTTAAAATTGTCATCTGGTGTAATTCTGCTTGTAATTAGTTGCCTAATTATTTGGGTGACATTACTTCTAAGACCTTTTAAAAACTTTACCATTGTGCAAGTGCATATAATCTGTGTTAAAATTAATAATGTATTGTTAGAGTCATAAAAAAGAATACTTATTTTAACTTGTTTGTCAGGTGGTTAAGTATTCACAAATTGTGGCCTGATCCATTGACGTCATTTCTATTGTTTCTCTATTTCACACTGCCCGAACATAAAAAGTGTAATGTCTACAGGGTTTACATAAGTCCGTTCATTTTACAAGCGATTGACCGTAATCAACCGATGTTAGTACGATTAAGACTTACATCAACGAGTAATATCTTAATACTAGTTAATAGTATAGACTTTCCTTGTCTGAATTCGAACTACAAAGGCCTATCTCCAAGGATATTAGTATGCGGGAGGTATTTTGTAATACACAAGTGTCTTCTTTTGAGCACAAAATTTGTGCCACAAATAGATAAGTTGACTTCCTATTGTCTCGCTTTCATAGTCTGAAAATTTAACAAAACTTCATTCATATAGGCTTAAAACAAGCAATTTCTGTTAATAAAGACGAACACATTTGAAATGAGTCTACCGCCGGGTTTGGGCGTTAATTTACACAGAGAGCAAGAATCAATAGTGGAGAATATGGTTTACCATTAATTCCTATGTACGAGAGTATTTAATCGTTTTGAGAATGTAGTCCCTTCACAAATTAGATATTTCGAGGACCAGATACCCACAGGCTGGCTTAGAAAGCTAGATCCCAGGCTGCAAGGATCTTAGATTTACTTAGATACTATCAAGAGTCTACCTATATTTGGTTATGGGCCCAGAAAACATTGTGATCACCATGGTCCTATGGGAAATCATTTCCAAGTCTGCCGACAAACTGCTCAGCAGTTTGGCAGATACATGTAATGGAAAAACTATTGTCATGTGCTTGCATGCTATAAAATAAAATAAAAAAGTATTTATGAATAATGAAGCTTCCAGATTAAATGGGCGCAGCAGCCTTTGTATCGTAGAACTTTGTGTTTACCTAAAATAAATTATTATACAAATAAATCGGGTACAGGGCGTACCCGGTTGCCCAATTTCGGTGCATCGGTTTCCCACGACCCATCCTAGCCGATCCCACATTCCTGAATAGGCGCACAGTTTTCACACCGCTCAGTCGTGGATGAGTGGACATAGTCAAAGCATGTCACTGGAATAGATGGCCGGCATCCGGAGAACTCTTTCAGCTTAAGGAAGTGAAAATAATTTGATGGCTTTCACTCAATAATCTGAATGGAATGTTGTGGGGAGATCATGTAATATATCAATAATATCTGAGGCAGTTTATCAGTTGTCTAGTACTCATAGTATAACCTTTGGCTTAGTTTGCTATGCTATGTTATAGATGATGCTATGTATAGCACTAACCAACGAGAAGCGCGCCAACTAATTGGGCTACAGGCTGTAGCCTATAGCTTAAAGTGGGAGGTCCTTGGTTATTTATTATTATATTGATTACTCTTTAGATAGATAATTTTTATTGCAGAAGAATACTAACACACAGCAAAAGAAAGGACATCTTATTGGTGGTAGGTGGTTTCTCTAGTAAGCGATCTCTTTAAACTTTCAGGTAGAAGAAGGAGGTTATTTTCTGAAGAAGAGCAGTAGAGCAAACTTCCTTTTTTATAAAAAAATAATGGTACGACCACCCTTTTGATTTGAAGTCCACCAAATGAATTACTTTGTTGATTAATGTCCACAAATATGCATTTCAATGACAGGCGTTGCAAGTCCAGGCAATCAATCTCATCTTCGGAGAACAATTTAGATTCTGTTTATTTCAGAACAATTGATCATCATTCTAGACTCGTGTGACTGATATTGTCAATTACTTATCAAAAACAACGACTTTAAACATAAATCAAATGCTTGAAATAAGCAGTAGGTATCTACTCATCGTACATGGACAATGGACATATCCTATTCTTAAATCTTAAAGTAAAAATAAATGTTCGTTAACAATATTAAAATCGACTGCAGTATCTTTTTTTATTGCTAATAATACCATAATTTAATGTTTGGAGTCTGTTATGGAATTTTTTTATCTATTTCATATTCAAATATGTTTTCGTTACATTATTACTGTCGTGCAGATAAGTTCAAGGTGAACAGAATGTATGTATTAACGGAGTGATACAAATGATTCAAACACGACATGTGCAAACAATTAAACAAAGATCGAGAGTGAATAGGGAAAATATTTATAAGTACTTGTAGGTAATATTAGACTAATGATTACAGGTATAGACCCGAGCCTTAACTTCAAGTTTATTAGCTTGCTTGAACTTGAAACTTGTTTTATACAGTGCATGCAGATTATACCTACCATTATTATACTTTGCCGAAGTCTATTTTTTCATCATCAGTCTTTCGCTGTCCACTGCTGGACATAGGCCTCTCCAATAGGGAATATGCATGACTTTTTTTTATGGATTTATTGAGATCTTTTGTCTCCCAGATACATAAATATCGAAGAATTTTTAAACTATCTTTTCTATTAAGCGAGTTATAAAGCGTAAGGCTAAGTTCATATGGCCGCGCGGCACCGCGCGCCGCCGCGCGGTGTGAGAGTTCACATGACAGGGTATATACGAGCGCCAGTCTGGCATTAACATTGATATACAATGGACGTGGAGGAGGCAATTTGCTTGTGGATTTTATATAGAAGACTGAGACTTTTCTTTTTTTCTTCGGAATCATCATTTTTGCAAAAAATTAAAACTAGTTCTTCCCAAGACCTTTTTTTTAATATTTTATTTGAATAATCCTTAGAGTTAAGATTCCAAATCGCATCTCTTTTTTCGATTTCGTCGATAAGCAAATCGATAGGCACAATGTCATCTTCGGTACTCATTGCATCGATCTATGTGTCTTTCCGTCTCAAGGCGCGCGGATCAACTGAACAGGTCGATACAGGTTTGAAATACTTGTGCCGCGCGGCAGCGCGCGGTTCTAGATCTTGCGCGCGGGTCAGAGCGCGCCGCGCGTTGGCGCGCGGTACCGCGCGGTAATGTAGACGATAATTATCGTTTATATTGATCTTGTGCCGCGCGGTTCGTAGTTCCGCGCGGTACCGCGCGGCCATATGAACTTAGCCATAGGCTAAGTTCATATGGCCGCGCGGCACCGCGCGCCGCCGCGCGGTGTGAGAGTTCACATGACAGGGTATATACGAGCGCCAGTCTGATATACAATGGACGTGGAGGAGGCAATTTGCTTGTGGATTTTATATAGAAGACTGAGACGTCGCAGAAGACGACAAAGGCGATACTGGGTGCATCCAATATTAAGTGACAGACTTTCTTCAAGCCTGTTTGTCACCTTATACTAGTTCTTCCCAAGACCTTCTTTTTAATATTTTATTTGAATAATCCTTAGAGTTAAGATTCCAAATCGCATCTCTTTTTAACCGACTTCGAAAAAAGGAGGAGGTTCTCAATTCGTCTGTATGTATAATATTTTTTTTTTTTTTTATGTTTGTTCACCGATATTTCCGTCAATTATGGATGGATTTCAAAAATTTTTTGACAGTTCGACAGAGGACACTTCCGAGGTGGTCCCATTATCACCAAGTCAGGATCTGATGATGGGATCCTGGAGAAATTGAGGGCAACAACCGAAAATTGTATGCCCACATGGTGTTTTTGTTACGTAATCATATTTTACTCAGGTATATGCTTCCGGGCGTCAACATCTGGTGCTGATCATGAAGCCACAGAACTCCTTAACGGTTAGGAGTTAGGGGACAGTACTGACATTGGTCGATATTAAACTAGGTAGTAGTATGTACTTATGCAGGGCTAATAGGGCAGGTGATTTGGTAAGTGATATGCTTGATTCTAGATCGCAAAGTCTTCACTTGACTTAAAGCAAAAATTTTCATTCCTAAGTAAAACTCTTAAGGACATTAATTAGCCTTTATTCAAGGTCACAGCGCATTAACGCAACTAAAAATAGAGAAATAAAATTATTTTTAACAAAAAATTAAACCGACTTCAAAAAAAAACACAAACGACCAAAACTAAAAAGCGATAAATAACGTAAGTAATTCTATCTTTAATACATAATTATTTAAATATTACAATTATCACTTATTTTTGAAGTCGGTGCCAGCCAAACAAATAAATGTATATTGTCGTGTGGATTTGCCGGCTGCGCGCGTCATACAACAACAGTCTACGTTAGGTACCGAGAGGCTGGCACCGACTTCAAAAATAAGTGATAATTGTAATATTTAAATAATTATGTATTAAAGATAGAATTACTTACGTTATTTATCGCTTTTTAGTTTTGGTCGTTTGTGTTTTTTTTTTCGATTTCGTCGATAAGCAAATCGATAGGCACAATGTCATCTTCGGTACTCATTGCATCGATCTATGTGTCTTTCCGTCTCAAGGCGCGCGGATCAACTGAACAGGTCGATACAGGTTTGAAATACTTGTGCCGCGCGGCAGCGCGCGGTTCTAGATCTTGCGCGCGGGTCAGAGCGCGCCGCGCGTTGGCGTGCGGTACCGCGCGGTAATGTAGACGATAATTATCGTTTATATTGATCTTGTGCCGCGCGGTTCGTAGTTCCGCGCGGTACCGCGCGGCCATATGAACTTAGCCATAAAGTTATTGATTAGACAGAGAGATCCGATGCGGTAGTTGACGTCACGTACCGTGAGCGCCGTACTAACTCCATAGAAAAATCTGTTTCGCGAGAGAGAGACGGATATATTCACTTTCAATGACTGTATCTCGCCCATTTTTCAACCAATTTTGATTTTGTTTTCACTGTTCGTAGTAGATTTTGATCTATTTTACGATAAATTAGTAAATACCTGAAACTATTTTTCATGCATATTCCCTATTGTTTGCCACTTTACCCGATCAGGGGCTTCTCGCATCTAAAACTAGCTATCCATTCGCGCAAATCGTCACTCGTCCTACCTATAACTTATAGCTTTCCTATTGTGTAACAAGGAATTCTCAAACAAATCTCCCTTTTTTTGATACCAAACCGCTATAATACAAAAACTATCCACTTCTTTATAATACTAAAACTGTATTCTACTCGTACATCATTAGTTTGAATAGATAATAGATATACTTTCACGCCTTTGGTGCAACTAGTGAAAAAAGTTTACTTTCATCAATACGATTACATAAGTTATATTTCGTCGTGTTGTCACATATCCTAAGCAAATATTAATTAATTATACTCATAAAACGACATGAAAGCATAACAAGAGACTTTAGAATTTGTGTTCAAACTAAATTATATTAGACAAAATACGGCCGGGAAACAATAGGTATCAAGAATCTGGGTACCTAAGTAATTTTTCCCAATACGATCTTGAAGTACATACCCAATTGTCGCCGTCAGTCCTTCAATGGGGATACAATACCTACTCGTATAGACATTCTCAACAATTAAAGCGAAGTGGTACTCTTTTTAGAGTAGGTAAGTCATCACTTCAGCTTCAGAAGTGCAACGATAAAATTCAAGTACGAAAACGTAAAGTACGTAATAAGGAAACCTAGGTGGTTAGTGCTTGTAACAAGCCTCGAAAGTTACTACCTCGAGGATGTACCTATTTACATAGGTATTAGACTTTTTTTCTGCACTTCTGAAACATACCAATTTGTGTATTGTATATTTTTATATGTAGATAGATACATGTAAATGATTTGCCACCTAAGTACAGTAAACCAATCTTAATTGTACAAAAATGTAAGATAAGCGATTTATGTGATAAATGTAAGACTAGGCGCGCACTGGTGACTTTTTGTCACCTTGATAGATGTCTCTCTTCTT
Organism: Conogethes punctiferalis; assembly: GCA_031163375.1. NCBI lineage: Eukaryota > Metazoa > Arthropoda > Insecta > Lepidoptera > Crambidae > Conogethes > Conogethes punctiferalis. The sequence continues at coordinate 8,815,013 of CM062094.1, forward strand.
CTTATTTTAAAAGTGCAAAAGAGATGAAACGACTGTCACGGTGACAAAAAGTCACCAGTGCGCGCCTAGCCTAAGAGTACATAATACAGAAAAATACCAATAGTAAAGTTTGTGTTGACTCAACGAGATAAGGTTTAATTAACGGCTAAATCATTTAGGAGATGAACTTTTCTAAATACGATAACTGACTGATTTTTCCAAACCACCTAAACTCGATGGTTGAGGGGTTTACGCCCCCAGTCACCACTAGGTACTCATAGTTCAAAGGAAAATCTTAGTTTAAGACCATGTTGTAGGTGTGAATTGTCAGCCGCACTTATTTATTTACCTTCTAGTTCATTCTCCAGGTTTCAATCCTCTGTACCACGGTGATACAGCGGTCATTAGAAGGCTGTTGGTCCGACCAGACGATGATTTCACGGCGTAGGTAACTGTATCAAAATTATTCGGCACGTCATTAATAGACGAGGACATCGGTCGGCCACAATGAGCCGGATGCGAGTTTCCGCTCCGCGGCGGCACAATTTTCGGAAACGCCAAAATTTTCATAGCGCGAACCTTCGTGCGCTTTGTCATGTAGATTTGCGATAGTAAGTACTTCTAGGTACAGACCAATGTTAAAATTTCGCTACCGGGTTGCGAACAAGTATTTAGGAATCCATGGCCGATTTCGGTACAAAGTCGCAACACCGAATTGCCCTTTAAAATCTCAATTGAAATGTTAAAACTATAGTGCCTGGAAATCTCGGACATACTAGGTAATAGATATATCTTTGTTAAGGATTAGGTATATCATTATTCATTGAATGAGCTACCCTTAATTAATTTGTTCTTTAAATTAAATATTGGCGTGCAATTTAATGCATTATACATCTTAGTTTTCAAATTACATTTTACTACAACTATAAGTATCTGTATACAAATATCGAAATACCTATTATCCTTTAAATACCTTCGTATATCGATGTCTGTCATCGTACACATTATACATGTATATCAGGCTAATAAATTCTACTGAAAAATCTTACCTTACATCTAAAGACTTTCTCAATCATTCAAAATTCAACTTTCGAAGACTTTCTATATAGACATAAAAACTAACTTACGAAGCATCGATTCAATTTGGTAATCAACTTACGTGCTAGTTCGCCATGAACTTCCGACGTTATCTTATCCATGATTAATGTATTACGCAATAAGAAGGGTTAAATCTCCATAGAAGTAAATAAACGAATGCTTTGACTTAGTCTAGCGTCAAAAAATTGAAATAGTTACAGAAAATAACCAAACGGCTTTATAATAAAGCGTCACCGCAGCGAGAAGCTACGCGATACGATCGCCAGCCCGCCTACCCAGCGCGCGCGTGGCGAATAAGGGCAAAGCCTCCAGGTGTTAGACCAGAGTGGCGAACAACTGGAGAGGCCTATATCAAAAAAAAAAGAAAAGATATAAAGTTATACACATATTGCACTCTACTAGAGTAGACTCTACTAGAGTAGACTCTACTAGAGTAGACTCTACTAGAGTAGAGTTCAATATGTGTACGTACATATAAGTCCATGTATTGTATACCGATTACTACTACTATATTTAAGAGCTTTGCTCTTGTCGGTGAAGAAAAGACCGATTTATTAGTCCATAGAAATTCGCGCATACCTACAAAAAAATATGAAGATAGGCATGTATCGTGGTAGGGCGGATCTATGGTAGGCTTGGTTGCCTGTTGCGACCAAATCATTTCTGACAACCAAACGAATACCATATGAGCACTTATTTTCACATTTTTGTCGTCCCTTTGTACGTCTATATTAATTTGAACAGTGACATTAATTTTATTGGCCCAATTTCACGCGTCTGCGTGGAGTAACGGTATCAATAACATTGTGGATACATTTCAATAATGTCGCGATCAATAGACAGACCAACGGTACAGTTATTGTATTTATACCACTATACTGACCGTACAGTTTGCGTATTGTATGTAATTATGGTGTAACTATTGGAAATGACCAACGCGATTTTTACTTTTTAAGGTTCGAAACAGGCGCAATTAACCTTCGTGGTGGTTATTACTTTTCGCTTTACCAGTTTTTTTTATTCAAAAAGTACAATGACAGCAAACAGTTTGCCTTCATACTTTACAGTAATTACACTTCGTGCAGTAATCAACGATATTAAGAGCAACAAGTTCTTTGGACTTTGTAAAATAAGATGAACTAGAAAATGTACACAACATGATATACGAACTCTTTTGCATCGATTAACAACTAGATGAACTATTTTGCTTTCCTTTTGTTCGACCTAAAAGCAATATCTCTTAAATTAAAAGGCTGAAATAGTTTATTGCTTCAACATTTAATAGTGCATAAGTAACCAAACATGAGATGGTATACTAGTTATTCTGTTTACTTAACTGTACTAAATAATTAAGTTAGAAAAAATCTTTCTTCACGTTTTTCGTACTAGAAAACCTATTTTGCATCGGGGCTCGTATTAAACTACTAAGTATTCTTAGATCTACATTTTACCTTAGTTTAAGTAGCGATGACTTAAGATTCCATTTAAAGTCGTAAGACCCAGACTTCCAGACACAATAGATGAAACAATAGGAATTGGATCACATGAGAACATTGGGCCTTACGAGGTTAAAAAAAAAAAAAAAAAAAAAAATGACTTAAGATTTATCACGTAGACCCGAACCATTTGTCAATTCCGTTATGGTATTTGATAAATAATATTTCTTTTTAACATTTTAAAAATTGGATAGCTCTACTACGAAATACAATTCATATGGCTAACTCAAAGCTAGTTTGGAATATATTAAAATTTAGAATTAAACATTCATTACACCTACATATCTTTACTAAGAACATACAATATCTAGTACTCATCTATATTAATTACATAAGTAGCGTCATTTCAGGTAATTCACGGCCAAAATGGTTAAAAATTTAGGATACGACGGCACATCCCCATTTTCCTTGACAAAGGTCGTCAAGCCAATAATAACATACAATATAATATTAGTTCAACATAACCTTGTTCTGGATTGTCTCATTCATTTGGTGCAACGAACCGGCGACCGTTTTGCAAACGGCGATGCTCAACGCTCATAATCGTGCAGATATAACAACATACAACTCATACATTATGGGGCGGTAACGCACTGCCATAGATACTATGGTCTTTTTGGCACAGGGTCAAATGGTCCGAACGAATAATGACGCTCCATCATGCACATTCTTCATTACTGTATTACGTGCTGCGTAAATGTAATTCGAAATAGTAATTTCGAACTAAACAGTCAGTTTAATAATTATGAATTAAGTTATTTTTATCTCAGTTGAAATCAAAAGGTCAAGAATTTAAAATATTCAGTCAGTCGGGCCTTTTTTTGACAAAAAACTTGTCGAGTTTTTCAAATGATTGGCTAAACTAGAGACGAGAGTATCTATTCAATGCAATTTGTACAAAATAAATGAATTTTAAGTGAATTGCCTTTTTGCATGGATCCCGTTTTGGTCCGATAGATTTTATCGTCATCTTTTTACGATAGTATTTACAATAAAATAGTAAATCAATACTTTTGATAAATTAGTAAAAAAAAGTGTGTCTGTAATGCCAAAGGAACAGTAAAACAGATGTTACGAAAAATGATGTTATGAAAAAAAATATATATTTTGTATGTTCTACCTTTTATGCCTGGACAACATTATGGGCTATATGTACCTAATTGATTTTGGAAATTGGAACATATGATGCAGAAACCCAATGACCCAGCTAAACTGTAAGCGACAATATGAATAAGGCCCTTTAGCAAGATTGTTCAGTCTGATTAGCTTATTTCTATTGACTTATCTAAGATCAGGAACATCTGATGTGAAACCCTAAGGGATCAGCTGCATCACTACATAGTCACACAAAGGTTAAAGATATATATATCCTTCAAATAATGCAAGGTCATGGACTAAAACTACGTAGTTCGAGTTTCAAAGCCGATTTAGTTTTGGCTATAAAGCCGAAACCATATATAAGGCCTAGGGATTGAAATCCATTCGCTTATTGGTACACGATTAGATGACCAGACCATACCTATGTGTAGAGTGGTGGGTAGGAAAAGTGTAGCCGGAGTAGCCTATTTTTTTGTCTCCTACTTTAACAGCCCGACCACACGCAAATGCTGACCGTAAATGCAGAATGAGCTTGTAAAAAGCGCTAGTCTGGCCGGGATCTAAATGGGGAGACGCGTACTGAAACCTAGTGATAAGCGTGTCTTACTCGCTCTACTCTTTGGCCCTATAGTTCACTTACTTTGGTAAATGAGTCATGTACAGTACAGGACATAAGATGGGATATACTACTCAAGATAGGATGATTTTACCCGAATTTTTTGTTATAAGAAAACAATTTGCATGCCATCGTTGGTAAATCATGTGGACTACTAAATAATATAAGATATTTTTGTATCATACTTTTAGAAAACAAATATATTCTTGTCGTTTAATTGCATGACGTTCACCGATGAAGTGTGGGCAAAAGACATAGTTAAAGTATACGTTTAGCCACCTACAACCGTTATGGAGGCTATGTCAAGCAGTAGACCTAATGATACTGGCAGTGTTCCAGTTGGTCCTACGTTACGGAGGAGGTCTATGTCCAGCAGTGGACCTAATGTTATTCACTGTGTTCCAGGTGGCCCTATGAACGGTCGGTGACACGCGGGCCGCACCCACGCCAGCCAGCAGCCGAAGATGAAGCCGCGGGGGGCGAGCGTGATGCACGCCTTCACTGCCCTCACCATGCTCACCATGGCCAATGGTAACTCATATTCATCACACCATTCAGTTTCCTCAACATCATCATTATCAGCCTGCAGACGTCTATTACCATAGTATCCACGCATGGTGGGCGTTTTTGCGCGCATTGTTTCTGATTTTCAAAAGTCATGTAAGGACGGAATCAATGTTGTTCTTATGGAAAAAACGTATTAGCTTTTTATTAGTGGAACCTATTCTAAGTAAGAAAAATGTGCCTAACAAAAGTTCCTTAAAATATGTATTTCGTTTGCTCCTTTAAGCTTGTTTGTTAAGTTTATTAAATTGCCATATATATAGCCTTGGAAGAAACATGTAGACTGGGTGGATGATCCGTTGTTTGTCTTATTTAAGTTCTTGCAATGACGTTGTCACAATCGTCATTCTGAACAATGGGTGTCACGTCCGTACCGTGTGATCAGGCCCGCCGCTAGCGGTTTGAACGCCGGTGTGCAATTCCTATCGTGCCGCCCCTATCTAACTACAAAACCTAGGTGTTTATAAAAATGTGTTTTTTTTTATGACATAGGGGGCAAACGGGCCTGAAGGTCACCTGATGGTAAGTGATCACTTCAGCCCATAGACACCGCAACACCAGGGGAGTCACAGGTGCGTTGCCGGCCCTTGAGAAATCTGTAGGCACGCTTCTTGAAGGTCCCTAGGTCGTATCCATTCGGGAAAATTGCAGCCGGAAGCTGATTCCAAAGAGCAGCTGCACGAGGCAGAAAATTGCGCGCAAAACATCTGTCAAGATGATAAGGATGAAATCTTGAATAGGTGCGAGATGTACGATGATGAAAAATGGCAGCTGGTACCAGGTCAAACAATTCCTCCGAACACTCGCCGTGATAAATTCGGTAAAAAACGCACAAAGACGCAACATCCCTGCGTAGAGATAGAGGGAGCTTGTCTATAAGTACTCGGTCGTCAACGATTCGAGCCGCTCTTCGCTGGATACGGTCAAAAGGAAGGAGTTGGTACTAATGAGAACAATATTCCATGTGAGGTTGCCTCCTGTGCCTTGTACTGTTGAAGACGGTGGGCTGGTGTGAAATATTGTCTCGCTCTGCCAAGAACACCCAGTTTCTTGGAGACCAGCTTAGCCTTTCCTTCCAGATGACCCCGAAACTGAACGTTGCTCGAAATATCAACGCCGAGAATATTCAGCGAGGATGCCGCGTCCAAGTGACCACCGCAGAAACGAGGGGACACGACAAAGGGCGTACGTTTAGCGGTAAACGCGCAAACCTGAGTCTTCTTCTGCTGTACAGTGAAAAACTACAAAAATATACAGAATATTATTAATTTTAAGTAACCTGGACCGTTTCCGGATCTCACATTAGGGCTATTACAAAATAATTGAAGTTTGTTGTTCACTCACATTACTTTCGCATTTGTGTTTAATAAATAAAAACAAAGAAATGAGAATATAGTTTTAAGGGTATTTCCCCTGATATCTGTGGGATTTCCCTATTTCGCATAGAGCACGATACGGATTAACTTTGTTCTCATGAACTTCAAAAGATGGCGCTATGTAATGCTACGATATAAAAGAAATATTTGGGCGCCGTTTATCATATTATTTTTATAATCTTTTTAGTATTGTGAGGTGACAATGTCTGAATTTTAGTCGATTATTGTCTGATTTGCCGCCCCCCTGATTGCGCCGCCCGCGTGCATTGCACGCCTTGCACGCCCGCTTACGGCGGGCCTGCGTGTGATCTACTGTATCATTTAGCAAACAGATAAGAATCCAGCTTTCCCGTTTCAGCTCAAACCACATGCAACCAAGGAATGGGTAGAGTTATGTACGAGCGATTACCGAATCAACAGTTGCATGGATTCGACGATGATGTGGTGAGTATTGATGAGAAAAAAAGGAAACTATAGAAAGAAAAGTAACTAGATACATCCATTTGTAGAAATGGTCCATATTCATATGATCACATCGAAATAATTCGTGGTCTTGGTGCAGACTTCAAAGTTGCACTGTTCTAGCTAGAACATAATAAAATATAACAACGCAAATATGTTTTGTCCAATTATGGACTTTTGTCAATATAATAATATGTCTATAGCTGACAATTTTAGATGCTAAATCCCATTGCCATATTGTGTACCATGTATGTGATACCTACATTATCATACTAACGTTAACCTGTTCAGTTAGTTAACGACTAAAACTATGAAATGTGATAACTAAAACTAACCCTTCTTCGTAGTTCGTCATTTTTAGTTGACTTTGGAAAAACCTCGTAAACTTCATACTGTTCCAATTACCATTAAATACTATTCTATTGCTGAAAAACGTATCATTGAAAGCTGTTTTTTAAGTTGTAATTTTATTCAAAACCAATCATGACGTTACAATACTTAACAAGTTATGTAAAGTGGTAGATTTAGTTTTGTGAATTGTAATAATAATTGCTATTCAGCAGCAATTTTTCTAGAAGACAAAGTATAAACAAGTAATAAAACTATATGTTTAAATAAACGATATCTTGTTTTAATATTTGTCAATGAATTATGTACATTGTTTGCCTGCTACCTGCTTATTCACATTACGCACGCTGCAAACAAAGCACCCAATTCAATTCCATACAAATTTTTATCGATAACAGATTCACAACCTCTTTCCATTCAAGGCAAATGAAGTACACGGTCACACATCAAGTTACACAAAACTGTCAAATTATTTCGATGCATAATGGACTCTATGCATTGGGCACATAACTCTAAATTGTTTGGGGAATATTGATAGATGTGAGTAGGTGAGCCAAATTAATGTACAATCTTCATTATCATCAGGTACGTGAGGTTGCGCCGCCTTTCCGCGTGTTGGAGAAATGCCAAGACTTGTGTCTGCGCGACCGATCCGGCAACAGTCTGGTCAGGACTTGTAACTCGATAGACTTCCAGCCCGGGGCGCGCATAGCCGCCTTCAGCCCGGAGCCGGAATACGAGGAGTCTACGTGCTACCTGTCCAGGGAGCAAGCGAGCCCTGAAGGCATCGGGACGTTGATGATAGTCCCAAACAGCGTTCACTTCAACGAGATTTGTTTGACGTGTAAGTTTCGGTTGCATAACTGCGATTTTTATGCTAATTATGACATGTTTAGGTATCTCATTTCAAAGACATGAGTTACATACTCGAACGCGAACGATTAGAGCTCAGATTTTTTATGAATAGTAGTTTCTGACAAGACCAAACGAATTTACTGACACTAAGACTTTTTACAGCAAATCGTCCAGAACGCGAATGCCCATCTCGCCGTTATATCTTCGAGCGTCACGCAAGGAAGCGCCTGAAGCTTCCCCCTTCTGATCTCAAGGAAATCATGGTCGCCAACCGCACCGAATGCGAGGACAAGTGCTTAGGAGAGTTTAGCTTCGTCTGCCGGTCAGCCACATACGACTCAGCCCTCAGGACCTGTTCACTAAGCAGGTTCACAAGAAGAACCCACCCGGAACTGTTGGAAGACGACCACAACGCCGATTATTTGGAAAACACCTGCTTAAACGGTTTGTAAACCACCGATGAAAAATAACTCTCGTAACAACCATTGTTTAATTAAATGTTTAATTTCAGCCGAAAGACGATGCGACGGCTTGGCTGTATTCATCAAAGAAGAAAACAAACGTCTAGGCGGACCTTTCGAAGCTGACGTGTTTTCTAACATGACTTTAGACGAATGCCAAGCTATGTGTGTACGCGCGGAAAAGTAAGCTAATCTTCCTAATGAACTGTAATTGTTTGTGGCGGAATAACATCAGTATAATGTTACGTGACATGTTTTTGCAGATATTTCTGTCGATCTATTGAGCACGATGCTATGACACGACAATGCGTTCTGTCTGAAGAGGATTCTGTGTCGCAGAAGGATGACGTCACTGTTAGCGCATCTCCAACCCATCATTTCTACGATCTTGTTTGTCTAGACAATCGTAAGTAACTATTATCGCTAATCTGTTTGATGTCTTTAACTATTAACACGTTTTACCTAGCTGTTAAGGATTTTGACGTGATTAACAATGATTGTCCTGCATGAAACCAAATTAAGGTCTTTCTCACGATTATGATCAGTCTCTCATCGGGTGACAGCTCGCGGCACGGAGTACCCCGACAACAGTGTGACGTCACACCTGTTCTCGCCGGGAAGGAGGCCTGACACCGCGTTCCAGCGGTACAGGAACAGCAAGATCACCGGCGAGTTCCACTCGGAGATCACGGGCCGATCGCTCAGCGAGTGCCTGGATGAGTGCCTGAGGCAGACCAGTTTCCAATGCAGGTACGAACATATATCTTAATTTATGTAGATAAATGTACTCGTACCTACCTACGTAGGTACTCGTAGGATACAATTATTCTATAGAATCAGCATCGAGCAGCAGCATTTCCCAATGGATACTCAAAATGAGGCGATCCATCATCAGGTTCTTGCTGTCCACTGTTTACGGAATTAGGCCTCTTCAATTGTTCGCTTATTTGTTTATTTAAATACTTAGTATATCACAGTACATAGTTTCCGCATGTTGCCAGCCAACTTTCGCAATTCGTCACTCCAACTGGCCTGAGGGCGTTCTAAGTAAGTATAAAATAATTAACGAATTCGTTTCCGTTCCTGAAGTGTTGTGAATAGGGGCCTAAGCAGATGATTCATTATTCAAATATATATTGGTGTTAACAACCTGTCTGTGTTTTTTTATATCTTTGCATTAAATATAAATCACCTATGTAGACCGCAGCTGTGCATTTAACTATTTCCAGTAACTGTATCAGATATTTCACAAGTGGCCATATATTTTAGTGTTTTGTTGTTCTACAAACGAAATTGCTATGTTAGTATTTCTGTTATCATCCATTTTATCACAGATGCACGACCTACAAATAATAATGGAATGTTCAGACGCAACTAAATAAAAATATTGTCTGATACTCTTTTGTTTTGAAGCCATTCAACCGATTTGTTGGAGTCACCCTTATCAAATATGGGTTCAGTGAACGATAACATACATCACTCATTTTTACAATATGAATGGTTCTTCTTTAAGTTAAGCTTTTTAAGTTTTTTTAATTATTCTACTTAGCACACACATAAAGAAATAAATTCTTTATTGCTGTTTTTTTTGTGAGAGATTTTTTTATAAATCTGAATGATTACACAATTGATTGTGTATCTTAATTATTATACGAATAAACAATAATCTAATTGATATGATAAACTGATGCACTATTAGCGTAATTAACTGATAGAAAGTATGTAGATATTATGAAGAAGTAGGTTACAAACAATTATAAAGAAGTAAGTAGGTTAAGTAAGTGTTAAGGATTAAAAAGATTGATGAAAAGTTTGCAATCTATTTTGCATTTAGATGCGTTTAGGTATAGGTAGGATTTTTTATTTTGTATTTTTAGCGTGATCGTTTATTGCTACACTTTCCTTTACACATTTTTTCCAAGAGTAGGTATCTATAGGGTTCCCATAGTACGTTCAGTAACAGTATGTAAGTAAATGCTATACATCCTTACTATTTATAAATGCGAAAGGAACTCTGTCTGTATGTCTGTCGCGCTTTTATGCCAAAACTACTGAACCGTTTTGAATTAATGACACAGATATTCTGAAGCCAGGACATAAGCCATTTTTTAATGCAAAAAAGGGGTCTAAGTAGACATACATTACTTAGTCGGTTATGTTTTGTGTTCATCTAGATCCGCGGTATACAGCGACCGATCAAGAATATGCCGCCTGAGCAGGTACAACCAGAAAGATGGCATGAGACTGCTCTACGACCCAGATTACGACTACTATGAAAACTTGATGCGTAAGTACATTTTTATTACGATATTAGTACTCGTTGAACTCATTCCTAGTTAATGTTTACGAGATCGGATTTTATAGTGTTTTAAAATATCCTACAAACAATGGATGGGAAAATTCGATTTTAGTCCAAAAGATATATAATACTAGGTACTAGTACTACGTATTAATATAACCATTAGAGGTAGATACAGGAAACATTGAATAAGTGTGCAATTTTAGATCTAAAGTGGTACTTCTAAAGTCGTATTACTCTTAAAATAGTAACATGAGAAAGGAGGAAGGGTCCAATAAAAGGTTATTTGTTGGTCTAAATTGGTCGATTAGCAGTAATAGATCTGACAAGCACAAGTACGCGTGTACGTGCGATGGCAATTGTCACAAGTAGCCGCTACGCTGGTAGAAGTAGATCTGACGACATTGAACCTTTGAAACCTACATAGACGGACCATACACTTGCCAGCACTAGGTATTTTTGTTTTATTACAGGCATTGCAATTTTTATTATGATGTCCATTGTGTAAAATAAACCTTAAGTAGTGCCTCAAATTAAAGTTTCCTTGCCTTCAATTAAAGAAGTTTTGGGAATACAATTAATTGTACAATGTACATAAAGCAGAAAAATTTATTGATAGCTACAAGTATATCGAACCGGCCAAAGTGTTCTCTATTACAAATAATGGGAGACAAAACACTATAATATTGACATTTCTATTCAAGTATCTACTATTACGGTTGATTGTTTGAATAGTTAAGTGTGTAGGTATGTAGCTAAGAATCTTAGTTATTAAACGAAGTATGCATAAATTACTGGTAACAAATTAATATGTACGGTTTATGAATCTTACACTCTGCATAAGTAATCAAAAATCTATTTATTTGTAATACTCCTATAATACTAATATTTTGTTACTATCATTTCTATTCTCGTACTTGCAAGAAATATAACGTTGGCGATTTTACCATATTAATATTATTAGGTACTGCAAGAAATAAAATGATAGTTATTCTGTCTTTTAATGTCAATCAAAGGTACGACCAATAATGGTAAAGAAAAATAGATACAATATATTATTGACAGATGGCGCTAAAGTCGTCGTTCCTCTAATAATTTATGATCTTAGTTTCTTGGTCATTTGGGAAAATTGGTGCTAAAGATTTATGTTTTCAAAATTGGGGATCCAGATCAATTAGTGAGTGGTGAGACGGAGGCTGGGGGTGCGGGGAGCGGATCAGCGACGCCTTGGGGACGTCCCACTAGTACAGGTTCGGTGCATGCTTATGAACTGATCAAATGAAAGCTTTCATACTTCGCTCATTTTGGCTTTGAAAGAAAATTTCATTAAGATACACGACTAATAAGAAAGGAGATAGGATGCGACCTTGCAAAGTCCTTGGGAAATACGTTACTTCTCACTCATTTAATAAATATGATGTCAGTAACCGACTATCATCGCTGTTGTGTCTAATAATAATACACATAGGTGCAAGAGTCGTTCAAGGTGGGAACGAATGCGTGGTGCAGCAGCAATTAAGATACGCTCCCTAATTTTTTATTGTTTACATTGTCTTTTGCTTTAGACAAAACCACTTGAGAGTAATAGATGCTTATTTAATAGAACTTCTCAACATTTAGTTCGGATGTAGCTAATAATGAGTGGAGTGAATAGCTTTACTGCTATTGTCGTTGCATTTATTCTTCGAATGACAAGAAGTTACACAAATGATAACAGAACCGTCATAACAAAAGAGTGTACATTTAAACATTCATTGTGTCAATGTTTGAGAATGACAACAATTATAAGAATAGATTACTTTATTACAAAGGAAGATTTGTTAGGTGCTACATTATCTGAGATGATAGATACGCGTACTTTCAAATCATTATTATATTTTAACAATTTTAAGTTCCTATTAATTTAATAAACCAAATCATTATTACAGGCATTCGAATTTTGATTGTCATTGTCTATATTAGGAAGGGTTAAAAATGTAGACAGCATGTAGATGTTGATGGTATAATCGATCATAGACTAAATGAAATAATTAAAAATTTAATCTTGGTTTATTTGCAACGACAATGGATATTGATCAGTTGGTTTATTTTTTGTAGAGTTCATCATGAATTTTAGGAATGTTGGTTTTAGTAGTGTAGACTTTCTGTATTTATTGCCAAGTTGGACAAGTAAGTAGCAAGTGTATAGCAGTAGAAATAAGTTTATTATTTAAGTGCCTATTTATACTATTTATTTAAATATATTGAGGTAAGTTAGAATTATTTGGTGCTTTAGGGAACTTGTAGTATAAAAGTAGTGTTTTCAGTAGTGCTTAGAAAAAAAAGACCTAAAGTATATCTTGCATGTTAGAATGTAGTTATCCCAATAGACGAAAAGCAGAAATCCTACACGTAGTTGTAAATAGTTAGTTACTTATTTGCATGTGGTAATATGTAAAAATTTGGTTTAGACATCTTATACAGTAAAGGGCGTTAATTTTGCACCCTTTTGAATATTTTGTTATTAAAATTCACTGTAGTGCTAAGAGGCAAGTAAAAATAACAAACACAGTTAAAATGACAAATTAAACATTTCTAGGAGGTAGCGGAGGTGGCGATCGCGATAGATACCCACAAGGCGCTGACCGCTACCCGGACGACGATCGCTACGACGACGACCGGTACGGCGGGCGTCCGGACCGGTACACGCCGAACGATGACCGGTACCCGGCGGGACCCGACCCCTACCCGGACAGATACGGACCGGGCGACCGCTACCCCATAGACAGATACCCAGACGACAGGTACCCCCCTGGCGTCGGTATCGACACATACCCGGCCGGATATCCTCCCGACGCCGACCGGTACCGCCCTGGTTACGACCGGTACCCCGCAGGAGATCGTTACCCATCTGGCAGCAGATACCCGATCGGCGACAGATTCCCTGGAAGCGACCGGTACCCCGCCGGTGATAGATATCCCGGTGGGGACCGTTACCCTGGCGGCGACCGGTATCCCTCTTTCTATTATCCCGTATCGAACAGCATCGACAACTATCCCCCTGGAGATCGGTACCCGATCAGCAGGTATCCCATTGACGTGTATCCTTCCGATCGCTATCCCGGCCAAGATAGATTCCCCGTCCGAGGTGGTGCCTATCCCGAAAGACCCTGGTATCCGCGCCGGTATCCTGACCGCTACGATCAGGACCGCTATCCGTACAGTCGCTACCCAGTCGGAGTGAACAGAGACCCAGCTCCGATAGGTGGTGGCCGCTATCCCGATTTGTATGATAAATATCCGCCGACCGGATCTTCATACCCTGGTAAGCATGTTCTTAACAAAGACTTAACTCGAACATAGCTTTTATGTAGCAAAATTTACCTATAACTTACTTGTGAAGTCATTCGTTAAATTAGCTTATTTCCTTATATCCGCTTATTTACTTAATTATACCTATACTAACTGCCACTTACTTTTTATGCATTAATCAAATAAGAATATTATTTCATATTTTGTTATTTTACATCTGCTTTATTTTAAATTCTAACTGCACATATTTTTCCGTCAAACGACGGTGTAAAGAGTCTATTTTGTAATTGTTTTTATTCAATAACAATATAAGAACAACTTAGTAAGGTATTGTTGTAACTTATCGGCAGCAGGCTACGGGCGAGGCGGTTATTACGGCCCAGGAGCAGGGCGCTATCCGGGACCAGTAGCTGACCGTTACCCCACTCCAGACAGAGTTCGTCCAGGACCAGACAGGTATGCAAAGGAGCTAAATATCTACCAACATAATTTCTGGAGCTCCATTGTGTAAGTCTAGGCTGATTTTTATTTCTATACATTTTCCACAGTTATCCCGTCGAACCAAGGCCTGGATATGGCCCAAACAGACCTATAGATAGACCCGTAGGTGCCTACCCCGCGCCAGGTTTCGACCGACCAATTGGTAAGACGTTTGCCACCTTGATTTGATTTTTAGCCACCGGTCAAATTTCTAAATTTCTCCTCTTTTATAGGAGCTATCTACCCAGGATTTGATAAAGATCCCGGAGCAGTTGGTCCTATTGGTCCTGTGGGACCGGTCGGAATCCCCAACGGTAGACCTCCACCAGGATTCAACAGGCCATGGCAAGGATCGCGTTGTGAAGAAGACAGTTTCAGACAAGTTGGCAGACAACGTATGCAACGAAGATTCGTCCGTCGATTGACCACAGCTTATTCCCTGGCTCATTGCCAAAGAGAGTGTATAGAAGCTAGGGATTTCATTTGTCGGGCGTTCAACTACAGGTGGGTGCACATTGAATGTGCGAAAATAGAAATTGCCGCATGTATGCACTTTCAGTTACAGTTCAATGAATGTCTTGATTGATTTGTTTGTAGAGATGTATCATATGGTGAACCAAGAGACAACTGTGAGCTGAGTGACCATGATACTCAAGCATTGGATGCTGCCAATCCTGCTCATTTTGACAACACAGCTAATGACTACGATTTCTATGAACGCGCGCTTGGAAGAATAGCAGAAGACTGTTTAGATGGTAACAATGATTATGAAACTGATACACATACGAGTAGCATGATAGATAGAGTAATATGAATTAATACGAAATCTTTTTTGTAGTATCTCAAGTATGCAACGAAGACGGTATGGAGTTCACTCTAAGGTTACCGGAAGGTTTCTACGGACGTATGTACACTTACGGCTTCTATGACCGCTGTTTCTTCAGAGGGAACGGTGGTACAGCCAACGTTTTACGGATTACGGGAGCTCATGGTTATCCCGAATGTGGCACCCAACGTGTAAGTGTATAAAATACACTATATGAGCAAGATTTATTTGCAGTTGAGGTTAGGAAATACTTAGAATTTGTTGAAATGTTATATCCACGTTTGTACTTCTTGCAGTACGGTGATACAATGACGAACATCGTTGTAGTCCAGTTTAGTGACAACGTGCAGACATCCCGAGACAAGCGATTCAACTTGACCTGTCTCTTTAGAGGCCCGGCTGAAGCCGTTGTTACCTCCAACTACATCGGAGCAGGGTGAGATAGAGATTTAAACTAGGCGTTTGTTTGAAAAGTGAATGCTCCATTTAATATACTTAAAGAGTTATTTAATTGAAAGATGCGCCCACATCGATGTTGCAGATAAAATCTTGTAGGTTTGGAAACGTTGATGTTGCCAGTAAAGCAAGAATGTCAAATTTTAACGTCGCACTTTAGCATGTTTGATTGGGCTTTTTTTAATCTACTTATTAGGTAATAATCAAAAGAGAATTCAAAAGAGCAAGGGTCTTGCCCAGACTACGCATACATTCATGTCATGAGAATTTAGATAGCTATTCTCTATTTATATCACACCAAACAATTGACTCTAAAACTAAGCATAAAGATTAGCAAAATTTTGTCTTTTCGCTCTCTTTAAGACATCTCTTCCAGACAACCTTTGGATAGAGGATTATTAAAAGCAGAGTAAGCTGTCAATCGATGAGTTAAGTTAATACTTAACACATATTAACATCTTGATAATAATAATTTATTATCAAGATGTTAAGTACGAGTATTTATTTCTGCGACTTACGTTGGTTTGATCGTAATTCCCATAACACAAGTTTTTAAGCCGATTACTTTTGAATCAAACGAATAAAATGGTATGTTGCCTGAACATTTGATGACAGTGTTTAACGGAAAAAGTATCGGAATCGTCAGAAGATAAAAAGGCTAGGCATACGTTAATATTTATAAAACGCCTACTTCTTATAAATAGTCGTCCTTCAAGCAGTGCAAGTAATGTATTTTTTAATTTATGTTTACAACTTGAAATAGGAGCACTAAGGCAAGGTAAGTAGATAGCTAGTAATCATGCAAATGGCGCTCTAAAACATCGTTGTGTGTGTAACTGAACGTGGAAAAGCAATGTTCGTAAAAATAAAATGGGCACACTGAATGTGAGTATATAACTTTTCAAACAAACACTTGTATCCGTGTCGAGATTAACAGTTAACTGAACTGGCGTGACTTTTGGGAGTTAGCGCTTATAGACATCTATTTATATTTGGAGAGCTCCAATTTATAACTGTTTGCATTTGAACGTTGCGTTGTATGTAGGTTTATTTTTATGGAAACTGGTTTCATTTGTGGGGTATTAGATATTATTTTGATTTTGTGTGAGAGTGTATTTTCATCTGAAACATTTTTATGGTGTTCATTCTGTCATGTTATAACTCCGCTTTCGTTCTAATGAGTTTGTTTGTAGACATGAGTGCTGTTATTACACTAACAGCTACTAACGTAGAGACTTTGAAAGGATTTCTCTTATACGTATAAATTGACAGTCAATATAAAGTTCAAAATGAGATACATGGGGGATTACCTAAATTAATAACCTGCCTAATCAGTTGAAAGATAAAAGTTCCTTCAAAGTCACTAAACTTTTATTCAAGATTCCATTTCAAATCTCACCGTAGCTTTGGGTATGATTCGATTGACAGGTCGGGAAGTCCCATACCGATAGAGTACTTGCCGGAGGAGAGTTCTCTCAACTCGAAGGTGCGGCTCATGATCCTGTACCAAGGCAGACCCACAACTACTATAGCCGTTGGAGACCCTCTGACCTTTAGATTGGAAGCGCAAGATGGTTACAACTACGCTACGGACATCTTCGCTACGAACGTCATAGCGAGAGATCCGTATTCAGGAAGATCTGTGCAGTTGATTGATCGAGTAGGGTAAGTTCTTTAATTCACACACTTCATAGAGTATGGATGACAAATGGTTGTAATTAGTACCAGTATCTACACTGTGATGTAAAAATAATGTACCTAATACAGGATAGAACACTATAAGTAATCCAATAAACAGAGGAAACATATCACATAGATACAAAGATTTATGTAGGCATTGCTAATTGAATGGTTTTTCCTTCGCACAAGATTAAGTCGGATAATATGCTTGTTATGAGCTAATCATGTGATACACTTGCTTATTTCCTTGCTATCTGTCTGTGTACATAATCTAGCGACCTATATCATTTCCTTTCTTATCAGACACATAGATACAAAGAGATGTAACTTAATTTCACAATACGAATTGTAACTCTACATTGGTAGAGCAATGAGCTAAATGTCGGTAAGCGGCACAGATTTATCTTTTTATTAAACACTAAGCATGCATCTTTTAAGTCAAACAACATATATAATGATTCTTGGTAGAAAGAGAGACACTTCTGTAGTTTGATGTATCTTGTACAGAAAACCGCGTCGAAAAGTAGCTACGCTAAAATATCTTTTAAGAAAGTTTGGTACATTCTGAAAACGTTGCTTACACAAATACTACCAATTAGGTGCTTCGGAATAAACAAAACACATTGACTGAATTGAATATTTCAACAGTTCTTATACCTACAAAAGAGTAAGATAGAGATTGCCTAATAACCCTACGACTTACCTTTATTTTTCAGATGTCCTGTGGATCCGTATGTGTTCCCGGAATTGGATAAGGGGCGCAGCAGCGATTCCCTGGAGGCAAAATTCAACGCATTTAAAATACCCGAATCAAACTTTTTAGTGTTCGAGGCTACGGTGCGGACTTGTCGCGATGGTTGCCAGCCTGTGAGTATCTGTGGGGGAATGATGGTCTACCAGACTCGTCCGTATGATATAGTATGGTTTAGTCTTCATCATTATCATCATCAGCCTATTGCAGTCCTCTGCTAGACATAGGCCTCTCCAGTTGTTCGCCATTTAGGGCAAACATCTGGAAGATATACTTGGACTTAAGTGGTTCTATTGACATTTGCTAAGCCCTAGTCTGTGAAGTTAAAGAGCCTAACTTCCAGACTCCGGTCCAGAATAATTCATGTCAGTAACAGTTTTAGGCCAAATTAGAGATTCAAGTGATTTTCTAAACGACACATACCATTATGAAGACTAACTTTCATGACTACATGAATAAGTACAGATCTATTATCTGACCAAATCATACTTACTCACATAAGTACTTACTTATTTTTTTTTAAACATTATCTAAGTAATAGGGAATATGCATGACTTTTTTTTATGGTTTTATTGAGATCTTTTGTCTTCCAGATACATAAATATCGAAGAATTTTTAAACTATCTTTTCTATTAAGCGAGTTATAAAGCGTTAAAGTTATTGATTAGACAGAGAGATCCGATGCGGTAGTTGACGTCACGTACCGTAAGCGCCGTACTAACTCCATAGAAAAATCTGTTTCGCGAGAGAGAGACGGATATATTCACTTTCAATGACTGTATCTCGCCCATTTTTCAACCAATTTTGATTTTGTTTTCACTGTTCGTAGTAGATTTTGATCTATTATACGATAAATTAGTAAATACCTGAAACTATTTTTCATGCATATTCCCTATTTATAAATATGTTAACTCATCTACATAAACATACGAACTTACGTCAATGAGCTTAATATAAATATACTCGTAATATCGGTTTAACTGGGTCGCTTATAGGTTATCGCTCGGTTATGATAATGGATCTATTATGCTGTTTGTGCAGTTTTCTCGTAGTTCTAGATGACATTTCATATCAAAGACTTATCTATAGTTAGTCTAAGTACCGAAGGCTGATAGCCTCAGACTTGTACCAAACTGTAGGTATACGATATCATAATCATCGCCAGCCTATAGCAATCCTTTCTCCTCAGGAAGCTCTAATATACAATCAATGCAAACAAGACCGGGAATCGAACCCGTTACATTTTTATTGTCCACGCTTTAGACCGTTGCGCCACCGAGGTCGTCAACACGACCGGGAAGCGAACCAGAGACAATACGCGGTGTAGGCGAATACCTGGAATAGTCTGAATAGTCTGGTAGAGATCGCATATAGCCATAAGGCCGCCTAAATTGTGCAAAAAGTGTCTGTAATACCTAGTTTTTTAAGTCAAATGTATGGTGCGCAATAAAGAATATCTATCTATCTACCACACATTTATCCTACTAATAACTGTTAACCAACTGGTGGCGGAATAACCATCACTATTGAAGGCATAGCTAAAAATCACAGGCAGATGACGGGCCAGCATCGTCACCGGAACGAGGAGCCACGCCCTGCGATCACCAACCCTCCTGCCTAGCGTGGCGGTTATGGGTAAAGTCTCCAGGTGGTTACCCAAATGGCAAATAACTGGAGAGGCCAATGTCCGGCGGCGGACTGCGATAGGCTGATGACGATGATGATCCCCACTGTTTAATAGGCAAACTCCCACGCAAAATAGGCGCTCAGACGTCAAGTTGCGGAAATCAGCCCGTTCAAACTAATAGGCAAACTCACCGATTTATATTATTTCAGGCATATTGCCCAAGCCACACCGGGCGGTCCGAGCCATCGTTCGGGCGCCGTCGAAGGGACGTGAACGCCACCATCGCGGCAGGCAACGACACGGCGGAGGCGAGGCCCGAGGCGCCTGACAACTCGACCGGGGACAAGTCTGGCGACAAAGAGGAGGGCGCTGTTTACAAGGTGTCTTACGAGGAGGCTGGCGTCGACAAGTACTTGAAGGAGGAAGTCGAGACGCCCAGTCATGTTCGGAAAATGATTGAGGTAAGGCTTTATTGGTGAGGTTTTTAGATTTGTTACGTTGTGTATTCATTTTCACTCTTCCCTTGAACGACTCCCAGCACCTGCAACTCTCTGTACGTCATTAGGTAACTTTCTCCTCATTCTTTTATAGTGGCACAGCACCTATGCTGCCTATCTTCAAATGGCATACCATGGCTTCGTCTTGCCTGATGCAAAGCGATAGAGTAATTAATTTTTTGTGCTATAATAGTAGGTACTTGTTAAACTTTGCCAATTGTGACATAGTAGGCGCTAAAATGGTAACAATAGAGACGACACGAAGACACCGACGCCACTGACCACTGTCCCGAAGGCACGTGTCGTCGTCTTCCTCGGGGCCGGCGCTTCAGGGCCCCAAAGGCCGTCTCTTAACACAGGCAGGGTACCATACCTCGGTAGCATTCTTACGCTCTACACAGCAGGACACTGCCTCAGACCGGTTGCCTCAACCTCTGAGTAGATACGAAGTTCTGATTATCGGCGTCTAAAATACCTCACGGCTGTTCCCAGGTATTCGACAACCGCAACGAGCTGCTGGAGGAGAACGGCCCGACGGACTCGGCGCCGGTGGTGGCGGAGGCGGGCGTGTGCGTCTCGCCGTACCACTACCGCGCGCTGCTGGTGGCGCTGTGCGTGCTGCTGTCGCTGCTACTGGCCATGCTCACTGCTGCCTTGTACATTTACAGGTATGACCACACGTCCTGGCCGCCATTGTCACAGCTGGCATGGCTGTGGTGACTCACTGGAAACTGAGGTTTCCCGCGCGTGCCCAGAGCGAATTTTTTTTTTTTTTATTTTTTTTTTATTCGTGAATGGGTAGCGCTTGACCTCAACTAGCCTGATGTTAAGCGATGTTGAGGCCTAAGATGAAGCGCGCTTACCCATCAGAAACCGATTCACTCTCGCCTTGAAAAGACGAGCGACTTGGGCTACCTTTTCAGTTTTCCATCAGGCGAGAGGAAGCCACTATGTCGAGCTAATATAAAAAAAAAACAGTTTCACTGTAGAAAATATTCCTAGGTAGGAATTGCCGAACTTTTTTGTCCACGAATGAGTTCCACATTTTAACGACTCAAACCTTTGAGTCGTTAAAATGTGGAACTCATTGCCCGTAACATATGTTCCTCATTAGATAAATGTCTATCCATCGAATGAGGAAGATATGTTAAGTAAAAGTAGGCTTATGTAACCAAGAAAATTTAATAAAGTTTTAAACTTGTTTCAAGACTTTTAAAGAAAAGATACCTACGCTATACCTACGCATAGTAGTTAGATAGGTATGTTGCGAACTTAAATACAACTTATAAATTTTATAATGTTTTTCTTACAGGCGCTATTGGCGAGTCCTTCGTAAGAACATACAAGCCTCCAGCCCCCCGCCAGCGCTGCGGCCCGTGACCCCAGGCCCGAGGCCCACCAGGCCTTCTCTGTTCTCCGCCTCGCATCTGCATAAACCCTTCTCGTTAAGGTGATCTAACTAAATATTGTATAAACTACCACTTCTACAAATACTTATTATACTCGTACTTAGCAGCTTTTATGTAGCAGGCGTTTAGGTAGCTTAAATATTCCTGATTGTTTGTTATAATCACTATTTACCTACCTACTTTGAAAATCCCCTTCACCAAGAGCCAACTACTTGGATAAGATGAAGTGTAGCAGCCATAATGTACAGGGCAACCTCTATTGTTTTGAAAGTAGGTAGTAGATACCTACCTATCTATCTACCTACTTTCAAATCAATAAGTAGAGTAACTAAACTTTATTGGATGTGGGAATGTAGGCTTCTTTTGCTTTGGGATTCTCAAACTTCTGCAGGCTTTTCATATTTGAAAGATGTAGGGACGCACTTATTGCTCAGTATAATTGCTTCCTGGAAGATTTACCTACTAAATAGATAGTAAGCAGTGACTCTGAAGAGAACTAAGCAATACTCACATTACTTTCCACATCTCCAGCGGCCTGGGAAGAACATTCGCCGAAGTGGGCGACGAGGCGGGCTCAGCAGGCCGGCTGGCGAACGCGTTCGACGACGGCAGCGAGCCGATCTACACCGACCCTTCTCTCTTCGAGCGCTCCCGCTCTTTGCGCTCCCTGCACTCGCTGGACCTGAAGCCTGAGCGTCGCGACCACCGCGCATAAGCCAGACACGCGAACATACACCGTTCGACACGTCACAATACTGATCAAAGTCATTAGCACGACCTAAACGTCTTAAGAGTCTAATGAAGCTTCTCATTTCTTGTGACCATTGCCAGTTTATGATTGTATTTTAAAACAAACAGTATTATTACGAGTAAGTTAGTCGTGAAGATAAAATAATATATCATCCTCGTTAGAGTTCAGTACTAAAACACACTAAACGTAGCTATTCAGAAATGTATTTACGCAAGTTTATCAAGTCGAAAATGATAACGTAGGTAAACACAGGTGATTTTTAAATTGCTTTTCCTTTTAATAACATTTTACAAATGAATTTTTTTTTCACTTGCTTTCTTCGACTTTGACGACTACCTACTGACCTACGTATTTCAGCTTGTTAGGTTTTAAAAACAAAAGGCATTGTGCTGTATCTTGACGTTCTATTTGTGTCTGGTGTAAAGCTATATACGTAATAAAACTCTTGCCTAATATTAAATCGCGAAGACTATGTACTTATATTATTTTTAATTTGTGCAATCGTAATTTTAACTGCCATAATGCTCAGTCTTCTAATCCGTCCATTGATCTGCATACAATAGTAATGTAATTTCTAAATAACAAAGTGTACTTAATTTTATTTTAAACTACTTTGTAAGTCAGTACTAATAAATATTTACAGTGATTATAATTTACTTTTAATTTTTCCTGTTTTAGATTAAACTATAATTTCGTAGAACCGGTTTTGAAATAAAAGATATTATTAAAAATATGTATAGTAACTTTTTATTCTTATTTTTAAGTGTATAAAATAATTAACATTGTAAATTACATATGGTAAGGAGCAGGAGTAGGGACACTCATTAGCGGTGAATCCAAATACTCCATCTCACTTGTGCTCGGTGCCGGTTCTGACTGTGCAGTCAGTTTTTGAGTCAAAGCTTCATGAAGCTTATGAACAGATTCATTATGCTGAGTTCCTGGTTGCAATGCTTTCATAAGAGTCTGTATTCTAGTCTCCGGTAGCTTTTGATGAATATACCAAAGCAATTTCAGTAAATGCCTTGTGACATTATCTTTGGAAAGGCCAGCAAAGAAAAATTCGTCAAACAATACTGTACTGAAGTCTTCCCCTTGGAATTCATCTGGCAACTGAATGAGCAAGGCTACTAGTGCATGTAAGAATGGATCCTCATAGGCTCTGCCATCTTTGCAACTACCCAGGATGCTCAATATCCGAAGAAGGGCTCCTCTGTCTCGTAGTTTGGCTGCGTGAAGTGTGTAATACATAGCAAGGACTCCGCAAACAGAACTCTCTCTCATATAAGCCTCACAGGCGTCTGGAGGTGGTCCCGAATGCTCAATAGTAGTTATAGCAGATTCTCTCTCATCTGGTGGCAGTTTGTTGTGCAATGCTCTCACTTGATCATCTACCATAAGGGACATGAGAGCAGGTAAATACTTTGTCACCACTTGACTGTCTAGCTTAGGTTCTTTGAATTCTTGCGAGTCTATCATAACCCAGGCACTCAAGCCCAGAGCCAACATTCTCAATAGGAGAATCAATACTGTGTTATCTCTTGGGAGTCCTTCAGAGTTTATCAGGTGCTGTAATATTTTGATTGCAGAAGTAGCCAAAAAGTTGATTGCATATGGATCACATAGAGTCATAGAAAGGTCTCCGAGGACTTGTTCCTGGCCTCTTTTAATGCTGTCTAAAAATCCTTGAAGTTCACGAGACCTCTTGATATCCACATTCCTCTCCCTAATACAAGCATCTAGGCACCATGTGAATTTGTGGCAGGGATCAACAGATATAATATCTTGTATCTCAAGATCATGTAAGGCCATAAGTAATTCAGCTCGTAAAGTACAATAATGCACATTTCTGGTCCTTAAAAATAATGTGCGTAGGAACTGTAACACCATGTCGTACAACTTAACACTATTGCCAATCATGTGTGCAAGCTTCTGCACCACAGCCCCCTGCCTCCTCACTTTGGGCGAAGGCGAAAAGAAAAGGTTTGTCAAATTCTCATGGTCAAAAAGTATGTTTTCTTTTTCTCTAATGTACTGGCTGAGAAGAGGCGAAACTTCGTCGCCGAACAAAGATTGGTTATCCTGCCAAATCTGTCTTTTTACCTCTGTGTCAGTATCATTATATAGTTCCCTATCACGGACTAAAACTTTCAAATACTTATCATCAATATGAGGAGTGTTCTTCAAAATACTCATTATAACTGGTCTGAGTGCTTTCACTCTGACCACCGCGAAGCTTTTAGATAAAAGTTCTTTGAGCTTTTTGTCATTTTCCTTGCTTTCTTTAGACCCCAACTCATTGATGTGTGCTATCAATTTTTCCCTTAACTCTTCTAATACAGAAGTATGAAAATCGAGCCTACGTACTCCATGAAGATCGAGAAGTGGCAGCATAGGGCGTAGAGAAGGTAAAAGGATACCGTTTTCAAGTTGAAACTCTTCAATTGCTTTCAATGGGTCGGTGCAACTTGTGAGAGCGTCGCGAAGGTACGATTGACCGGGCACGCCGACATCTTCCAAGCCGGTTCCTGGTAGCTTGCTGGATGACGCCATGGTAATTTTTCATATAGTAAATACGAACTAAAACAATTTTTTATCGCTAAAATAACACGAACTATTTTTTGTTGATGTGTTTGACGTTTGAGTGTTTGACAGCTACCATGCTGAGCTGTCAGTGTGCTTTTTTTTTAAAATTATGGAATGATCGCATTGGTTTTATATTTTTAAGCTGGAATTTTACATTTCGATTGAATACATTTGGAAATCCACAGATTAGGAGACTACTAGAGGAGTTATTTCAGTATCGATATTTTGATGAAAGATGTTGTATCCCTATTTTCAACACAAGTACACGTTAAAATAACGTGGCATCTTGGCATTAGCTACCGTCCGTGCATTCAGTCAGCAAGCAGGCGTTAAAATAAAACAATTTGACAATTCTGTTTGTGTGTTCGTTCGTTGTACAATCACGAAAATTTTACATTTTACAAAAGTGTTTTTTGTAAATGAAAAAGCAAGAATTGCTAATGGCATAATAACCAAATATTATATTTAACAGATAACGTGTTTAACACTAAACTCAACTTTTGTGTTTTTAACCTCTAAATAGTAAACGATGTCAGATAAACAGAAAACGTAAGTATTAACTACCAATATTACGTATAATACGTTTATTTACGTTTTCTGTTCTTGTTTTTATACACCACATAATAACATTTATACCTGTGAAACTTATAATGTATTTATAACTGTTTTCAGTCTTGTTTGCGGGGACGTGAATGGTAATTTCAATGCATTGTTCTCCCGCGTCGAGTCTATAGTAAAGAAATCGGGTCCATTCGATGTTTTACTCTGTGCGGGGAACTTCTTTGGTAGCGACAATTCTCAGTTGGATGCATATAAATTAGGCACCAGGAAAGGTATTATTGTACATTCATACTTTAATAGTACACATTATTACAGGCTTGGTTTTCTTTGCTTTTAAATTTGATTTACTAACCAAGTATTCTTTCAGTTCCAGTAACCACTTATGTGTTTGGACCTACTAATAGTGAACATGTACAATATTATTGTGATGAAGGTGCAGAGATTGTCCCCAATGTTATCTATATGGGTAAGATTATATTTTTTTTTTGAGAGTATGTTAAATTTAAGAAAGAAGAGGCCTATACTCAGCAGTGGGTAGATGTGGGCTGAAATGATGATGATGATGATGTTAAATTTTATTACTCAGTAAATCAGAATCAAATCAATCCACAATGTCTTTTTATGCCAATCATCAGCATCATCATCAGCCTATTGCAGTCCACTGCTGGACATAGGCCTCTCCAGTTGTATACCACTTAGGGCGAACATCTGGAGGTCATACCCATAATCGCCACACTGGGCAGGCGGGTTGGCGATCGCAGGGCGTAGCTTCTCGCTCCGGTGACGCTGCTGCCCGTCATCAGTCTGTGGTATTTTGCTACGCCTTCAATTGTAATGGTTATACCGCCACCATTTTATGTCCATATTGATTGAAAAATGACATCAATTTTAGCTCTGAACTCTTATGTTTTTAGTTTTATTGTTTCTGTGCTTTTCAACAGCGTCTATGCTCTTAATAATTGGCTATTGATTATGTATAATATGTTATAGGAAAAAGAGGTATCTTTACAACCAGTAGCGATGTGAAAATAGCATATCTAACTGGGCTGTCTAGGCGTGAATTGGGAAAGGATATTCCCATGTGCACTTTTGAGCCCAGCGACTGCAGCGCTGTGAGGGATGCATGCTTCCGGGGGCAAAGTGAATACAGAGGTGTGGATGTATTGATCACCTCCCTTTGGCCTGCTGGCATACAGGAGGATGAAACTCAAAAGGTAAGATAGGAATGGTAAGAATTCTGCAGGTAATACTACTAAGTAGAAGTTGTAAGACTAAACCGTGTAAGACGAAGTCGTGGGGGGTTAGGGTTGGGCCGGCATGGCGGTGGCAACTGACAGGTAACTGACCAGTTACTTGCCCGTTGTCACAGCGACTTGGGCTTCTCTTTCGCTTTCCATCAGGTGTAGGGAAGCCATTATGTCGAGCCACTATAAAAAAAAAAAAAAAAAAAAATCCTAATGCAACCAAATCATACAACAATATTTTATTGTGTGTCTAATTTTAGTTTAAGAATAAGAATAAAATACATAAGCTTTGTTGATAATGTAACAAGATACCTATATCTGTTAAGTTTAAAATAAGTATTATAAATGATTATAAATTACTTGTTTCAGATAGATGTAGAAAAAGAGCAACTCTCAGATCTTCTGGCTTGGTTGTCAATACATATAAAACCTAGATACCACTTTGTACCATCACCAAATAAGTACTATGAAAGGCAACCATATAGGTAAGAAAGGTTACAACCATTTATTTTTCAATATGATTAAGCTTTTATTATATGGTTTATTATTTATTTTTAACTCTGAAAAGTTCTTATCTAATTGTGTTAATTTATAAATTAATTCCTATTGCATGTTTTCTATCAAGAAATCAAAGCACACATCAAGACTACAGAGAGTGTGCCACAAGGTTCATAGGGCTCGCTCCAGTGGGCAACAAAGTAAAAGAAAAGTGGGTATATGCTTGCTCTCTCCAGCCCATCACCAAGATGCGTATGACAGACCTCCTGCAGGGCACTACTGACGAGACCCAGTGTCCTTATGACCCAGAACTGTTGAAGCAACACCAACCTGGAAAAGTTGTAAAGGTAACTATTGATGTTTTTTTTTCCACTTTTGCCATCTGCGATCAGTCTCCTCTGACTATAAGCAGATTTGTTGTGCGTGCATGGTTTGTCAGGGTGGCTCCTCAGTAAGAGCTCACTCGTTCGAGAATCTGGTGTCCAGGTTTTGGACATCAGATCGTTTCAGGCGTTTGCGGTAGCTGATGTTGGACAGCTGACTTGCAAGGTCGTTAGGGTGGTTTTTCAGCCGACACTTGTATTTATATATTACAAAACTATTGATGTGTGTCTGAAACTTTTGTGTTGACTTGTTTATGAACAGTATAGTTTCAAGTATAACCTTTTGTTTGCAGTTCACTGGTAATGGACAATATTTCTTCAACATGGATGCCGCTGATGATGATAACAGCGGGAAAAGAAAAAGGAAAGGTGGTGATAATCCAGAGCGGAAGAGGAAAGAGTTTGACCCTGGTGTGTATTATCAAGTAGTGCTTCGAATTATTGCATTTGTTTGCTATCAATACAGAAGTTAGTATTGGATTTGACCATCCATAGATATTATATGTATCAAGTTTTAATTGACAATGAAAATATGTGCTCAAGTACATGTTACCAATAGATCAATCTATTATTAGTCTATCTTCATGTTGATGAATGTGTAATTATTATAGTTGTAAGTATGCAACCTTCTGGTTTAATGTACTATGTAGTTTAACTTCATTAAACTTATTATTGCATCTACATCATAAAGTAGAAATTTAGCCTAGTAGTGGCATATATTTGATTACTTAGATTCCAACTTCATTTCAAGCTTTATTAGTTTACATTTCATTTTCAGATACTTGTTGGTTCTGCCTGTCATCGCCAACTGTCGAGAAGCACCTGGTAATCACGGTGGGCACACACTGCTACCTGGCGCTCGCGAAGGGTCCTCTGACACCATTCCATACTCTGATCCTCCCCATAGCTCATCATCAATCTGTGAC
Source organism: Conogethes punctiferalis (assembly GCA_031163375.1). Classification (NCBI taxonomy): domain Eukaryota; kingdom Metazoa; phylum Arthropoda; class Insecta; order Lepidoptera; family Crambidae; genus Conogethes; species Conogethes punctiferalis. The sequence continues at coordinate 8,843,631 of CM062094.1, forward strand.
TAAGGTATTTACTTGTTCCTATGGAGTATAGTTGAGACCAAGTAATATAAATGACTCAGCCAGTCAGAATTGAGGCTGGCATGTATTTCATGATTTCCTCAAAAATCACATCTCATCACTCATTTTGGGTAAGAATTGCATCCCTCTATTTTTGCGGAATGGAGATAGTAACTACACAAGTACATTTTTGTAGGTTAAACATCTGAACTATTTTATGTTACCTATATTTTTTAAAAGAAAGTGATAGTCACTTAAGTTAAAATTTGGTGTTATATAATATAATCATTAGTGTGGCTATCTAACAATTTGACATCTATAATGTAAGCTAATCCTTTGATTTACGGAACTGATTGTCACACCGTCTTTCTTTACCGCAACCTTCGGCGACAGATAGCATTATTTAAATACATATGTTTGTAGGCGCCAGATGAAGTGGTGAAAGAGATCAAGCAATTCAAGGAGGCGCTAAAGAAGCTGTACCAATCGATGGACATGGTGGGCGTGTTCTTCGAGCGCAACTTCCGCACATCGCACATGCAGATACAGAGCGTGCCGCTGCCGCGCGCCGTGTCGCACCAGATACTCGAGGTGTTCCAGGTACGCACAGGTTCTGTTGTAAGCAGCATTGTCGAACTATCGATAGCAATGGTAAATGACCCAAGACATGCCATGCTGGGCCACACATCGCCATCTAGAGCCAGAGTAAGCCGAAACTTGTACTATGACTATTGAGTGGCTCGGTGGCTCAATTGGTAGTGACCCCTGCCTTCTCAGCCAAGGGTCGTGGGTTCGATTCCCACCCGGAACAAACATTCGTGTGATGAATACTTGTGTTTGTTCCGTGTCTGGGTGTTTATAATTCGTATTTAAGTATTTATTTGTGGTACCTTCGTTGTTCTGATACCCATAACACAAGTGCTTAAGCTACTTACTTTGGGATTAGAGCAATGTATGTGATGTTGTCTAATATTTATATATATTTAATATATGGGTTTTTTTTATAGTGGCTCGACATAATGGCTTCCCTACGCCTGATGGAAAGCGAGAGGGAAGCCCAAGTCGCTGTGACAACGGGCAAGTAACTGATCAGTTACCTGTCAGTTGCCACCGCCATGCCGGCCCAACCCTAACCCCATACGAGCTCCGGAAACCCTACTCACGAAGCAGAAACACGACCCAGAAGTCATTTCTACCACTGCCACATCCTACCACCTTACACTTTCTATCTTGCTATACTCTTAAGAGAGGTAGGGCATAGCGAATCTTCGCTCGAATTGAGCTGCCCGTCCGGGGAAGGACCTCCACCCTATAGAATACCGCAGCCAAATGACCTCCGGGTCGTGTTTCTGCTGGTGAGTAGGGTCTCCGGAGCTCGTGGGGGGGTAAGGGTTGGGCCGGCATGGCAGTGGCAACTGACAGGTAACTAACCAGTTACTTGCCAGGGCTTCTCTTTCTCTTTCCATCAGGCGTAGGGAAGCCATTATGTCGAGCTATTATAAAAAAAAAAAAAAAACTACCCCAGGATTGGTTGACCTTGTAAATTATCTTTAGTCGGTATCAAAAGAGTTGATCCTAACGATATTATAAATACTATCTAGCGCCACCAGTACCAACTTATCCTACTACCTCACCCCTACCCTTTCTTACCTTTTCCTTTTACCTTGGCAGGATGAAGCTGGAATCAACAGCATCCAGCTAGAAGTGCTGCCGCCATACGCAGATATAAGTCAAGTGGCGCTGCCCGGCTCTCCGTACTTCCACGCCGAGCTGCCCACCGGGGAGCAAATATTCGCCAAGACTAAACAGCACTTTCCAATCCAATTTGGCAGGTAAAAACACTTTATCAAAATTTCAATGTGTGTATATCTAAGTACATCACTTGTGGGTGGGGGGTACCCATTATGATGGTTGTTTATTCACTTTTTATTTAATGTGATTAAAAAGTATATTTTTATCATGTAATTCTCCAGTCGACCCATATACTGTATATGATTTAATGTAAAAAGTTTAATGTATCCAAACAATTACACCAATCAATGAGAAGTTAGTTGGCAAAATTCATGCAATGGGATTTCAACACCAGGTAGTTTACAATCGGTTTCCAACCCTTTTTGGCCTACCCTTTCAGCCATCTTTACAAGGAAAATAAAACCGCAAACTCCATCAGTACAGTTTTTGATAATCCATCTATCAAGTTATACTAATAAGAGTTACCATGGGTTTCTATGGAGGATGAAATTTATATGAACTAGGCATTCTCCCTATGTATGCTCACGTTCTCGCTTCATGTTTCAAAGGTCCTGTCATTGTCATATAACCCTCAATAGGGAATATGCATGAAAAATAGTTTCATGTATTTACTAATTCATTGTAAAATAGATAAAAATCTACTACGAACAGTGAAAACAAATTCAAAATTGGTCAAAAAATGGGCGAGATACAGACGTTGAAAGTAAATATATCCGTCTCTCTCACGCGAATCAGATTTCTCTATGGAGTTTGTGTGGCGCGCACGTTACGTGACGTCATCCGCCACGTCGGATCTCTCTGTCTAAGCAATAACTTTAACGCTTTATAACTCGCTTAATAGAAAAGATAGTTTAAAATTTCCTCGATATTTATGTATCTGGAAGATGAAAGGTCTCAATAAATCCATAAAAAAAAGTCATGCATATTCCCTATTCATCTTTTGCTGTTGCTCATCTATAAATCCATATTGAAGCCCATCTGGATGTACGGCATACAGCTGTGGGGTAGTGCCAGCAAATCGAACCTGTCTATGATCCAAAGACTACAAAATGCTATTCTGCGAACCCTGTTGAATGGTCTTTGGTTTGTAACTAATGCGGAAATCCATGAGGCACTTAAGATGAACACAGTGTTAGAGGAAGTAAGAGAAGCAGCTGAAAAGTACCAGGAAAGGCTGACTTCCCATCCCAATGAACTAGCCACCCAGCTACTGAGCCAGAGCTACGGTAACCGTCTCAAGAGACACGTCATCCACAAACTACACCAAAGAATGGTGTATTACAAAAATAAGTAGTGTTCTCAGTGGAGAGCACACAGTTTCGAACGAAATGGCCTCAACACATCCGCTCAGTCATGCGACTGATTGCAGATCAACTAACAAAAAAAAAAAAAATATTCCCTATTCGCAGAGACGTGTTATCAAGCGGCCCGCTGCTGGACTGCGACGACAAGGCGGACTGGCGGCAGTGCCTGCTGAGCCGCGAGGACGAGGAGGCGCACGTGGCGCGGCTGCGCACCAAGTTCCGGCCCTACGACTTCACGGCCGACGCCGACAGCGACAGCGACTGACCCGCGCCCACGCCCACGCCCACGCACACGCACACGCCCTGCTGGCCCGGCATCTGGGCGTACGCGAGTTATAACTAGACAAGTATGTTGCTTGCAGTTTAACCCTTTCCTGTCCACTGATCGGACACGGTTGAATTTTAATTTATATGTATCAAATGTGATACTGCTGAAATAGAGCACTACAAAAAACAGCATGTCGAACGACTCATCCATCACCCGAATCCACTTGCCTCTGGATTAGTTAACGATGTCGTTGTGGTGGAAAGATTGAAGAGAAGCCACATACTTAAATAGACAGTGAGACAATGGTCTCCTGCTCTACAAGCGTCACCCTCACTCAACACATCTGATCATAGTCTGGCGACTGATTGCAGATGACAAATCAACAAAAAAAAAAAAATGTGATACACAGGACAGGGTGCCTGTCTCTAATTTGAGTTGAAACCTGAATTTTAATTTTTATGTATCAAATGTGATACACAGGACAGGGAACCTGTCTCTAGTTTGAGTTGTAACCTATATAGTGTCTAGTCTACTTTGTACACCTTGATAAATCTGTCTTGTAATAATTTTATCCTGTTCATAATATGTAAATTACGTTCCAATTATAAATGTTAATTTTAGTATTTAAAAAAGGTAAAGAACAAAATAAAATAAACCCAGTTCCAAGTAAATGATTTTTTTATTTCGTTCACATCATACTGTTCTAATAACTCATTTGTTTGCTTTATAAAAACATATCTGTAACAACATGATTAACTAACCCTTACATTACCCACGTGTATCCAAGTATAGTAACAAAATGTTTAAAAATGATATGGTATGTTGACTACACAAGTCAAATTACTAGAATCAAATGATAAATATCAATATTTGCAATAAAAACTCGCAATTGTCGTGATACTTACCTTACGAAACGAAATTACGAATTGCAAATAGTTGTTTCGTTAAAACCATTATTCTCAATGTCTACTAAAACTACATAATGATCTTGATTGACTAGCATTAGGTATTTGTGTCTAGATTATATAAAATAGATCTCAATTAAATATAGGGCAGTCTTCGTTGGAATTACTAAAGAGATTTAACGCAAACGATTGTAAATCATTATAAACCACACAACTCGCGTAAACATGTGTCGTCGAATACAAAACTTCGTTAAGTGTTCAACACTCATAAACTATCGCTACAACATACTTGATACAGTTCAAATGTACATAAAGTATATCTTTCAATAGATATTGCCAAATATGCAAGGGGTTTAGATAGCAGTCGAATAGATCAAAAGAAAAAAATTGGAACTGAATGAAAAGACACTTATAGGTATGTTTTAAGGTGGGTCGTTCATTAATAAGATCCATTTTTATTCTTTCACAGACAGACTGTAACTCATTATTTGGTTAATTCTATTGAAAGATGATATACAAAGTTAACTTTCTGCCATATTCACCAAAAAACTATTAGGTAAGTGTATTGTCTTGTGTTACTGTTTACTGAGGATTGTATATACTAGTATTGATTATTCCACCTATGTAGTACTCGGTATAAAGCGAATTGTCTGATAGCAGTGACGTTGTGGTAAAAAGTTATAGATTACAAATAAATACATACATCTTGAAAATGTAAACCTCAGAGCTACGTACAACATTCGCATAAGAGTCATGAAATTAGCGTATTTTATTGTGTACACGTTACTTTGTATACAGTTATGATAATAACTCGTTATAGTTTTCCATAGTTGGCACTTTACAAACGTTTATTCCTACGATATAAATATTATTACGCACTTGGTATTTCTCAATTTACAAACTTCAAACCTTACTGTTATAGACAATGATAAGATTTTCCAATGAAAACGTAATGTTCTCATAAACTTTACAACAATTAAACAATAATTTAAATATCGGATACAATTTCGCAACCATATCCGTAACTAGTTTAAAGACTTTGGTCAATAAGGCATTAAGTTTAAAATATATTTTTATTTTAATTATTGTTCTTCTTAGTTTTACATTCGATAGTCGTAAGTACACATTAATTACAATAATATTTACATAACGACTGATTCGCTACAATTGATCGAAACGGGTATCTTATCATTAAAGCCACGTAATTACGATGGTCGAATGAGCACTGGGTTCTTTTGGGTTATTCGCTCGCTACATTGAATATTTATCTAGAACATGAGGAACTGTTTTGTACAGTTATAATTCGATCAATTGTCTGGAACCTTCGGCAGAGTGCCTGAGTATAGATTAGGTACTTATAAAGTATTTGTCTATCCACTTTTGTGGTGGCCACCTCACACCATTTATACAATGCTTAGAAATACTCGATTGTTGAGTATAAAACTGATTATTGTATGCAGCACTAAAGAGAACTGTAACTGTATTGACTATGTATACCTATCTACACGCTATATGTACAATAATTATATGGCGGTACAGAAGTTTAGTAAAAATTTGGCAACAGTTACATGAAAACATTTTTCGTCCCCGAGCGATACAAAGAGATTCATCAAAACGTTTTCTATACAATAGAAAATAATAATTTTACTCACCATTTGTCTATAAGTAAGTAAATTTGAGCTGCAGTTGCTATTTAGCACATAATGTAGACTTCTTGGAAGATTATTGTACTCAAAGTTTGCATTGTAGGTACAGTATTGGGTGTAATTTTTACTTAGGTGTATTTTCGATATTATGAATATGAGTTATTTTTGTCCATAAAAATATTCTCAATTAGGGGGTGTTCTAAGTTCCTTGCGATTTAATATAAAAATAAAAATTCACAACAGATTCATATCAGACAGCTGTACTGTAAGCCGTTATTTCCTTTAATCTTTTAAAAGGTAGTTTGTCATCCAACTATAAAGCGGTTGAATTGAACAGACGATGCCTGAAAAGAAATGGTATGTGAATCAGATTGATATTTTTAAATTATGGTTCATAATTATTACCAGCAGGCTATACATTTTTCTGTAAAATTTACCTAAGTGACAAACGCAACCGCGGCAAGAGCTCCGTAGGTAGGAAACATAACAACTATTGTTTTTGGCAAGTTGTTGTTAGTGAGCTACACTTAAACTTTCGTACTGAAACTGGAAAAATTATGCTGCCAGTGAATTGTTGAATTTGCTAATCCACTTTAATGTCTAGTATATTTTAGATATTAACAGTAAACTTTAGTATTTGGCATTGTGTCTCAAACGTTGAACCAGAAGATCTCCGAAACCCTACGACCGCCATTATGTGATATGACGATCGCAGGCCAAAGTTTGGTATTGTTAGACAAAGCGTATGCTGAGACAAAGGCGACGAAGAACAGCACAGCACAGAGCAGGGCAGTCGAGGCAGACGGTTGCGTAGCAGCGTACGTAGGGCTAGGATGTTTCGTGTTTTACAAAATCTGTTCTACCATGCGCTGCGTGAACCTACGCTATCTGTGTCTCAGCATATTATTATGCTTAGCTGAATCGCATGCATTTCGTCATATTACGCATTTCGCCAGACATTGGACAAACACGCAATACAACCGATACGCTACTACTAATTCTTTTTCTCAGTCTGTTATCTTAAGTTTTTGAGATTTGGACATGTTCACGATTTATTAATTGATGTTGACTGACTTGCATATCTAACGACAATTTATACTGGCGCAGAATCAAAGCGTTTATCCAAAACTCAATATAACAAATTCAAAATTAACTCCACAGCGTACTTCTGAGATTTCAAAAAGACGCACGAATTCCCTTAGTCGGATTTATGACTTAGTATTTGACAACATGCGTGTGATACGCATACTACAGTTTAAACTTCGCACTGCAACATTGCGTTAGTGTAATGTACACGGGGTAGCCGTCCGAGGCCAGCTCAGACGTTGATCTGGAAGGCCTCGCGCGTGACCTTGGGGTCGGCGTGCGCGTGGCGCTTGCGCCGGTGGTGGCCCTCGCACTCCGTGTCGTCGGAGAAGCGCGACGGCGGGTGGATGTGCTCGTTGAACGACGGGTAGTTGGATATACTGGAAGGTACCACTCATGTACGAAACCTGACTTTCGGTTACGATCCAATGCCATGCATTTGTAAAAATGGAACAAGCTTTTTTATTACTGGGATAGACCATCTCATCCCGTGCGTGTCGTACAAGACGAATAAGAGTAGGAATATCAGTAAAAGGGCAGTAGCGTTTACTTGAGTACAAATAAAACCTACTGCGTCACCAGCTCGTCTGCCAAACGTGGTGACTAAGGGGAACCTCCCAAATAACAATTGTCATTGGAAAAGGCCTATTTGGGGCCGTTCAAGTATTACGTAAGCACTATGGGGGGGCGGGGGGGTCTATGCTTTGCTTATTTTGGATGACATGGGGGGTGGGGGAGTCTAGATGATGATTACGTCATCTTTATTTATTTTATTTTAACACAAATGGCAATCCTCACATTCTGTTTGCTTGAAAACGAAACGTATTTTCGGGGAATTACCTACAAATCCATACGTTTAGTAGGGTTGCCGAGCTGTGACAAAAAATCGATCTTAAGAATCGATTCGAACCGGTGCCTTGAAGATCGATTCGAAAAAGAAAACGATGATATAAGATAGATCTATTAAAAATCGATCTCAATTCTCATACGAAAAATTTTATTACACTGAGGAAGTGTTTTGGCTGATGGCTAGAGAAAACAAAAAACCCATATTTCTAAAAAACTATGCATTTTACGAATTTCATGTACAGAACAAAAATTGTTGCAAATGATTTCACTAATACGATGACATTGAAAAAAGGAAGTATTTTTTTTTCTTGAAAATAAAATTGAAAATTTTTCTTAGTCCCGATTTCTCCACCTATTGTATAGGCTTGAGGGCAAAAAACTTAGAAAATGTTTAAACTTTTTTTCGAAGTCTTTAATCCTCCCTTTTTTAACCGACTTCGAAAAAAGGAGGAGGTTCTCAATTCGTCTGTATGTATAATATTTTTTTTTATGTATGTTCACCGATATTTCCGTCAATTATGGATGGACCTCAAAAATTTTTCTTTTGTTAGACAGAGGACACTTCCGAGGTGGTCCCATTATCACCAAGTCAGGATCTGATGATAGGATCCTAGAGAAATTGAGGGCAACAACCGAAAGTTGTATGCTCATATGGTGATTTTGTTACGTAATCATATTTTACTCAGGTATATGCTTCCGGGCGTCAACACCTGGTGCTGATGATGAAGCCACAGAACTCCTTAACGGTTAGGAGTTAGTGAACAGTACTGCCATTGGTTGATAGAAACTAGGTAGTAGTATGTACTTATGCAGGGCTAATAGGGCAGGTGATTTGGTAAGTGATTTGCTTGATTCTAGATTGCAAAGTCTTCAGTTGACTTAAATCAAATTTTTTTCATTCCTAAGTAAAACTCTTAAGGACATTAATTAGCCTTTATTCAAGTTCACAGCACATTAACGCAACTAAAAATCGAGAAATAAAATTATTTTAAAAAAAAAAATTAAACCGACTTCAAAAAAAAACACAAACGACCAAAACTAAAAAGCGATAAATTACGTAAGTAATTCTATCCTTAATACATATTATGTGTATAACTATAATTATTTAAATATTACAATTATCACTTATTTTTGAAGTCGGTGCCAGCCAACAAATAAATGTAGGTATATTGTCGTGTGGATTTGCCGGCCGCGCGCGTCATACAACAACAGTCTACGTTAGGTACATAGAGGCTGGCACCGACTCCAAAAATAAGTGATAATTGTAATATTTAAATTGTAATTATAGTTATACACATAATATGTAATAAGGATAGAATTACTTAGGTTATTTATCGCTTTTTAGTTTTGGTCGTTTGTGTTTTTTTTGAAGTCGGTTTAATTTTTTTTTAATTCGATGTCATCGTATTAGTGACAATTGCAACAATTTTTGTCCTGTACATGAAATTCGCAAAATGCATAGTTTCCGAGAAAAATGCATATAAAGAAAAAAATCACCAATATCTCGGAAAATTTGCATTTTACGAATTTTATCTACAGGACAAAAAACATTTCTTTTATCCATATTTATACATAGAACTAAAAAAATTAGCTTACTTGAAATTTAATTTTTGGTCAAATATTTTTTTAAGTCCTTAATCCCATAGTGCCCCTAAGGCAACTCCAACCAAAAAAAATTCTAAAAATGTTTACGTAAGCATAGGGGGAGGGGGTAAGAGCTTTGCTTACTTTTGCTGACAAGGGGGGTGGGGGGGTAAAAAACTGTAATAAATCTGCTTACGTAATACTTGAACGTCCCCTCCAGCAGTGGACGTTTGCAGGTTGAAGATGACAAATAATGAGGAGTTGTCTAATGTTCCATATAATCAGGAAACAGCAGTGTCTTTCGCTGGTTATGCGATTAGAGAACCCATTACAGAGTTTAAAATTGTATAGTGCCATGAATTTGGTCTACCGTAAAATAGCCTCTATTATGATTGACAGACTCTAGCACGGAGGTTCGAAAGTAACTGCCAAATAAGTTAAAAGTCACGGGTCAGGGTTGGTTGGGATCAATGTATACAATGTTACTTACTACGCACGTTTACCTGAAAGTGGTCTCGTCGTTATGGCTGCTGTAGCCGCTGGAGGAGCGCACGTGGCGCTTGCCCAGCGCGCCCGCCTTGCCCTTGCGGGAAGGGAACGCTTTGCGGACCACGCCGCCCACTGAGTTCTCGGATGACGACGATGACTCTTCGCGCTCCACGCTTGGGTCTGAAAAGCATTTGTTGGAATGTGAGTATCGATTTATTACGCTTTCTTTATAGTAGATATCTTCACCATTATCATGTTATATGGCTCACTTCTACTCGAGTTGTCATAATTAGAAGAATGTGTATTTCTTTAGCTTTCATCTTTGTTAATTAGTGTAAAAGTAGCATTGTGGTCGTAATTGAGCATAATCTTGCAGTTGTGCATACCTCACAGTTAGGATTCTGTAGGTTGGTCTTATGAAATCAGTCTTGGGCACAGTAGCTTGCAACTCTATTCTATTCTAATATTATGAAGAGATACTTACTATAGAACTAAATAATATTTATGGAATGAAATAAGTAGATACTTTTTTCATTGGAGGACAAATCTTGATATTTTGTTTGAAATCAATTAGAGAGTTGCACATATTTTAATTTTATGTGAAATAAAACTGTTACTGATACTGAATCATAGTAAAAATTGTGCACTGATTTAAAATTTACCGATATAATTATTTATGAATAATAACATTTTCCAAATGTCCTGTGTTCTGGAAAGTAAAAAATTATGACCACGCTAGCTAACCTCGTTGAGGAAGTAGATTACCGGTTGTCTCTGAAATCATTTTAAAATTTTATTGCCGGCTCTAAGCCAAATCTGCCAATATGAAGAAATAATTAAGCTTATTATAATGGACATCCCAGCACACTGCAAGATATTTACGGCAGGCTGAAAGATCCACTGGGGTTACTGGATGAGTTGGGATGGCGGGAGGGAATAAGATTTGAATGTATACCCCAGTCGGGGACACATGTAAGGAGTCTCCACGTATGGCGCACTCCGGGCAGCAATCTGTGTTGACAGTCTAGTCGGTAACGCATAATGGCTGATCCTTAGGTACACGATGGCAAAATCAAATGGTTTCGCGATCGGCTCGGAAAGAAGAAAAAGAAAATAGTCCAGTTTACGAAAAACGGCCCGTTAAAACGAACTAAGTAATGTTCAGTATAAACATGTTAGTATAGCTATACTATCGTGTACTAACAGGCGGGCGGGTGCGCGGGCCGCAGCCGCGCGGCGGGCTCGCTGTCGGAGTGCGGCGCGCTCGCGTCGTCGCTGGCGTCGTCCTCGTACTCTGTAATGGGCAGGTGCAGCGTTAGTATCTTCTTCACCTCCGAGTCCGTTGAGCCCAAGTTGTCCGACTCTGCAACACAAGCCCGACGAGTCAGGGAACAGTAGAAAAAAGGTGAGTTTAAGTTCCAACTACCACTGTTGTGCCATGGATAATGTGCGTGCCCGTTTTAGATGAATGAGTAAATTCAGCATGAAGATACTACATCTCGATATACTGATGTTATTTGACAATGATTAATACGAAAAGTAATGGGTTGAAAATTGAACCTTGGGGGACACCTTCTTAAACACTCACACCCTTTCTCTATTGCAATTAAATCGATTGGTTGCTGTGATGGAAGTGTTGTGGAGTATGTTTTTATATTAATTAATGCATACGATAATCCGTCGTGATTATTTTGTATCCCTTGTTATGTGGTTAATCATAAAGTCAGAAGCACTTTTCAGTTCGAAAAATTTATTTAGCAAAATTTTAATGAACGCTTTTGATAATGTATGTGGTTTGACACATTTCCATGGCATCACAATAGTAGCGTCAAGCATAATTATGACATGTATAATGATTTAAATGTATGAAATGTACAGCTTTCTATAATATGGATTTCATTACACTGCGACCAACATTAAGGAACAGCAAGTAAAAGCGGATGATCACAAAACAAATTAAGCAGAACAAATGTGGGTTAAGCGCTAACGTACGATGATATAAACAATAACAATAAAATAAATGAAAACAATAAATATACTTATTTTACAACGGTACATACTGTGCATGCTTACCTTTATAAATTACACACCATTTACGCTCCCATCAGGTTGCATAAAAGGCGATTATTATGTCAAGGTCAATCTCATTACTCAACGGGTCAAAGTAAATTTAAGTAATAGAAAGTGCGCTCTACGTAAACCAAAACTAATTGGGCTAACTACATTTAGACAAGCTCAAATTGTGAGGAGAAGAGTCACTGTACCTTGGCTCTCGGAGTGTGGGTCGCGTAGTCGGTTCCCTTTTCTTCTGACTTTTGTGTATTCTGGCTCTTTGCCCTGAAACATTAAAACTATTTGTGAACCTTATTTGTATTACACATAATTGTTCTATAACTTTGGAACCCCACGTTAGGCGCCAATGTATTTAGACCAATAAAGATTTTTAGACAAATAAAGCAGGTAGTATTGGATGTCGAATTCTTTATATTGCCCATCGTTTTGAACCGAATTCAAGATAGAAAGAGGGAATTCCTCATCATCATCATCATCAGCCCACATCAGTCCACTGCTGGACATAGGCCTCTCCCAATGCTCGCCACGCTCGGGAATTCCTCAATTTGACTGAATTTTCAAATTTTATTGTCCACAATTTTGGAGCTAGGAAAAGATTTCGGTCGATAAATGTTGAATAATTTGATTTCATTTACTTTATATTTGTCGTTTTGTTTGAGGTCGTGGTAGACAAAGGATCCCCGCACAGAGTGATAAGGGCCGCTGTACACATTCCCGCTGTAGCTGCTTTCGCTATACGCTGTGGGCTTGGTCAGCTGAAACGTTGCGTAGGGACAGATGTCTTCTATGTATTCTGAAAACAAATATTGAGCTATTGAAACTATCTGAAATTTTAATGGAAGAATTTCGCTTACTACATAGATAACTCATCAATAGTCTTAAACTTCATCTTGTACTACCTGATTGTAACGTCTGCAAACTTGATAAAATGGCGTCATGCAAATAGTAGCGTCTGCAAACAAATTGATAAATATAAACAAAAAACAATAAAAAAAATGAAGATAAAAAGAAACATGATTCTAAATGTCACAATATTATCTTAAAGTACATAATGCAAAACCTAATTAACAAAAATAAATTAAAAAAATATTAAGCTGAAAGTAGCACAATTTTAATTATCGACTAAATAAATAAAGCCTTCACAAACCAGCATAGCGATCAAATCATTAATTTTACCATTCAAAACATTAATTTGATGATTATTAATTTTATCATTCAAATCATTTATTTCATCTTCAAATCATTCAACATCACCGTCATCAGCCTACAAACGTCCACTGCTGGGCATGGGCCTTCCCCAATGACACTTGTCATTTGGGGGGTTTGCATAGTCGCCACGCCTAGCAGACGGGTTATTTAAACAAAAACGCTTGAATGACGAGATTTTACAGTGATTTTGAAATCTTTGGTTCATTTATAAATAATGCAGGTGTGCGTATTTCGTGGCTCTAAGCGAACGAAAGCTAGCAAGCGAACATATGCACACCCATGTTACCGATCCAAAAAATGCTTTTGAGTATGTTAGTCATTATGACTAATATCATATGTGCGTTGTCTTTCTTTTACACAGCTACAGTGCTATGATCGTATCATTAGCTGGTACCGTTGGAGGCGTGCTTGTAGTGGTGCGGCGGCGGCGGGTGCTGCGCGCGCGCGGCGAGGTACTGCTGGTCGCGGTTCACTTTGTTCTGCAGCTGCGCCACCGACGGCGACTCGCCCACGCCGCTCTCCGTCGCCGCTGTCTCCGTGCCGCCCGTCTCTGTTGACGATAAATACGATTGGTTGTCAAAACACGCGTTGAACGCTTAAGTATCATCTGATCCGGGTGAAAGGGCCGCACTGCGTACGAACCAAATTCACGTCAAAGGGAGCAAAGCATGCGGCAAGGACATAGGTCATAGGTCCTAATTACTACTGACTCAGTACAAAAAAGAGAATATTGGAGCGGTTTCGCACTACGTCCGATCCTAAACCGCGATAATGTAAAATCCGTAGATTGCGGGAACTATTTCAATGGTAGGTAATTTATGCTCTAGAAACTGCAAATTGAATAAGATAGATTGATAATTCTTCGTTACTTCTTTTACGTACGATATAAGCCTGAACAAAATTAAAATAACAGATTTTCAGAAAACACGTATCGTTGTTGCTTAAGTATAAACAAATAAAGCGCATGCTTATAATACTTGTGGCTTAAGAAACCAAACCAAAATAAAAGAAAAACACATACACCGTACACAGAATGTCTAATTTCACAAACCTAGAAAGAGACACCCTATTGGGTACTGACTGTTTCTCCGGACGAGTAGCACGATCGCGATGAGGGCGCCGAGTACCAGCAGCGACAGAGCGGCGGGCAGGATCACCCTCGCGCCGCTGAGGGACCGCGCACCCGCGGCAGGAACTGGCGGAGATAGCTCTCCGTCCAACACTGGAAAGCGAACAATCAAATGTAGACAAAGATCAAGTACAAGTACAGAGAACGTCTACCATCCCGATAGGACAATCTAAGCGCTCAACATTAGGCGTGACGTGGGCTTATTTGTCAACTTAGTGGTATCTATATCCATCTTTGGCCAGTAAATATTTCTTGAAGTCATCTTTCCATCGTATTAGAAGGCGTCCCACATTAACATTGAAGTTTCAACTACGGTTTATTACGTGAAACTTGATGCTACGTTAAAGTCAAACTATCCGGCTCGAAGGACCAACGGCAGTTGGAGTTTGCATGAAAGTACAATTTTATTTTATTACCATCTTGATTTACAGTTATTTTTTGCGTTGGCATCTATTGGTTGTATGATCTTCCTTGAAGAATCGAGTGCATCATTTCTGTTCGGCCCTAAGCCTAACGAGCCATGTTCCTGCCCGATCTGCTTTAGTCGCCGATTTTTTAATCTGCTTATACATGTAGGCATTATTGTTTCAAGGAAATATATACCAGAAATCGTTAAATGGAGCGCCTGTTAAATCAAAAACCACCATAAATCAGAGTATCAGACGAGATAAAAGACACTTACTGCCGCTCAGCGAATGCGTAGTGAAGTTGTATAAAGCAACGGCATGTCCGGCATTGTTATGGGCCGTGATCCTCAACTGGTAGTGGGTGGCTGGGGTGAGTCCCGGCACGCTGAACACTCGTTCTGTGGCTTGTACGCTGTTTGACACTAATCGCCACTGGAAAATTAAAATAGAGATTTAGTTTACCATTTCTGCATTTCGTAAGCCGCATAGCTTAAATAAGACGAGCTATCTAATAAACTGTAAAATTTAATCTTATAGCAATGAAGCTCATGGACTAACCACTATGTTCATTACCTACCATATACTAGGCGATAATGAATAAAAAAAACTGTCAGTGGAGCAATGAATCCATTTTGGAACTGATTTGATAATATAATGATATACTTAATCACGAGTCAGAAGTAGAAGCGGTTAGGATGAAATGCTTGCTAGGTATAATATACCTGTGACTGGCTGATTTCCCTGTACTCTATGACGAAGTAGAGGATGCCACAGCCGCCGTCGCCCCACGAGTCCAGCCACACCGTCACCGTGGTGGTGTTCAGGGTTATCATCTGCGAGTGCTTCGGCTTTACTGGAACTGAACGTGTGGAACCATGTTAGTGTATATTTCGACAATGATATATTTGACTACATTTGATATTGACATAAAAACAAAATAGAAAAATTTTTATTTGGACACATAAAGCAAAGAAACATTTAATAAAACTATCTAAACTTTAGATTCTAAAGGAAAGTAGGGAACCAATTATCTACTTAAACGTAATATTTACCATAGCTATCGACTAAACTTTTTTACGAGAGGCTTATAAATGTACTGTGACGTCACTTGTCTGCACCGTTTTGTATGAAGAGTTTTTAAATCGCCTAGTACCCATAGTACTAGCTTCGACTTACTTTGGGACTAAATGGCGTTGTGTGGGCCTTCAAATTTCTCAAGTGCCGGCAACGCACTAGTGCCTCCTCTGGTGTTGTGTTCTCTATTGGCCGAAGTGATGACTTACTATCAGGTCACTTTGAGGCCCGTTTGCCCTTTTTTATTTAAAAAAATGTATAATCAAATAAGCTATTCCCCCCACTCACCCGTGCCCGTGCCCGCAGGGCAGGCCGGTGCCGATGCGGTTGGGACTAGATGGCGCTGTGTGTGGAGCAGCATGGCATGTGTTGGGCTATCTATTTGTATAGTAAGCTATTCCTCCACTCACCCGTGCCTTTGGTGTAGGCGTGCACGATGTCGCAGGGCAGGTTGGTGCCGATGCGGTTGGGACTAGAGGGCGCTGTATGGCCCAGCGTGGTAATGTGTTGGGCTATCTACTTATTTGTATAGTAAGCTACTCCCCCACTCACCCGTGCCCTTGGTGTAGGCGTGCACGATGTCGCAGGGCAGGCCGGTGCCGATGCGGTTGGGACTAGAGGGCGATGTATGGCCCAGCGTGGCAATGTGTTGGGCTATCTACTTATTTGTATAGTAAGCTATTCCCCCACTCACCCGTGCCCTTGGTGTAGGCGTGCACGATGTCGCAGGGCAGGCCGGTGCCGATGCGGTTGAAGGCGGTGATGTACAGCTGGTAGCGCGTGCCGCACCACAGGTTGGGCAGCACGTGCTCCGCCGCGCCCGCCTCCACCTGCAGCTCCTCCCAGTCGCCGTGCTCGCGCTTGTAGTTGATCACGTAGCCTGCAACATTGTTCTATTAAAGGAACATTCATAAAATGTAAGGTAGCGGCCTATTAGGGATGTAAGGGAGCGGCCTATCACCTTTTCGCTCCAAGCCATCCTCACCTGCCCGTGGTGCATCCTGCCAAACAACAAACGAGGCTCTGGCAACCGACTGGTGGCGGTAAAACCATCACGATAGAAGGCGTAGCTAAATACCACAGGACGATGACGGGCAGCAGCGTCACCGGAACAAGAAGCTACGCCCTGCGATCGCCAACCTGCCTGCCCAGCAT
The DNA here is from genome assembly GCA_031163375.1 of Conogethes punctiferalis. Classification (NCBI taxonomy): domain Eukaryota; kingdom Metazoa; phylum Arthropoda; class Insecta; order Lepidoptera; family Crambidae; genus Conogethes; species Conogethes punctiferalis. The sequence goes on from CM062094.1 coordinate 8,860,558, forward strand.
GGCGATTATGGGTATATCCTCTAGAGGTTTGCCCTAGGTGGCGAGCAGCTGGAGAGGCCTATGTCCAGCAGTGGACTGAAATAGGCTGATGATGATAATTGTAAGCTGATGACTCAAGAACCCCCATGGACCTTCTACGATCCAAATTGACAGAAGCAGTGAATTTTCTGAAGTATACAGATATTCACGCTATGGATCAAAAGTAGGCTTTATTATACCTAGCACAGGGCTGCCCCCGTCGCCCTGGTCGCTCCACTGCAGGTGCAGCGAGTCGGCGTACGAGTCGACGACGGCGAGCACGGGCGGCTGCGGAGGCACCTTCACCTCCACGCTGTACGTCACCTCGTCGTGCCCGTGGTTGTTACCATGTAATGGGGCTATGTGGCTGGGTTCATAATGATGATATTGTATAAGTAGACTACAGTACCTAGCACAGGGCTGTCCCCGTCGCCCTGGTCGCTCCACTGCAGGTGCAGCGAGTCGGCGTATGAGTCGACGACGGCGAGCACGGGCGGCTGCGGAGGCACCTTCACCTCCACGCTGTACGTCACCTCGTCGTGCCCGTGGTTGTTACCATATAATGGAGCTATGTGGCTGGGTTCATAATGATGATATTGTATAAGTAGACTACAGTACCTAACACAGGGCTGCCCCCGTCGCCCTGGTCGCTCCACTGCAGGTGCAGCGAGTCGGCGTACGAGTCGACGACGGCGAGCACGGGCGGCTGCGGAGGCACCTTCACCTCCACGCTGTACGTCACCTCGTCGTGCCCGTGGTTGTTCTCCACGGAGCACGTGTAGTTGCCGCTGTCTGCGTACTGTGTCATGCTGTTGGAGTGACGTTCATTGATAACATTGTTGAGCATAACACGGTCAAATTCTTAAACTAAACGAGTCTGCTGGATCCGTGACCCAAATTGTGATTGTGAAGTGATTGACTGACTCGATGGCTCATTTGGTAGTGATCTCTGCCCTCTAAGCCAAGGGTCGTGGGTTCGATTCCCGCACAGTACAAATATTTGTGCACATGTCTACAAATGTCATATGTATTTTATTTACAAAAAAAAATGTATCTAAGTAAGTTTATCAGTTGTCTAGTACCCATAGTACCTACAAGCTTCGGCTTAGTTTGGGGTTAGGTGGCGCGGTGAGGCCCAGCGTGGCATGTCTTGGGTTATTTATTTACTTAAATTAAGAAAATTTATTTCTGGACGAATTCTTTAAAATTATAGGTAATAATCGATTTCCTTTAATGCCATATAAGACCTAGGTACCTATCTTTCTCAAGTTTTCGTGAAATAACTTACGAGCTGGAAATTATTAATAGCTTTGTTCAACAAAGAACCTATTAGATGTCAAAATATCCAATTTAGTACGGTACACACAAACACGTTATCTGGCATAGGGAGAACAATAACCAATACTTTTCTATAGCGTTTAATTTCACGGCAGTCAATGGCATAAAAAGAAATAAACCTAAGGAAACATAGAGATGTACGAAAGGAGAAATAAAGCCGAAATATTTTTACCTGATAACAAGAGTGCCATCGTTGGAGACATTCTTCCTCAGGGTGGACTCCAGAATAGCTCCGTTCATACTCCAGGTCGTGGAAGGAGTGGGCACGCCGACTTTGTTACAGGACAGCGAGATGTTCTCCTTCCAGGGAGTCACTATACTGCGACTGAAGGACGTGATTCTAGCTGGCACTGGAAGTAAGTAGTTACATGGTTATGACTTGGCACCAATCCACTAGCTGTGCAGTAGATTGTTATTGTTGTTGTGGCCGGTTGTTGTGTGTGGATGAACATGGTTAATATTTACCTATAATAAGTGTCAAGAGGCTATCGTACCTATGCCCGTGCCAATATGGACTAAAACAAACATGAGTGGCAAAATAAATACTAAAAAAAGATGGAGCAAAAATGAAACGGTTAAGCCCTGGAACTCTTTGGCAGAGTCCGTGTTCCCTGATAACATGAAACGAGATGGAGGCAAGGGCTACCTATACCTATAAGGAAAAGACTAATTTATTCCTTTTATTAAAAGTAACAGAAAATTGAAAAAAAATTTTAGACCTATGTTTTTCCAGATAGTTTGCGGATCTGTTTTTGCCTCAGGTTTTCTTTTTCTCATCATCTTCATCAGCCTATATCCGTCCACTGCTTAGCATAGGCGCCCAAAGTTCGCCACTGCGATCGATCCTTCTCAAACGAATATGGTCGATAGGTCGGTACATCTCTAGTATTTGTTACCTGAGTCCGACGGCAGCACGGTGACCACCCTCGTGGTCTCGCCCTCGCCGAGGCGCGTGGAGGCGGACACCCAGAACTGGTGCGTGGCGCGCGGCGGCGAGCGCGACGTCTCGTGCGCGAGCGTGCTCGGCGACAGCATGCGCTTGTGGGTGCCCTCCTTGGAACAACATTTACATTCCTCATTCAGCTCTTCGATATGTCCTAAAGGTTATGTCTGTCACCGGAAAATAGCAAGAATCGTAAGTTGATCAATTTCCTAGGTAGTTGATTAACTTCCGGAAAATAATAAACGGCAGTTGAAATGTATTATACCTATAACGTATGTATTTTAGTAAATTGATCATTTTACGGGGTCTTGCCGTAAAATCATCCGACGAAGGTGAGGTGAACGTTGATTGGTTCAATGGCTCAGGTGGCGTTATCCCGGCTACCAATCAGGGAACAGTGTATTAAGTTACGGGTAATAGTGCACCGTTAAATAGTACATTGAGCAACGATTGGCCCATTTGAGGACGATTTTACTTGTGTCAAAATCGTAAATTATTAAATGACTGTCAGGCTACCGTAAATTGATCAACTAACTGAAATCCATTGCGTTAAATAATACATTTCAACTACCGTTTGTTATATTCTGAAAGTTAATCAACTACCTAGGAAATTGATCAACTTAGGATTCTTGCTATTTTCCGGTGACATGTCCAACTTTCTATGTAAGTCTGTATGTTATCATAAGCATTACGAATAATGGTAGACGTTATCATCATTCTCCTGCCTTTATCCCGCTCGAAGTAGGGTCGGCACAACATGTTTTCTCCTTCCACTCTTCTCTATCAGCCGTCATTTCCACACTCACACCTTTGACACGCATACTACCTACCTATTATCATTTCTCACACAGTCCATCCATTCCTTTTTCGGTCTTCTCAATATCCTTCAACATTCATACTCAATACCTACTTGTCTCGTTACGTGCCTTTCATCCCTCCTCACAATGTGCCCAAACCATGCTAATGTGCTACTCCTTAACTTTTCAGTTACTGGCATCACTTTCAGACTTCTTTTGATATTATTCATTCCTAATCTTATCCATTCTAGTCACACCACACATCCATCGTAACATTCTCATCTCAGCCATATGCAGTCTATTTTCATCCGTCTCTTTCATTGCCCAACATTCTGATCCATACATGGCGACGGGTATTTACTATGGTCTTGTAAATTTTTCCTTTGAGTTTCAGGGGCATTTGTGGTCACACGCAGTCCCCGAAACCTGCCGTTAATCCATAAATTTCATTTATCTGGTTCCTCACGTCTCGCTCGCTAAAAGTAAGTAGGTATACGTAACATACCTATAGTAAATTGTTGACGTAAAGTTTTTTTATCAATACAATTTCAAAAAATATCATTTTAAATGATTTAACTCGAGAAACTCGGTTCCTATTTTGTTGCCACGTTGCTGCATTCTTATAACCGTAATTTAGAATCTAAAAAGCATCCCTATCTACTATTGTCAAAGTTTATGTGTTCCTGATTGTAGCTACAATGCGTACAGTAGTAACTACAATGCGTTACATGACATGTTCCTGTTTATATTGATACGCCTTTGGTTAAATGGAACGTAAAAAGTCGCCAAAACTAATATTTAACTAAAGTAAGTTTCATTTCTTTATAGTTCAACCTGAAATAAGGCTGCTCATTTCACATACTTACCTACTATACCTATTAGTTTACTCCCTATTTACTAAAAATGTCTGTTAATAATATGACTCACCTCTCGGCCATCTTCAATAACGCTCATGTACAGGGTGTATCCCACAAGTACGCCATTAGGCGCAGTGGGGGGCAGCCACGAGACAAGTATTTTATTGCGCGACGATACCACTGCTTTGATGTCTGCCGGCGATGAAGGCACTGAAAATTTTACAACTGCAATATAGTTTCCATTTGCGATACTCATATTCGTACCTACTCACAATTTAGCGAATGGCAAGATGTCTGAATAAGACAGCAGTTGTTTTTAAAATGTTTCGTTTAAAAATTGTAGGTAGTCTATTTTGATTTACTTTGAAGGCTAAAATAAGATATGATTAGACCATAATAATAATAAGTACTACCTAATTATTAAATAAATATTTGAGTTTGAAGCCATTTTAGGCGTGCATCAACATCTGACGAATGCGCGGCTTACAACCGGCTCGCGAGTTCGCGAATCACCATCGGAGGACAAATTCTGTTCCTACATATTGAACAGTATGTTTTTACATTCACAGGCACATAAGAGGCAGGCACATAAGAGGTGAGTACCATCTTCCTCGGTGTGGCAGTAGACCGGGGCAGCGCGGACGCCGTCCCCGGCCGCGGTGAAGGCGCACACGGTCACCGAGTAGTTGGTGTACCGGCGCAGGCCCGACAACGTCGTGTGCAGCGCAGAGATCTGCTTGGTCACCGCGTCTTCGTTACCTGCAAACATATGTGTTTAAATAATTCATATTTCCTGTTTTAGGGACAACGGTCGTGACTTCCCTAAAACGATGTCGTGGGCAAAATTCTGCCACTATTTGATTTGAATCAACAATTTTGATCAGTGCACAGCAGTTGTATAGTACTTAGCGGTTCGTTAATTTATTACCTAGCCCCAAGATGCCATAGACGAATGAGTTTGCATGTAACTTTTCTGTGCATACCTAATGTGTTTCAGTTCCATTTGCACGTTGAGATTTTAGTGTACTTAATGTGAGCAAGATCGTGCTGAGAGATGCTGGTCTTCTTCTCCAGTCAATGGTACCAGAGCACTATGGGGCAGACCACAAATAGCTCAAAACCTGGCGACCTGGATGCCACTGTCCATCGGCTTGCCAAGGTTGTGAACGTAGTGGGACATAGTTGGTAGGTGAGCTAATGTACCACGGTCATGCAATGGTGCACCACAGTCGCAGCCAGTATACTACTACGGGCAGCAGCAGTTAGCAGTCACAACCGGCAATCTTTGAGGGAAGTCTACTACCAGCAGCGAATCTCTTGAGGTTTATTACGATTTATGATGATGATCACAGACACCAAGCGGCTTACTCTGATGATAATTAAACCCATACATACCATACCAATCGGTGACCGGCGCGTAGGTGACCCTGTAGCCCTGCAGCACGCCGTTGCGGCCGCGCGCGGGCGGCGGCTCCCACGCCACGCGCACCGACTGCGAGCTCACCGCCGTGCACTGCAGCGAGCCCGGCGGGAGACTTGGCACTGGAAGTCGATATTAATCAATCAATCATCGACGGCCCTGGTTCGTCCGACCTTTAATACGTGCCACTTTTCTCTATGCAAGGCTTCCCACATTCAGCCAATGTCAGCAGTTCCGTTTAAGAGAGGTAGGGCATAGCGAATCTTCACTCGTATTGAGCTGCCCGTCCGGGGAAGGACCATATTCATATCTATACTATAGAATACCGCAGCCAAATGACCTCCGGGTCGTGTTTCTGCTGGTGAGTAGAGTCTTCGGAGCTCGTGGGGGGTTAGGGTTGGGCCGGCATGACAGTGGCAACTGACATGTAACTAACTGGTTACTTGCCAGTTGTCACAGCGACTTGGGCTTCTCTTTGGCTTTCCATCAGGCGTAGGGAAGCCATTGTGTCGAGCTACTATAAAAAAAAAAGTTCCTTTAAGGTCATTAGCCCAACGGGTGGCGGGGCATCCTATAACACGTCTGCCGAAGAGCGGTGTTCACTCCAAGACTCGTCTGCACCATCGATTGTCCATTCTAAATTCGTTCCGTTGGTAAATACTATTATCTACGGTACGGGAAATATTATTATAGTGAATTTATGTGAAACTTTCTTCTTAAACTTCTTGCTTCAGATCAACTAGGTTTTGCACTTGTTGTGATGATAAATCAAATAGGTAATCATGTAAAATGGCCCCCATTTTTCATCACATTTATCCTGGCCTGATCTAATGAGGTGAGATTTCGTCTTCGAAATTTCTTCGACATGTTGATCAAGTATCGGCATGGGATCGGATCAATACAACCTTTTAACCATTGTGCGTGCCAAACAGTGCGTTATTATTAATTTCCGCTGACGTTTTCTTTTCATAACAATTTTCCATCAGATTCTTACCATCTTCCATGGTCGTAGCCGTAGTGGGCGGTGAGGCGGGCCCGGCGCCTCGGCTGTTATAAGCCTGCACCACTATGGCGTAGGCCGCGTGTTTCTGAAGACCTGAGAGCGTGGTCCTGGCGCGGGCTGTTCCCGCCCCCTCCACGGTCCGCACGGTGTACGACGCACCTCCAGGACCACTGGCGCTTAGGATTGTACTATTACTGTTTAGCTGGAAAAAGATGAATATATTATGTAATGGTTATGCTTGGAAACATGATGACGGTTACCGGTTACCGATGTGTCACTCGCTACTAAGCTGGGGTTTCGCTAGCTTGGGCTAGATCGAGAGGGTTGATTTAAATCAGCCCCCCTATAAAAAACCCCCCCGGAACACTAATAAAATTGATAAAGACATCGAATATGTGAGTGTTCTGAATCGGGGGACGCTGGTCAGTTTTGAATGCTAACAATTTTACATTGTTTCTATTAGCATCGTTGCCGTGAAAAACTAGTAGGTATGTAACTAGGGTATTTATGGAACTAAGTAGTGTACTGTCACTGTCTTGCACTTTGTTATTCTTTAAAATATCCAAAAGTTTTATCAAAATTAATAATTGATTATTAAGAATGCAGAGTTGGGTTTGTCTATAATAGCCTAAAAGATTGAAGATAAATCACATTGATTACCTCTTGAAATCCAACGTAATATCCTAGAATATTTCCGTTCCAGAGATCCCTTTGTGGCGGTTCCCAGCTGACTATTAACTCCGTTGAACTCTTTGCTTCTACCCTCACGTCCAGTGGTGGGCCGCTTGGAACTAAAAGTAATTAGATTAGTGGCCGGTCTCGCGCCTGTTAAATAGTAAGGGTGTTGGCACATTGCCGGAGGCGAGCTTTATACACTGTGTGCCATATGCGCGAAATATTTTGGTACTATTTGTGAGGCATGGTGTAACCCACTGCACATAATAATTTAGGTCGGCAATATTCGGCTGAGTTTTGAGCATGTGCAGTTGAAAGTACGGCGAAGGCCCGATTCATCTGACTGTAAATTTACATTGGGTACTCTGTTATGCTCTAATAGGTACAGCTTTATTGCTTTCAACTGTGAATTTGAGTCGATTGATTTTTATCAATTGACCACTAGTAGGTAAGTATCGGTAGATTTAAAAATAGTGAACAAAACTTTGGCTGCCAGAAACGATCACAGAAGATTAGATTAAGAAGCATGACTGATCTAGCGTCGAGTTAGCAAGGATATTTTATTAGGATAGATATATTTTTTAAGGATAGACTCTTTTCAGTGTTTTTTTTATGTTTCTTATATTCTTGTTCAATATTGTATCTGAGAAGAAGGCGATTCTAGCATATTATAGATGTAAGTAGCTATGGCGTGATCTTAAAATTATGAACATTTCACATTTTCCGTCAATCAATCAATCAGCCTTGGTTTACCCACTGCTGAACGTAGAACCCCATGTATTCGTTGTACATGTACTCCCCATGTACTCCACATTTTGAATGACGATGTCTTATTAACCGAACTTTTTTCTGGCAATCAACCACTGCATCATCCCTCGCTATCTTAGACTAAGTATAACTACTTATCACTTACCTTCCTCGGTAGTGGTGACTTGGACAAGCTGGCTGGGCTCGCTCTGTCCCAACCTGTTCTCGGCGATAATCCGCAAGTGGTAGGATGTGGCAGGTTGCAGGTTCTGAACGCTGGCCGAAGTTACGCTGCCTGGTACGATCACTTTTTGGGGAGTCGTCGGCCAGGGTTCTGTAAACAGATCCGTATGAAACAAATGACATTAGGAGTGGCTGATGATTTTCCTTTACACTTTTGACAGAATCAACAACAAAATTACAACAATGTTTGAAGAACTTAAGTAATATGGTCCTATATTATTTGTTAATTTATGAATAATTAAAGAGGTACCTATAAGACGTTCGCAATTGGATTTATTATTTAGTAGTTATTATTTACACAGAATTTGAAACACGGTCAGATAATCTATACTTATAATAAATCTGTAGAGAGGTCAATTCTGTACATAAAATATTTTTTCAAAATAACTATCAGGGGGTGATAAGTGATCGATACTGATACCAAAAATGCAATCAGTAAAATTTTTGTCTGTCTGTCTGTCTGTCTGTCTGTCTGTCTGTATGTTCGTTATAGAAAAAAAAACTACTGAACAGATTTTGACGAAACTTGGTACAATTATTCTTCATACTCCTGGGCAGGTTATAGGATACTTTTCATCACGCTACAATCAATAGGAGCGGAGCAGTGACGGGAAGTGTTGGGAAAACGCGAGAAATTTAAACCTGTATGTTTGAACGCGCATTACGCGAAAACTACTGCATAGAATTGAATGCGGTTTTCACCAATGTATTGCTAGAGGTCTAACTTAAAACTTAGGCACAAGGTATAGATGGGTATTATATGGAAGTCCGTTATTTTTGAAACCCGATATCCACGCGAGCGACGCCGCTGGCACAGCTAGTCTTCTAAATATATAAAACTCAAGGTGACTGACTGACTGACTGACATAGTGATCTATCAACGCACAGCCCAAACTACTGGACCGATCGGGTTGAAATTTGGCATACAGGTAGATGTTATGGCGTAGGCACTCGCTAAGAAAGGATTTTGATCAATTCTACCCCCAAGGGGATAAAATAGGGGATGTATTCTAATTAGTGGAATTATTTTAAAATGAAACGACAAAGTTACTCAATGGAGGCTTGCAGAGAACGAATGAATTTATTTTTATTTTTTAAACAAACGTAATACCATACAGGGTTCGGTCAATGTCAACAGATTATAACAATTAGTATGATAGTTCAACCATAGCACAATAGATGGCGTTTCGTGAGATGTACATAAAATATACAATAATTTTAACACCCCCACTACATCACATGAAACCTGAAAACAATTTTTCTTATCTTTACTATCTAACAAGTCCTAGAGCATCAATACAATTATAATGTTTAGTCGCACCAAGTGCCTTTGTGAGAACATCTGCTGGCATATTATTAGTACACATATATTCCACATTTATAATATTATTATTTAAAGCATCTCTAATAAAGTGGTAACGTATATCAATATGTTTACTTTTCCTGTTCAAAGCATAATTACTAATAAATTTTTGAGCACTCTGGCTATCATTATACAATGTAATAGGACCTACATCCTGATTAGTAACCTCTGATAACAAAACTTTCAAGTACATGGACTCCTTACATGCTTCCGCCATTGACATATACTCGGCTTCCATGCTCGAAAGAGCAACAGTCCTTTGCTTCCTACTTTCCCATGATATGGCTCCATCTGACATTATGAAACAATACCCCGTATATGATTTTCGGTCAACAACATTATTAGCCCAGTCGGCATCAGCAAATCCTAATAAATCCGAGTTTCCTTTTACATACCTAATACAATAATGCTTAGTTCTCTTTAAATATCTGAGAATACGTTTAGCATAACTCCAATGAGTGCTAGTATGACAACAATTAAACTGACTTAAAAAACTAACACTATAGGCTATGTCAGGCCTTGTTAACACAGATAAGTACATGAGGCTACCTATAAGTTGTTGATAAGGGATACTAGTATCATTAACATTATCATTTTTATCAATATTTAGTTTAGACTCCATAGGTGTACTAACCTCTTTACAATTTACCATATTAAATTTTATTAATAACTGATCAATGTATTGTTCCTGATCTAAGGTACAAATATTATTCTTGCTATCAATATTCACTCTCATTCCCAAGCATTGCTTTACCTGTCCAAGATCTTTTATTTTAAATTTAGAACTTAATATTGAAATTAAATTATCTGTCTCGATATTACTATTCGAATACACAAAAAAATCGTCCACATATAAGGCAATAATAACTTTAACATTGTTATGAAATTTTGTAAATACACATGGTTCTATTTCACTTCTTTTAAAACCTAACTCTGTCAAACACTGATCAACTTTTTCATACCATGACCTTGATGACTGTTTTAATCCATAGATAGCTTTATTCAATTTAACAATTTTTCTGTTACCATTATTTTCCATATCAACCTCTGGATAAACCATATAAATATCTTCTTTTAATAAACCATTCAAAAATGCAGTTTTAACATCTAAGTGAGTTACTTTTAAATTTAATTGTACAGAGAGTGCAAATAACATTCTTAGGGTGGAGTGACGAACTACAGGCGAAAAAGTCTCATCATAGTCTATACCTGGTTTTTGTGTGAACCCCTTGGCCACTAGACGAGCACGATATCGAACACTGTTATCACTGCTTAACTTTCTTTTATAGACCCACTTACACTGCACTAATGTCTTTCCTTTAGGTACTTCACTCACCATTACCCATGCATCATTCTCTTCAAATGCCTGAAGTTCTTCCTTCATCGCAGCAACCCAGTTGTCTTTGTCGGAGCCTTGTAGTGCTTGTTGGACACTTACTGGATCACATTGATTCTCGGCATTCACCTGCATGCATAAGTTTGTGAAACCATAGCGCTCCGGGGGTCTCCTGATCCTCTTTGGTCCTTGTGGGGGTGGAATCTCTTCTACATTCTGCAATATGGAGTTATTAGCCTGGTCAATATTATCTGTCAGGTTAACATCATCTTTAGGTTCTATATTAGCAACTATATCAACTGACTCATCTATTTCCCTCTTAACTTGTTGCGTTTCAGAGATTTCCCCCACTGAAACTGATATCCTATTGTCTATGTTACTCTTCAGGTTTTCCTGTATTATTACATCCCTGCTCACAGACACACTCTTCTTTATTGGATCAAATATCCTATACCCCTTGACATTCTCGGCATAGCCAACCAAGATGTGCGGTTTCGACTTAGTGTCCCATTTATGTCTTTTTTCTTTCGGGATATGCACCATTACTCGGCTACCGAAGACCCGAACATGACTAACATCTGGTTTGCTATTCGTCCAAAGCTCAAATGGTGTTGCATTCTGTAATCCTGATGTTGGCGATCTATTTTTAAGATAAACTGCTGTATTTATGGCTTCTGCCCAAAAACTCTTGTCTAGCCCAGCATCAAACAACATGCAACGTGCTCTTTCTACTAATGTCCTGTTTGAGCGTTCACTAACACCATTCTGCTCTGGGGTATATATATTAGTTCTCTGGTGCACTATGCCTGCGTCTGATAAGAAACTATCAAATTCTGCATTACAAAATTCAAGCCCGTTGTCAGTTCTAAATATTTTAATTTTCTTATTCTGTTGATTTTCAACTAAGGATTTAAATTCTTTAAAATATTTAAACACTTGATTCTTCGCTTTCAAAAAATAAACAAAGGTCATGCGAGTGTGGTCGTCTATAAAAATCAAAAAGTACCTGCAGCCACCAATCGATGTTACCTCCATGGGTCCGCACACATCAGCATGTACAATGCTGAGCGCCTCATCGCTCCTGGTGCTCATGTGGTTGAATGGCAATCTGGTCTGCTTGCCTTGACAGCAGACAACACATGTATTCTTGCTGATTGCTGCTGTATCTTTATAGTCCACTCCCACAACTGCGCCTTCTTTCATTTTGTTAAGATCACTGCTGTTCAAATGACCCATTCTTCGATGCCATAACTCACTCTTGATACTATCAGGTACTGTAAACAAACACTGTCTGTTGTCTTCCACATTCAGTTTGTAAACACCGTCGACCAATCTGGCCTCTCCAACTAGTTGATTTCTGCTGTTATAAATATAACATATATTCTTTCGAAAAACAACTCTATTTCCGTTCTGAATTAGTTTGCTCACTGACAACAAGTTTGTAGCAACTGTAGGCACACACAATACATCCTTTACTGTGATATTATTTCTGCTTTTCGATGTAATTGTAACGATGTCAACATCTCCCGAGCATAACACAGACATAGTTTCTCTATTAGCAGCTGTGATCTCTTTAATACTCGACATTTTTGATGTAATCCGAACATTGTTTACATTTGACGTGATGTGCGCACTCGCACCTGAATCCAAATACCAATCATTCTTTCTGAAGTTTCCGCTTAGAAACACTGCAGAAAACGCATTCGAATGATTTGTCTTCGTATCTTGAGCTTGCGGACACTTATTCTTATAATGTCCGATCTGTTTGCATCGATAACACTTGATGACTTTGTTTTGGTTATGTGCATTTGACATTTCGCCATTTTTGAATGAGTGAACTGAGTGAACAGACTGGAATGAATTAGATTTCCGATTGACATGCTGCTGCCGCCCTCTAGTGGCTCTTGCCAACAATGCTGTTTCCGTTGACTCTAGTGATGGGCCAACTCGGAAAAAACAAAACTCGAGTCAACTCGAGTTAAACTCCACGTAACTCGGGTTGAACTCGAGTTACGTAACTCGAGTTAACTGGATGGACAAGTAAATGTTTTTTTTTAGTTTTCTCTAAATTATTCAGTCAGCTTGGCATAAATACTTTAAAAAATTGGAACAGACAAATTATATTTTTATCAGTTTCAATTCTTATTTTTTATATTATTTATTTATAATGTATTGGGAGAGTTAAAGTTATACCTACTAACTAAAGAAACAAAAAAAGTTATTGTTTGGAATAGAATCATTTATTTAAGAATTTTTGGCTCGAATTTTAATTAAAAATAATATTTACTTAGTTACTATGAATTAAACTTGCTTGCTTGTTTGTTATGAATATCAAACGAACGCAATGAACATAGTCTCACTCAAATGATCGGCAAACTTCGCTCCATGTTTCGAACTCGAGTTAGAGAGAATTCAACTCGAGTGGATTCGAGTTACTCCCAACTCGAGTTGACTCGAGTTAGGTACTCGAGTTAACCATCACTAGTTGACTCCTCATTTCCGGTTAAATCAAGTAACTTTGATTTTACGACATCCGCCGTAATGGCGATGCCTGAATGTTCGATAGCCATCAACATTGGGAAATATTTTTCAGGCAATCCGGCGAGCATAAGACAGCCAATCCATTCATCGTCTACCAAAAATCCGGTTCTTGATAATTTCTGCCCCGTCTCAATAATCTGAGTAATATAACTTGTCATTGAATCCGAAGTTTCGAGACGTATTGAGATTAGGGTCCTCAACAACATAATTCTTCTCGAAAAACCCGAATCATCGAACATTTGTTGTAATTTCTGCCATAGTTCCTTTGTAGTCGCAGCGCTCTTAACATGCACATATAAAGACGGGTCTATTGTTAGAATCAACTTGGCTTTTGTCATAGCATCTTCCGCCATATTTGTGCCGGCACCTTCAGTCTTGAGAAAGTTTAGTTTTCCTTCGAGTATTAACAAATTTTCGGCAGCAAACGCCCACTCACTATAATTTTCCCGGCCTTTGAGCTTCGGCACATTTGCAATAAACGAGTTCGTGTTAGAAGCCATATCTGTCGATCACACCCGGCGTTTTGTCCATACACGTGCACCACAATGTCAATGCACAATCAGTGAAATAAAACAAAATACGCGATCGTCTTCTGTGCACTTACGATTCCTATGCTAGCTACAAAAAACTATTGACTTTACAATTAACTAAGGGACTGGGCCCATAACCTATTCTAATTAGTGGAATTATTTTAAAATGAAACGACAAAGTTACTCAATGGAGGCTTGCAGAGAACGAATGAATTTATTTTTATTTTTTAAACAAACGTAATACCATACAGGGTTCGGTCAATGTCAACAGATTATAACAATTAGTATGATAGTTTAACCATAGCACAATAGATGGCGTTTCGTGAGATGTACATAAAATATACAATAATTTTAACAGGATGAAAGTTTGTATAAAAATTTGTCGATTTTAAGCCGATTGGGCTATGACTTTGCATGTATAAAGCTACTACGTAGGCATCCGCTAAAAAAGGGTTCTGATCATTTCTACTCCCAAGGGGATAAAAAGGGGTTCTGATCATTTCTACTCCCAATGGGATAAAATAGGGGATGAAAGTTTGTATGAAACTTTCGTCAATTTTAAACCGTTCGGGCTGAGACTTGCATTCATAAAGTTACTATAACGTAGGTATCGCTATAAAAGAGTTTTGATAATTTCTGTTTCCAAGGGGATAAAATAGGGGATGAAAGTTTGTATTCATGAAACTTTATCAAGTTTAAACCGATCGGGCTGAGACTTTGCATGTTTAAAGCTACTATGAAGTAGGCATCCGCTAAAAAAGGGTTTTGATCATTCCTACCCCCAAGGGGATAAAATAGGGGATGAAAGTATGTATGAAATTTTGACAATTTTAAACAGTTCGTGCTAAGACTTTGCATTCATAAAGCTCTACTATGACGTAGGTATTATTGCTAAGAAAGCGTTTCGATAAATTCCACTCCGAAAAAGATAAAACTTCAAATATTTACCTAAATCAACCCTTTACGGGATTCAATAGGAAAAAACTTGAAACAAAACTACTGGTAAAATTAAATCTAAATAGACTGACTGACATTTATATGCCTAAACGGCTAAACGTAGGTACTAGAAATGTAGAAGAAACGTAGCTTAGATGCCGTAGAGGTGCACTAAGAAAGGCATTCCCGAATTCCCACGGGAACGGGAATTAGCTGGAAAATCCTTTTGTATGAAAATCTAAACCGTTTCAAGCGTCTAGCTTGAAATTTGGCGTGTAGGTACCTTAGTAAACTAGCTTAGTTGCAACAGGATATTGCAAAATTCCCACGGGAACGGTAGTTAGCGGGCAAAACTTTTGTATGAAAAAATCTAAACCGCGTAAGATAGATGATTAAAATTTGGCATGCAGGTACCCTAATGAACGTAAAGCTTACTTGCAACGCGATATTGCAAAATTCCTACGGGAACGGGAGTTATTAGGATAAAACTTTTACAAAATAAAAATCTAAACACGCGGACGAAGTCGCGGGCAAAAGCTAGTATTAACTAAAGATGTACTTTACAAACATGTAATTAATGTTTGACGGTCACAAAATCTAAAGTGTCTAAGGTACGAGTATGAATAAACAGTCAATAGAGTAGATATCTTACCTGGAGCTTCTTTGTACTGAACGATGTAGTTGATAATAGGACTGTTCCCAGCATATGGCTGGGTCCACGATATTTGTATAGATCTTGATTGTTGGTCAATGATTCTTATGTTTTTAGGCATTTCGGGTACCTGAATTTGAAATTAATTAATCAATCACGTACATCCAATAAAAGTTTCATAGTATGATATAAAATTTTACAATTAAATTTGATTATATTACCTCTTGAACAACTAGATGTATAAGCATCTCATCTTGACCGTAAGCATTAGAGGCGCGGCAAGTGAGAGCGCCCGTATCTTGACGGTAAGTCTGGAGAATACTTAGTTCTGACACCAGCCCATCGTCTAGCACTTGCTCGCGAATAGTATATCTGGAACAAATTTATAAGATGCTGAATTCTCTGAATAGTATCAGCAAAATCATCAGCCTATCGCAGTTCACTGCTGGACATATGCCTCTCCAGTTGTTCGCCACTTTAGACAAACATCTGGAGACTTTAATTAATTATAATCGCCACGCTGGGCAGGCCGGTCGGCGATCGCAGAGCGTAGTAAGTTCTTCGCTCCAGTGATGCTGTTACCCGTCATCAGTCTGTGGTATCGAGCCAAGCCTTTCATCGTGATCGTTATACCGCCACCAGTCGGTTGCCAGAGCCTCGTTTGTTATTCGGTAAGATGCGCCACGGGCAGATTAGGGCGGCTGGAGCAAAAGGAGAAAGGAGAGAAAATAATACGTGTAAAATGCATTGAACTCATCCTTCAACAATGTAGAAAAAAGTGGCGCCCAACGTGGTGTTAGTCATTTAAATGTAAACAGTGAAAAGTTTCAAATACCTTTGGTCCAAATGGTGAGCGATCGTATGGTGATGTGGACTCCGCCATGTGACCTCCAGCGGGGCATCGCCTGAGGCGGCGCACTGGAGATGAGCAGCCTCCCCTGCGGTCACTTGTACTGTCTTGCTTTTCATAGGAAATCTGGCTGGAGCTATAGAACAAACCCGGAAAAAGATATTGTTACTAATTTACTCACATTAATATAAAAGAACTGACGCGTAGTCAGTAATCATTCCACATACATAACTCTCGTGGATTCTAACAGCTAAGCCTAAGTAATATATAAATGTGTGAAATGCATGTTGATACTGCATAATGAGCCGCCGTTTACTTTAAATAATTAAACGCCAGGCTCTTAGTTGCAAATTGTTTACGATAATTTCTTGCACTCAGGCAATTAATTTGACCTGCTAACTGTGCCTTGAATTAGCAAATGGATTAACGTAGACCAGCTTCATAAAGACCGTATATACAGTTTCATGATTAAATTTCCAGTCTCGGTTAACACAGGCTAATGTTCATTGGAACACATTGTTGTATAGATAATAGACGATATCCATGATATGATATGATGAAAACTTTTAGAGATTTAGGTATGTCTGTTTTATGGTAAATGGAAATGAATTATTTATGAAGGCCGTTGAACTTCTCTTGAAGATAATATAATATATTTTTAATCAGTATAGACTGTAAGATGACTATTAACATAACTATGGTTTTTAGTATGTTCCTATTCTACTCATAAAAGTATATTGATGTAAGTTACCTATCAAGTTTCCTCTGCAACAGTGTATTAGATGCATGCTCGAAAACGATTTTATTTTCTGTATTCACTGCTTCGTCAAACATAAGAGGAGACGAGGCTTGGGTCTGTACATCTACTACTATTAAATATCAAAATTTTGTGCAGTTGTAGTGCATAAAATATTAATTATTTTTACAACTATTTAAAGGTCAAGTCTGGGATATTTAATTTCTGTTTAAATATTTCATCTTTATTGCGCAATAAATTAGTATAAAAATGTGGATGGATGCCGCATAGGCATTCTGTATTTAGTCAACCATTTAGGCTATTTTTATTTAATTTTCTACCCGATTACACACTTCTTATTCAAAGGTACATAGTTGTACTCATATAACCTTCTAAGTACAAATTTAATTTCCACTATTGTGCTACGTGTTTTCCGGAGCTTAGCCTCTGCAATCCATTTGCTAATAGCAATCTGTTGGTTTAGTGCTAAGCTAAGGCGGTTAACAGTTTATTAGCCATCGTAACAATTGTACCGACCATCTGCATATTAACAGAGCAGGCATGTTGATCTCCGATATACCTAGTACAGATTCTGCAGTTATGGTATTGGCACTGTACGCAAATAAACCTAGCTAGAGTGCTTTCTGTAGATGACTAGTAGTAAATATTAACTTACTTCTATTCTCTTCTTCTAAATAAAGATGAAAAGAAAATTACCTTTTACCTACATACTCGTAGTTCTATCATTCTTTGTAATAACGAAAATATAAGACTAAGATATCATAAGAATCTATGCTTCACTGGAAAGTGTTTTTTTTTGCATTAGACTTGTTACATAGAAATGCACCAAATCTACATTACATTTGATAATGGTATAAAAAATAAGAATATAGAAATATTTGATACTCATATCAGAAAATGAACAGTAAAATTGTTAAAAAATGTATTTAATTTAAGTAATCAGTACGTCTATCTACCTAGGCGAAATTTTTTATATGTTTTCATGTTGGTATATAAATGTTTGAAAAATTCTAAATAAGCTCTAAAGATATTGTTACCAAAATGGGGGTGCGACAAGAAGAGATTTACTGTAACGTCGGGTCGAACAGCGTGGCGGTCGACCATAATTTATAGGCCAGCACTTTGTTTACGGGCTCTCACATTTTTATGATTTACCGTTTATAATAAAACCCCCGTTTAAAATAAAAATCTATTCTTATAGGTACCTACCAGCAACGTCCTTCAAACTTTAGACGTAGATCCTCTTACAATGTGTAAAATTAAAACCTATTCTTTTACATTGAAAGTACCTAACTTTAAGTGCTCACTTTTAAAAGACTTCGTAACGAGATTTACAATTTAGATTTTTTAAATCGTGATTTTAATGCTAGAAGCAGGTAAATTTTATGACAAAATATTTATGTGCAAAGAAAAGTGAATCCAATGAACCAACAAAATCGTGATGTTTTCCTAATTTGGTCATAGTTGGGATGAAATACATAGCTAAGATTGATGGGTAAACCAAGTTACCGGCAAAATGAACATGCAAATAGCTAAATATGTAAAGTTTTGTGATTTAATATGAGCCAAAATATTACTTAATGTTTGCCGATGGCTGGGTACATGATACTTAGTCTAACTACTATACACTAATATTATAAGGCGGAAATGTAAATTGTGTCGCTTAACTTCAAACGGAGGTAACTCCAGCGAACGTGAATTTGAGTTATTTGAGAAAAACTGATTGTGGCCAAAATACACAGTTTAATTTAAAAAAAAATGGTTGTTCGTTTGCAATAGACACTAAACATTTAAATTAAGCATAAAAAAGATTAATTAAACGCCGAATAAAATGGAAAAATGCGTTTTTAGTTTGGATTTGTCTATGTTTGATATAACATGGCTGGATTTACCCCTTATTGAAATAATACTGCATGGATTTGCCTATTTATGATAAAACTTGACTGGACTTGCCCAGATTTGATAAAATCTACTTTTGGTTAGATTTCTTCTACAAACATTCAAGGGCTGTCACCAAATCAGCTAATAATGTTATAAATACGTAAATACGAGATATGCCGGAATGTAGATTATAGGTAAGCCACAATAAATGTGGAAATGATTTTCTATTCGAAGGACGACCAACCACATTTTGGCTGCTTAGTAGGTCCTCTTTCGTAAATGTCTAGTTCCTGAAATAGTGGCCAATTTTGACAAATCTTAACTAATATTATAAAGCTGAAGAGTTTGTTTGTTTGTTTGAACGCGCTAATCTCAGGAACTACTGGTCCGAATTGAAAAATTCTTTTAGTGTTGAATAGACCATTTATCGAGGAAGGCTTTAGGCTATATAACATCACGCTGCAACTATTAGGAGCGAAGATATAATGGAAAATGTATGTTCGCGCGCAAGGTGAGCGCGGAGTGTTAGTCAACGCGGGGGGCGGGGGGAAACGATCCGCGACCGCAATGCCCCGCGCTGCCCCGCACTGCCCCGCACCGGCCCCTCTCAGCCGCCTGGAGCACTGGGACGCCGGGCCGGGAAGCGGAGTCGACGACGGAACTCGGACGCAGACGCAGCTGCCACGCGCTCCGAATATAATCCCTCCACAATTATCAAGGTTTCAATGTTAAAACAAAGGGGAAAACTATTCCACGCGGACGAAGTCGCGGGCAGTGCTAGTGAAATTATAAAAGCCAATGTAAGCTTTGAACTTTGAAAAGCGGCATTATGTATAAAACTCAATGTTGACTAGATTAGTAGTAGAGTTACCCAGTAGCTAATTTTAATGTGTACAAAATAAACTAACGTAAAATGCAGACCTGGGGCCCTACTCCAAAAAACGAAAACGATCGTTCATTGAACGGATCGCTTATTTTTGCAGCATGAATCTCTCTCATTTGTACCTCCCGTGTTCTAATATATCAATTAAATTGTTGAAAATCGACGTTGACGAATTTTAGTTCGTATATTCGAACACGGGAGGGACAAATGAGAGGGATTTATGGGGCAAAAATACGCGATCCGTTCAACGAACGATCGTTTTCATTTTCTGTAGTAGGGCCCAAGACATCGATATTGTTTTGCAATTCTAATAATTGCCAGTCATGATTGATCATCAACATAAAGTAGAAAAATATTTCACCAACATTCTGTAACACGACAAAATAAAAGTCTTTGTAAGGAATAATACTTGTACAACCCTGGGTTAGCGCAACTGTCAAAATCTGTTAAAAAAAAAGCAAAGTAGTAGATTACTTTCAGTTTCTTTGCCTTTTCCCGTTGTTTACCTTTAATTTTTATGTTTTAAACGTTTTTGGGCTTTACTCGGGACACAGTTTTCACTAAATTACCCATTGTAATCAACTGAAAATCAGTTAAATAATTAAAAAATCGCAATGCAGATGACCGTCTATTGACTACAATGCGTTTATTAACGGCCATATTGAAAAAATGCATCACGCTGATTGGTTGAGGAGGATTTGCCTTCATTTGATAAAAACGCCTAGTAGGATTTGTCTAAGTTTGTTAAAAAAGCACGATTTTCTGGTCGTTTTATTCGAAATATAATGGGATTTATCTTTTGATGTTAAAAAGGATATGTAGATTTTTTTTTCAGCTTTCATTTGATACCAAAATCTCCAATATTTCGGAAAATGGAGTTACCTCCGTTTGAAGTTAAGCGCCACAATTATTGTGTCTATGTATGTTTGTTATGAATAAACTCAAAAACTGTTGTGCCGATTGCAAAAATTCTTTCAGAAATTGAAAGCTACATTTATAACATTGGCTATATTTATTGCTAAAAAGATTAGGGATCCTTACAAGAACAGCAATAATGTAACCCGATGAAATGTTTATCTGATATAATATCGAAGCGAATCGAAAGCCGGGAGAATAATACCTAACAGCATTTTTTAGAAAAAAAACCTTTAAAATGGTGACAATACTCCCTTTGTACAAAAAAGTTATTATGTGGTAACAAAGATACAAAAAATATATTCAGTCGAATTGAGAACCTCCTCCTTTTTTGAAGTCTGTGAAAAAGGAATTAAGATGTATACTAGACCATGAAGGAACTCGTATGGTCGGTTGGTTTTAATTTCTCCACGCTATCAAGAGGAATCTCTGAACTTTATCTGCACCCGGTGGCTTCGTGTCAAACCGAAATAAACAAGCGCGAAATACGATTACGACGGGAAGCGGAACTGTGCGGAACTGTTTACAGAGTGGCCGCGGACGTGACCGCCCTCGGCACCCGTTCCCGGGAATCGAACTAAGAAATTTTCTTTTACGGCTGTTTGCACTTATAACAAGTTGGTGCGTTCACAATGTTCGGAAACACAAATCTCCATTCGCGCCGCGATGTGGAAACTGGTGGGGTTACGAAGGTTTGTGGCGTAAAATTAACCCCGTGAATATGGATATCTTTTCGTAAAACGGTTTTTACCACATATATGTCTCAAGTACACATAAGATCATTGTCCTATGTTAGTTGTAAGGAACTATCAACTAACTATGAAGGTGTTTGCAAACCAGATAAAAAAATAAATATATCTGCTATTTCAGACCTACATGCAACCTACCTATGCATGCTAATGTATAGAAAAAACCTGAACTATCGATCTAAATAGATACCTAGTAGTACCCATTTCAACCAAAATACATTATCACAGAAAGCATTTTTAAAGCACATTTGTTAAGAACGCAGAACTGATAACCGTAGCACGTAAACGAGTTCTGGAGTGGAGACCGCGTATCGGCAAACGTAATGTAGGACGCCCTCAGGCCAGGTGGAGTGACGATTTACGCAGGACGGCTGGCAAGTGCTGGATGCGAGAAGCCCAAAATCGATCTAAGTGGCGAACATTCATCATCATCATCATCATTATGTCAAAAAGATAATCTTCTTGACCTTTAATAAGTCCATTAGTTTCATACAGGTACGTATAACTAGTGACATTGTCTTTTGTTTGTAAAGGATTCCTAAACTAGGGCGATAAGGCCGGTTTTTTCGTCGGAAATGCCTTTGCGCATACACCAAGGCCCTGGGTACCGTACACCTGCGTTATGTGGGGCTCACTGCCTTACTCAAGTGCAATTGCAAATTCAAATCAATGCAAATTCTACACAGGTGTGCAGGTTTCTTCATGATGTTTTTCCTCACCTTGTGTGTATGATACCTTCATGTATTCTTTGCAAATAAATATGTTTTATTCTATTCACAGCCGAAGAAAAGACGATTTTTGTAGAGCAGAGTATTTTTGAGAAACCCATTACAGCACAAGACAAAAATTATCTATTTTACAGCGTCTATTACAGTAGCGCCGGCGTAGCGCGACGATATTCGGTTCTCAACAAAGCCAATACCACGCAAACACGTACGAGGGGAACTTACTCTCTAGGAAGCCAACTGTCTCGTTTTCCAATAAAGAGGAGACGTATTGCGACGCACGGTCATTGAGTTTTCTGCTCAGACGCGCGCGACACCGGCACAATGGAGTGCACCACAAATAGGTATACGTCTCCGCTGTTATTGCTGTCGGTCGTCTTTAATTGATCATTTCTACTCTTGTTATAGCTGGTCAGCTAAACAACTCCTATGTAATCAACAATCAATTGACTTCGAAATATCAAGACATCATCATCATAAGCTTGCAAACATCTACTACTGGACATTAGCCTCCCCCGATGACAATTTGGCATTTTGGGGAGATTTGCCTTAGTCACCACGCTTGGCAGGCGAGTTGGTGACCGCAGTATCAAAAGTATATGGACATTATTTAGAGCGTCGGTGGTTTAGTGTTTAAAGCGTCCGTGATAGAGGCAGGCAGCGGTTCAAGACCCTGCCAGGTAGGTACCAATGTGTTTTCAAATTATAAAATTACTCGTATATGTACCTACGGTGTGTGAAGTCGACCAACTAGCATTCGGTCAGCGTAGTGGTCTAATGCCTTATTGCCCTCGCAGTTTAGGATGGGCTCGATCCCTTTGGTAGAGACAAAAAATAGAAGGTTTCTTTTTTTCGAATCCTAGGATTAAGATACTGAACCACTGACAAGGTGGGCACAGGCGGCGTTTTTCATGATTAATTAATTCCAAAAAGAGTCACAAATACTTCTG
This sequence comes from Conogethes punctiferalis, assembly GCA_031163375.1. Classification (NCBI taxonomy): domain Eukaryota; kingdom Metazoa; phylum Arthropoda; class Insecta; order Lepidoptera; family Crambidae; genus Conogethes; species Conogethes punctiferalis. The sequence continues at coordinate 8,883,667 of CM062094.1, forward strand.
AAGGTATTTATCATATTGTTTCCCCTCTTTTGAGTTATCAATAAAGACATACTTATTAACAACTAGCTGTGCCGGCGGCGTCGCACGCGTGGATATCGGGTTTCAAAAATAACGGACTTCCATAAAATACCTATCTATACCTATACCTAAGTTTTAAGTTAGACTTCTAGCAAAACATTGGTGAAAACCGTATTCAATTTCATACAGTAGTTTTTAGTGATGCGCGTTCAAAAAATTTCTCCCGTTTTCATAACATTTCCCTTCACTGCTCTGAACCTATTAATAGTAGCGTGATGAAAAGTACCCTATAACCTGCCCAGGAGTATGAAGAATAATTGTACCAAGTTTCGTCAAAATCCGTTGAGTAGTTTTTGTTTCTATAACGAACATACAGACAGACAGACAGACAGACAGACAGACAGACAGACAGACAAAAATTTTACTGATTGCATTTTTGGCCTCAGTATCGATCACTAATCATCCCCTAATAGTTATTTTGAAAATATACACAATGTACAGAATTGACTTCTCTACAGATTTATTATAAGTATAGATAAAGAAATACAGGAAATATTAAATTAAATTAACAACTGTTTCCATAATCAATTGAACGGAGCGAGCAAAAGTCACCTTAAAGGCCTAGCGGTCGGCTAATTGTAAAAAGTTTAAATTAATATTTCATGCAGGCTTTGTTCCAGGCTCGCGAACGACCTACATTTAGACCGCCTGTCGGGCTAGGCAATTTGGAATTTATTCCACAGTATTATGCATATAGCTCGCCTGACAGTAGGTATACTCGTAGTGGAGTTAAGTAAGCTCTTAATACTTACTGTATTTGTACAAAGTCAGTGTTAAGTTTTTATATAAAGTGCCTACATATATACATACATCGGTAAGTATAACATTTAAACTACTATTCTCTGGATTCGTAGTTCTGTCGCCTTTCATACCGAATAGTGAGAAAATTGACTTCCTTAATTTCCCGAAGTACAATAGGAGACTGAACAATTTGAGCGAGTTATCGGAGCGCTGCGGAATTCTATAGAATTAAAACGACTTTCAGGGCCGTTTACACGAGAACTTTCCGCCAATCGTGACTTGGAATATTTCTTTTCTGAAAATTGCGTCAAATTGGCTCGGTTAAAAAGAAATAGGTACGCTATATGATAAATTTGTAGTACAAATAGTTATTTTCTAAAGAGTGTATTACAATTCGAAAAGTTTAGTTTTGGCAGACAAAAGTTTTATGTAGATAATATCTATGTCACTCTTAAATGGTTGAGTCCTGCAAGTGGAAGAAACAAATAAAATCATATGCCTTATTAAAGTCTCAAGTAGGTACAAAGAGAAAGTAAAGGTAAGGAGGTAATTGATAAAAAGGTATCGATTTTCGAAGACTAACCTTGTTTTCCTGAATTGGCACATAGATTGATTTCTAGGCCCGTCAAATTCGGCAGTTAAATGAAGTGAACATGAAAACGCTTTCCTTGTAAATCGGCGAATATATTCGGCTGTTAATGCTCTTTTTACAACTTGGGGCAGCCCGGGGCTGGCTACAAAGCAATAATGACGCAAAAGAATTTTCATTTGAGTACGGTCCCGTGTCCCCGCGCGACTCATCGCGGTGACGACTTTCATCAAGACATTCCACAACTTTTCAAGGAATCGACAAAAAGATGCCTTTGCCTTCTGTCCTCATCTTATATTTCTGAGGATATATTTAGAGGGAAGTTTTATCATAAATTGAATGGATTCTGTGCGCTTTGAGGTCAGTTAAATTAAATGACTGGCAAGTATTTGAAGTGGTGTTCAAACGGTCTTGCTTGAGTAAATAAAGGACGATTGTCGAGTTCCTTACCGTTGCTTGATTAGGTGGTTAAATTGCGTTTATTTCAGCAGTATGATTCATGATATAATTGGAATGTGTCCACTAGACGAAATGAATTTCTAAATACCATTCTAGTAAAAGAGGACATCGTATAATATTGGAACACGTTAGTAACTTAATGATATACCTACAATTTGCATTTTTTATTTCATTAAAACCGATTAATATCTGTCAATTAGCATGCGAAATCCGAGACGTCACGTCTTTGTAAAGCCTTACAAAATATATGAAATATGTAATCAATTAACTATGAGTATAAAAATAGACTTGACAGTACACATCCCCATTATCTTTTTGTCCTAATTTTATTCCATAAATCAATTTGTTTGTTGACGTATGCATCCTCCAACGTTACTTATAATAAGCTAGCTATAAGTATCTTTTCCTCTCGCGGTCCCTTTGTTCCCCTGGCGAAGTACTCATCAACACAACAACTTTTCCTACTATTAGCCAGTGTAGCCGTAATGTTTGTGGAAACTGTATCAAATTCTTGTTTCTACCACTACGTGCGGAATTCCCATGGTCCGCGTCGGTTACAAATTTTGTGGAAAGTTAGTTTGGATTGGTCTAGTTTCCCGTTTTATGAACGGACATGATGTAACTACATTCCGGTTGAAATTCTCACCCGTTATGAATTTGTTTTGGAACTAATGTTTCTGTGACCACTATTATCTCAAGTTATTCAGTAATTTTCGGCTATTTTAGTGGTTTAACTTCCGCTGGAAGCTTTTCTAGTTTATGTTGTATGAATTATAAAATTAGATACACGTAAAAGTTATCTGCTTACTATGAATTTATTCAGATAATTGTATGTCCGCGGCAAGGTTTCATCTACAACTTTGGTAAATAAGCCTAATTTAACAAATTTTGGTCTGGCCCCACTTTCGAACCCGGGTCATTAGGAGTACTTACGACCACTAACCTACGAAGCAGTCTACTATTAACTGTGTATACGACTAGGCCAATGGGTATAGTTTTCACCGCTAAAACTGAAAGTTAGTTTTTGCACGGAAACTTTACGAAACCGTAGTCCGGTTGGAAACTAGAGTTAGCCGACAATAACATATGCTGAGCTCTGCTAGGCTTGGTGTGACCACTATTAGTGTTAACGATGGTAGTAAAAGGTTCTACGTCTACCTAACCTCATGCAACGAGATTTCCAGATACAATAGTTTTAACAAAAGAAAGTGGTATTTAATTGAACATTGAGTCTTACTATAAAGTTACTACTTTGTCCACGTGGGGGATACGCTGGGATAGTACCTACACCTACATTTATAAAAGCTAGCAATCATGATTTACCCCAATTTAAGCAAATTAATTCTTTAAGCAAAGTAATTGTTATATCTCATTATGATAAAAGCGAGGTTTGCACTTTTATAAAAAAAAGTGATTCAATTTAACATTCTTAAAAGGTTGTAAAAGCCTAAATGAATTTTGACTTTACCTTACTATGAGGGTGAAAATTGTGAAAAATGAGTAATATCCATGAGAATGAGAATTTTGCGAGACCGGAGGGATTCAAACTTTTATATTTCTGGCTTTATAACTTTATGCAGAGACTACTCTGTAGAAAGGATGCGGGTTAGTACACACTTGTTACCCGTTTACGCATCGTAAATAGAACACGTGCCTACGACGCTGTTATGTGATGACAATACAGACGCAACTTGTGTACTTAGGGAATTATGAAACGATCTATCATAAGCTTTATGGAATGATGACATCTCGAGAGGATAATTCTTAAGCCGAAACCAGGCATTTCAGGCTTGGAGCGCCGATCAATCGCCTACTGACATGTAATCGGCTTCGTAATTCGCCGAGTACGGGTCTACCAACATAGTTATGTGGGTGCTGAATACCTAGTTGTTTGCGGGAATAGAAAAGGCTAATCCTCAAACGCGACCGAAGTTACTTCAAGGGTGTTTCACCAAGTGTTCGGTGCTCGCCAGCCAGGCGGGTAAACCCTCATCATCATCATCAGCCTATTACAGTCCACTGCTGGACATAGGCCTCTCCAGTTGTTCGCCACTTAGAACAAACATCTGGAGGATATACCCATAATCGCCACGCTGGGCAGGCGGGTTGGCGATCGCAGGGCGTAGCTTCTCGCTCCGGTGACGCTGCTGCCCATCATCGGCCTGTGGTATTTAGCTACGCCTTAAATAGTGATGATTATACCGTCACCAGTCGGTTGCCAGCGCCTCGTTTGCTATTCGGCAGGATGCACCACGGGCAGGTGAGGTTAGCTTGGAGTGAACAGATGACAGGTCGCTCCCTTACATCTCACATTACTTTACAGATGAGTTAGGGTTATGATTTGGATTAATTTCTGTCACTGTAAGGAAATCGTAATCGTACGTCGAATATCAACTTTATTCTACGTGTACTCACCATTGACTTTGAGGAAGATGAGCTTGCTCAGGCCCGCGCCGATGTCGTTCCGGGCCTCGCAGAGGTAATGCCCCTCGCTGTCCTTGGCTACCCGTTCGAATACGAGGGACCCGTTCTCTAGCACCCTAGAACTGCCTTCGAACATGAAGTCCTTGTATTCGCCAGGAGTATTGCCTGGTGGAAAGAAATACAACAGTAAAAATATGTGACATCTTAGATTAAGAGCAATGACACTTAACTTTTTGAAGATGAGTGACTCTTAAACAAAGGTTAAGCTTTTTTACCTACTTAGAATAGGTAGGTAAAATAATGAAAGGTCAATTTTAAAGCACGAACTGGTATACAATAACGTAATTGGACACCAAAAAGAGAAAATTAGTGGAAATGTACATAATTTTTTTTAATGACGAGGAAAACAAGGCTGAAATTTACCTGATGGTAAGTGATCACTTCAGCCCATAGTCACCGCAACCCTAGAGGAGTCACATGTGTCTTGTCAGCCCGTAAGAAATTTGTAGGCTTTCTTTTTGAAGGTCCCCAAGTTGTATACATTCGGAGAAGTTCATCATCATCACCAGCCTATTGCAGTCCACTGCTGGACATAGGCCTCTTCAGTTGCTCGCCATGCAGGGCAAACATCTGGAGGATATGCCCATAATCGCCAAGCTAAGCAGGCGGGTTGGCGATCGCAGGACGTAGCTCCTTGCTCCGGAGAAGTTACAGCTGGAATATTTCTTACCTACAGCTTTCTTCCACGTAATGGTTGGTTTTGGATACCCATCGGCTTGGCATTGCAGCGTCACGTCTTGCCCGGCTGCCACAGCTACGTCGTTCGGCTCCAAGCGCCATCTTGGTGGAACTGTTATCATTTACGTGGTTTTAAAACATGTCAAGTAACAGTTGTAAGTACCTAATAATTCAATAGCTTTTTCTAACATTAAATTAAACATTTTGGGTAGTTTCTAATAAAGATTTTTGGATTAAGTAGTTATTTGATATGATGCGAGATTGACCAGTCTTCTAAATGCAAACAAAAACGTTAGTTATTATGTCAAAATAATTGGAGATTTTGAATAGTAGGACTTATTGCCTTACTTGCTGTCATCAGCAATATATTATTGAAAAGTGAAATAATTTTAATCATTGTTTCATTTCAACTCCTCTTCATTATGGCTGAACTAATTAAATGACCAATAATGTACACATCAATTGTGCTACACAAAGCTTGCTAAATGTTCATATTTATAGGAAACTACCACAAAGTTCTCATAGCCAATGAAATGATAACTGCCAATTAAAACCAAATATTGCAATCCCTATATTGATCTAGTCAGAAAATTAAGGGTGGACTATGCATTTGTCCGACACAAATGTATGCTTATTCCAGCATATTACTCAAACATGTAAAATATGACATAGGTACGCAAGCATGTAAAGTATGACAACAACAATACATAAAAGCTTAGCATTTATATATGTAGCGTTGCAAAGTCGCCGTGACGCTGGTCTTCCACACATATTAATTTTATTAAATCTTAGTATCATATATATTTACCATTGACGGTCAGCGGTACAGTGAACCTCTCGGAGCCAGCAACGTTTGAGGCGATGCACGTGTAGTTCCCACTATGGAGAGACGTGATATGTTCAATGACCAGCGATGCACTGTACTCGTCCATTCTCCTCGTTATTATGCCGCTGGGCGCGTAAGGGGAAGTCGTTACTGGCTGTCCATTCTTCTCCCAACGGAACGCAATCGGCAAATCACCTTCCAATATTTGGCACGTAATCGCCGCCCTCATGCCCTCTCTCAGAAAATTCGTGAGCGGTTGAATAGGTAAAATTTTCGGCTGAACTGTAACAACGGAAGCGTTTTTTTGCAGTGGTCTCTACCTCCTCTGAGTTAAGGACTTAAAGGCTAGCAATTAAGGTTAAGTTTTCTTAAATTTATATTTGTAGCTACGCATAAAACTTAAAATATTCCGCAAGCTAGATAGAGCCATAATCTTCCATTACTTAGGAGTTAACGTTAATTAATGTGAAATCTTTTAGTTCTCCGGCTGATGGCCCGAATCCAAGTGGCTCATTTCACCGTGTTTTCTGCAGATTTCAATCCGGATTTTTTATATTTTCATTTTATTGCCTATTAACTGGGGAGAGCTAGAATTTTAACGCGCAGTAGTTGCCGCGGGAACGGTAAACGTGCTAACTTTAATGAATTACGGATGAGTAACTCCGCCCCTCTTGAATTCGTGATTTTATAGCGCTTTAAATCTTACTACAGAAAATGAGAAAGTTTATACTCAAATTTCCACTGACGCTTGACGGGTATGTGGATCGCAGTAACCATGGAAATTCATGAGTCTCATTGAAACTTGCGCCATTGCCGGGAAAGATTGTTTGCTGTGAACCGGCTAAACTTTGGTGAGAGCTGTGCTGTTGATTTTGCTCATTTGTAATACAACCACTTAGGTTAAAGCTTTTGAACATAAAACGCGACATAAGTACATTACCCTACTATGGGTACAACTCTATTTACAAAAAAATATGATAGAGAGAACAACATTGCTTCTAAACCTACAGAAGGATGAATAGGCAATAGGAATAGAAATCAATAAATAGTTAATTATGCTCGCGTATACGGCTAGTACACTTGTGAACGTTTTATAGCTTCTATTGAACGGCCTCTACTACGTAGATTGAAGGTACCAATTTGAAATCTCAGAGGTATGATCGTAGGATAAACCGATGTTTATTTGTAGAGACGATTCTCTAAAGGATAATGTAGGTATATCTTGTGTGCAAATACCCATAGCGTGCTGTGTCAACGGTGTGGTCAATAAGCGTAGAGCTCTCCGTTTACAGAACAGATGGTACCATATATAACCCTAAATACCTAGGCAACTGTTTGTTTTGGTTAAAGTAGACGTATTCCTATTTACTATAGCACGAATGGGTATAATCTACATATAAATAAAATATTAATGCATTATGCAATAAGAATAAAAATTTCTTCCGAATGAATATTTTGTATAATTTCAACACTTTGGTACACTAACAGTTTAAGGTATTTCTATGGCCTTATGATTTATGTATGACCCGGTTTTCCTTTCAGACACCCAAAAGGCTTGTTTTTCTTCACAAATCACACGTATATAAGATTTTCCGCACGATCAATCTTCACTGGTAAGAATTCATGTTCAATGTAAGATATGTAAGTATTTTAAATACTGTTTTTTAAAATACATATTTTATACTTTTTCTACATATAAACTAAGTTTTTTTTTGAGTTGAGAGTTACTGATGCTATATATACCTAGGTAGTTCGTATAAACGGGCCATTTCGCGTGAAATGATACGATCCCATGCATGTTGCATTACCGCCATCTCAGCTTACCCAGAATCCTCAACAGGCCACTTAGCTTGCCGAAAAAGACGTCATGGATTATGCTGGGATGGCGGGTGCTCGTCCGGACAAGTTACTGACGAATGAATGAATACCAGTAGGTATGAATACCGGTGAGTACACCGGTATAGAAATAGGGCTTTTCATTCAAAGCTTCAACCAATTTACGGTTCTTACCGAGTATTTGGACCTCAACATCCCTCCTTGCCGCGTGCCTCTGCCGATTGGCTGCTTGGCAGGTGTATGTGCCGGCGTCCTCCCCACGTTGTGTCTGCTCCACTATCAGGGTGCCGTTGGGGAACACCCTTTGACGCCTGTTCAACGGCAAGTTCTGCCCATCTGTGTAGGAAAGTTATTCATTAATAATTAATTAAATAATATTCTGACACTGCAGCCGACGTGACGAACACTTCAACTTTCGACGCATAAACGTGTGTGAAATATGTGGTGCTACGTGTTGACACCTAATGCAGCACCTAAATATATGAGACAAGTAAAAATTTTCCATGTGCATGTTTTTCCATTCCATGTTTAGGAATTTTTAGGGATGACAAGGTGAAAGTGTTTTATTTACCCTTCTTATTTCCATAAACCATAATTATGTATCACACGTTTTCTTAGGTAACATTATTATAAACAATGAATAAACTGCTAAGTAAGCAATTACATAAAACTATAAAACTTCTGTAGGTAGGTATATTATTAAAGTACTGTTTACTTATCAGTGTACGCTTAAAATGTTTTATCAAGTCCAAAATAGTCCTTTCCGTGCAAGAGCCGTGAAAGTTTACGGCTTCAAGTTAGTCGTCGGGCGTTACATACTCGTATATTGGCGCCCACTCCAATCCCGGAGTTGACTCTAAACTTGATGCGAAGTGGAAATCATTTCTAATTCGGAATTGTTCGCACACAACCGGCGCCAGTGACGGCTCCCGAGTTCGCCACTCGAGCACGAAATAAAATTTCAACGCTCACTTCGGGTTGACCTACATCTAACTGGTCCTTTTTTACTCGATAAAGTTGCCTAACATCTGCGACGAAGCCAGGCTACATGGTTTATTTGTAAGTATTCGATCCTTTTCTAAGTTTATTTATTTATTTATTAAATTACCAACGCCTTTACATTTAGATGATGAAAACATAAAGATCTTAGCGTAACAGACAATATATAAGTACCACATTAAAACCAAACCAAAATAAAAAAATAATAATATATATCTTTATTTGAAACTTTACATTTTCACTGTTACATTATAGCGTAGATAGCCACATTAGTCATAGACTGTGTCGCAGCTATCAGCGCCCACCTCCGAACAGATGAGCGTTTCAGGTTACAAATAAGCTTACCAATACATTTAGAAATTTATACAGAAATAATAAAAAATAATAAATAAATAAATAAATCTTATTTAAAGAAACATGTTGAATTTGCTGCATGCATGTGTGATTGTGTGTGTGTAGGATGTGTGTTAGTGAGCGCGCGCGCGCGAGTGTGTGTGTGTGTGTGTGTGTGTGTGTGTGTGATTGTGTGTGTACATGTGTGAATTGGCGTGTTTATAATCACTTAATCTCTAATGTACCTATTACATTGTTAAAACTAAAACTACTTGCAGTAATTATTGTGTGTACACATATAATTATAATAACAAATTGAAACTAACATTACAAATGAAATGTAGCACAATTTTAGTTTGATAGCGTAGTTTAATTGCTACGAATAAAATAAGTTAACGATATAATATTTAAAAGTTGTGTCAAACTTCTCACAAAATACCTCTATTCACTCACGTGTTACTACTTTTAAGGATGACAAGGCGTTGCAAAATAATAGCTCTTTTGAAATGTAGGGAGTCTTATTCAAACAGAAACAAGTCTATATATTCTGGTTGCTGAATATTTGCTCCTTCAAATTATTAAGATTGGTACGACGGTATACCTAGGACAGCAGATCTAGGTTATCACGGAGGACGGAGTGATTGGCATTCGATGCGAAAACCGAAACATGATCTCTAGTACATTGAACTATCTGGATATATATTTCATAACGAAATTTTCCCCATCGCTGAGCGCATGATCTTAAAAGGTTTTGAAGTAATACGACGCGTGTCTGTAGATCCGACGTTGTTACCTAATAAGCTGACGTAATTCCGATATTTCATTAAATTAACGATAAAATTTATACATATTCATGTATTATCAGCTTTATTAATCCAATAAATAAGTAAACAATGCTTTAATAAACAAAGCGCGCTGTCATCGAGAAGAAAGCATTCCCGATCGGATGCTAAGCGCGTTTTCCAAATGTTGGTGCCCAAATGCGATTTGCGCTAAATGCTGACAGATCTGGGTCACCCCTTAACAGTCCGGCGGCCGAATGCGCTGCGCCTTCCTCGCCCAATTTCCAAATTAAATATCGGGGTAATATTAAAATAGGACGGCGGATTGATGGAAAAACGTTAACACGCTCGGGAATTGGACGTACCTACTCATAGATTTGAGTGTAGCTGCCTCAAGTCGTAAGATTATTTTAATTATATTATGTAGTTACCAGCTGTGCCGGCGGCGTCGCCCGCGTGGATATCGAGTTTCAACAATAACGGACTTCCATAAAATGGTACCGTAATTTTAAGTTAGACTTCTAGTAATACAATGGTGAAAATCGCATTAAATTCCATGTAGTAGTTTTCACATGATGCGTGATCAAACATGCATATAAAAATTTTTCCCGTTTTCCCTACACTTCCCGTCTCTGCTCTGCTCCTATTGATTCTAACGTGATGAAAAGTATGCCCAGGAGTATGAAGAATAATTGTACCTAGTTTCGTCAAAATGCGTCCAGTAGTTTTTTTTCTATAACGAACATACAGACAGACAAAAATTTTACTGATTGCATTTTTGGCATCAGTATCGATCACTTATCACCCCCTGATAGTTATTTTGAAAATATATTTCATGTACATAATTGACCTCCCTACAGATTTATTATAAGTATAGATGAAATCCGAACGTTCCAGGTTTTGATTTAAAAAGTCCTCAGACGCAATCCGAGGTAAGCATATGAAATTATACAGCAGATCAGAATATTGCACAAGTGTCTTGTATGCTTTGTCTTTTCATTTAATCTCATGATCCAGGGAGACGAGAGTTTGACACGGCCGGAGGAGGAACCAGAAGAGGAGGGTGTTATTGACTATGTACTTAGTCCTAGCACAGCGGAATTTCTGACACGGAATACTCTCTGTACATTTTTTTGCATAATGTTCAATGAAAAAAAGATACGATTGACTATTACTTTGAATTAGTTTTCAATAAATACTATTGTAAGTTATTTTTTTTTATTAACTCGCATTAAAAAAGCTTGTCCTATTGTTGGGGATGTAGAAAAAAACCTACCTTCCAAAAAACGGTTTTATGGCGTGAGAAACGCGTGTGTGAAGTAAACGAAAACTGATTGGATAAAATAGTTTAGTGTAGTGGTATTCTTTAAGTGGATTAGACGTAACCGTAACAATCCCTTGCACAAAGATATAGGATCAGGTAGATAGTAATCTAATACCTACCTACGCATTCGGAGGAAAAATAAAAACAAGTAACTGTTTTCTTAATTAACGCCGTGATCTTTTCATCGGGAAGAAGGGTCGTATTTATCAATGCAGGTATCTGAATGCTGAGGGCAGCTTAATGGGCCCCGCAAATGATAAGGTTGTCACGACGAGGGTCAGCCACGTTGGCCGCTCTTCATCTGATCTTGCTTAATAATCTCCAACGAGGATATTCCCCTTGGTTTTATAAAATTAGAGCGAGTTAAGGAGGGCGGCTTTACTAAATAATCAGGTTTGTGCGTTGGAAATTTTTACGGTGGTGGTAAAATCGTAAACTATAGAATACCTATATTCTTTAACTAGCTGTGCTCGCGACTTCGTCCGCGTGGAATAGTTATTTTTTCCCCGTTTTTTTTACATTTTTCATTATTTCTTCGCTCCTAATAGTTGCAACGTGATGTTATATAGCCTAAAGCCTTCCTCAATAAATGGTCTATTTAACACAAAAAGAATTTTTCAATTCGGACCAGTAGTTCCTGAGATTAGTGCGTTCAAACAAACAAACAAACAAACAAACAAACAAACAAACTCTTCGGCTTTATAATATTAGTAAAGATTAAGATTAAGATTCACACCAAGTACAGTAAAAGTAAAATACTTAATGTTATCGTGCAGCCCAGATATTGAGATTGACGCGATATAGAAATCAACGATTCAAAAATGTGGTTATTTTATAATTGGCACGTCGTGTATCTAGAATAATAATTTACGTAGTTATTTTTCTATAATTTTTAACAGTTTCTTAAAATTAGCGTAGGTATCTCTTTGCCTACTATTATGGTATCAATTGTCACTTTACAGGAAATAAATTGTTAGGTTGAAACAGTAAAACAAAATTACCTAACATTCCATTAAAAAAGGTAACATCAGATTATCCCTTCCCACACTCTAAATCTAAAGTTAATGAAATAATAATTACATTGTTAGCAGTTGACCCTATTCCAGACAGGCGGATGGGCGAAAAAAATAGTTGGAATAACTTAGATTTGGCCTTAATTGGATCGCGCAGAGGTGTCTAGTTTATTAGATCGTGGGACGCAATTTTCTCTGCGGCTGGGACCGTACATATAATATAGACACATTTTACGTGGAAAAATAGAAAATGTCCAGAACATCAGGTAGTTTTGTTGCTGTTTTTATCGCAAATTGGATAGTTCCACCTAAGCGTGACACGTGTGCTTATTTATGTAGGATATTTTGTGTGCACGCACAACTTAATGAAAAACAACGCCATGTTCAGAAAAATTTGATTGCTTATTATACATTTTGTCCAGAAATAACCCACAATATTTATATTTATGGAGAAAATGCGTCGACAAATAAGGAATGGTTATTCTCGTGCAAGTAGTGTAGATAAACAAGTTCATTTTACATTAGTTGCTTTTTAGGCAGGTAAAGTGAGTCTTAATGTAAAGATACAAGAATGTACAGGCTACGGGATGATCATTCATAAATTATTTTAAACAAGAATCCAGCAGTTTGCGTATAACTTTGTTACAATTCACGTAAACACGAGAAACTGGTTAGGGTGCTTACATATAAAATTTCGCTGGTGCATTTCAAGTCGAAGGTGCAGAGCTACAGGTTGGTTAAATATGGCTCAAAATGGTTCGTGCAAACAAGATTTATGCGCGGGTGTATGTTTAGATGCATATTTTAGAATTGAATAGTGATGTTTTCAATCTGAGGCGTTATAAAATATTGAGAGACAAAGAGACTATTTTTTAAGAGAGGCAAATTTAAATGTAATGCCAAATGTACTGTCTACATGTTATTTATTGTTGAAATGTTGTTATTAGGTGTCTCAATTTCATGTAGAGATTTTCGATTAAGCAGTGGGTGTGATCTCAGGTTGAAAAGATAATACCTGGTGTAGAAAATCAGGAACTCAGGTACGTTATTAATGCTATAAGTATGTACCATTATGTTACTATACTTGAAGAGATAAATTCTCATATGAATTCTCGTATGATTTAGGTACTTAAACATAGGTAAAAGATAGAGATATTTTAAGTAGGAAACATGTAGCGCATTACTATTACTACTATCGTGAATTCTTATGTTCTGCAAATAACAGCATCTGAAGAAAACGGGACAGTGTTTATTAGCAATTCGGCTCGAATGGTGGCGAAGGCAACCGTTGCCCTTCTAGTTTCCTTAACGACCTGTTGCGGGGAGACGCAGTGAGTCTCGACTTCCTCCGGGGTTCATCCGATACTATTTGACTAAAGCGCCGTCTCATTTCGCTCGCGACTGTTCTATTAAACATTTTGAATGATTTCTTTGTGGAGGTTAAAATGTGATGGGCTCTGTAGCAAGTTAAGTCTTTAAAGACCGCTGATCTTTCTATGATGATGAAGATATTTTTATTGAAAATCACATTGTTTAGGTGCTCCCAATATAATTGGTATAGCTAGTAAATATAGATATGGGAGATTCAAATATTAGAATTTGTTGATATAATTTCACGCTAAATATTCACCCTTTGTTCAGATTAACAGCGTTGTTTCGATGAAAAAAATATTTTGATATATAGGCACGTTTCAGCGCTGAAGGAATTTAAAATATTTAGGCCACAGCTGCTATATGTTATCATTTTTAAAATATGTTTTTAACAGCGTCGTTACGTGAACTGTAGGTACCACTTGGATCCTGATGACGTCATCTTGTTCTTTGAATAGGGGTACAATTTCATCCGGGACGAATAGTTATGAAAGTGTTGTATTTGAGACTGACGATATTACAAGAGCTGAGCTTCCCTGGGATCAAGACACGCGAGAGCGTGTCAGCCAAATTCTAGCGAAGAGTATCAGATCAACGTCTTGATCTGAGTTTGACTTATTGTCCTATGTCCCCTGGATGAGGCAGGGCACGTCGCCATCCTGCGTGGACTCGAGCTTCGCGCTTAACTTCGCTCCAGGTCATTATTATCGCCTTCGCTTCTGTAGTGATCGTCCGCCGCCAGGACAGTTTAGGGTGGCAGAGTTTCCATTTTCCTTGGAGATTACCGCAAGATACAGGAAATAAGGAATTTGATCAATGTAGTTCATAAATACAAAAAAAACTTATGTATTCTAGCTGTCCCTAAGTTTATTTCACTTACAATTCCATACAATACTGTACCAACTCGTATCTACCTGTTGTTATTATACTGGGTAAACGCAAATCACCTTTGAACAAACGTTTGCGGTCGTCCTTTGTTATTTTTCCAAAAACACCCGATTTGAATCTAATATTGAAAATGTTTGTAAAAATCGTTTCTTTGTCCTTTGCTTGTAAAGAATATCTTGATCTTTTGTGTGGGGCGTGTTAACAGAGCGGCAGTTTATGTCCGGAAAAACGCCTATTTAGGGAACTTGGAAGGGCGTAAAAAGGTTTATGAAATAACAATAGGCGTTCGGAACTATGTACTAAGCTTGTCCTCTTTGTTCATTTATAAAATGAAAACATATATTTTTATCACAATCGATGCTGAGTTTATCGTTTTTTTTGTGATAAAGGAAGCAAATCGGCCTGAAGATGGTAGGTAAATGAACATTTCAGCCTATAGTCACCGCAACATCACAGGAGACACAGGAGCGTGAGATAGGTGTAGGCTCTCTTTTTGAAGGTTCCTAAATCATATACATTGTACATTTTTTAACATATCAAATTGTCCTTCAGCATGTTGAATTGTTGATACTGTCTACATTATTAAGTGTAGACGAGACTAAATATTCCACACCGAATTATCATTTTAGTATCATTCAAATTATTTCATTTGAATAATGCGGCATGGCAGCTTTATAAAATGCCTAAATGGCATGTCATTCACGTCGCGAAAATGGAAGGCGATGGAAATTATATTACCTTCGTTCGCACGTTACTATACAGGCAAGACGTTAGCAGAGATGAAAGTGTGTAAACATTTACAATTTTAGCTACGATGATTTTATTTTTTAACATAAAAGCAGCCTGTATTAGAGTGTAAAATGTAAGAAAAATATTAGATAAGGGAATACGTATTTCGTTAGTAAGTTAACATGAACGACAAATTCTCACTCGAAAATTACTTTACCTGAATTTAGCTGTTTTTCTTATAATTGCATGAACAAGATAACTCCACGTTTTAAAAATTTTATACACTAAAACCTAAATCCCAGAAAAGACCCAAGATTTATAAAATTATCTAACAAAGGATAAGCCGTTTTTTTGTAACTGGAAAAGTTTCGGTGATTCGCTTTACTTCTTCTTGCTCTATTAAATATTTGATGACAAATTTGGAGATAAGTAGACAATATAGGTACATGAAGATACAAAAAGCAATAGGGTTCACTATCTAACTCTACCTACATTATATAGCGAACCATTATCAACGATAGAAATGCTGAATATACAAACATTTCCAAGGGTTCTGTAACTAACAATATCGGCGTTGCAGGAAAAAGATGTAAGGAAATAAAAATCAGAGCACCCATGAACGAGCATTGTGTGGGGACGAATACTTGAAGGATTTGAATTGGATGAGATATTTTGTCTTAAATATGTTTAGTAAAAGAAATAACATTTTTGGTTATCTCACATACTTTCAGATCCAACGAATCGATTGGTTTGCTTTCATACAATATCTATTTTACGCCTCGACTCTTTTCTGGGTCACTTTTATAGAGGCAAACAAAATGATATTTTCACCTTGGCTGGTAATCATAATGTTGATACAGTTCTGGATAATGCGGTAAAACTCTGGGAAGTCCTTTCAAAAAGAGTAGCTGAAATGGTCCCAATAAAACTGTAAGTAGTACGACGGGAATATAAAAGTGTATACAGACCGCGAGGTTTTACAAAATTTTTGTATTAACAAGCCGGGAGGAGCAGAGTGGCGAGGCGGTAAGATGGCCCGGTGGCAATTCAATTCGCGGCGTGATGTAGGTACGCCGGGAAAATTATGTCAATTTTTTACCATTAACACGAGGAAATGGAGCTCAGTATTTGTAATAATAGAAAGAGTTTCGCGCGAGGATTTTCGTGAGTCAAAAGTAATTACAATTTATTCGAAGGACGAGCATACTATGTTATCTACTGGGCAGTGATATTCTGCTTTTGTGAATTTAATCTACAACTTTAAATAACTTGTGCAATAACTAATCGATGTTTAAATAGGTAAATCTCACTCTTTAGTAATTGTATATCAGGAACTAGGTACATTTCTTGAGTATTCGTATTCGAAAATGAATAAAAAAGTTAAAAGGGAACAGGAAAAGCTTCAAAAAGTAAACAGTTACCTACTCACATCTTTGCCTATACGAGTATGTACATTGTACAAGTATATCTTCAACACATACAAGAAAACTCAGATTCACAAAGTTCCTCAAAACATTAAGAAAGGTTACAAGCGGTCAGAAAAGGGATTTCTTTTGCACGAGTTAGGCCGTGGAGACCCACGTCGAGATAAGGACAAGAAAGAATATAATGCTGTTTTCAATAGTTTCGTTAAAGACCAGCCACGTAAACGGGGCGATAAAAACTTTTCCGGTTAGATTAAATTAGTAGACCTTACCGTGATAGCATTTTTTTTTAGCATGTTTTAGTGAGTTCGTTAAGGAAACTACAAATGGTTTAATAAATTGTTTTGTGCTAGAAATATTTAAATGTTATGTATTCATCATCATCATCATTAGCCCGTGGCAGTCCGCTGCTGGACATAGGCCTCTCCCAATGTTCGCCACTTAGGTCGATTTTGGGCTTCTCGCATCCAGTACTTGCCAGCCGTCCTGCGCAAATCGTCACTCCACATGGCCTGAGGGCGTCCTACATTACGTTTGCCGATACGCGGTCTCCACTCCAGAACTCGTATGTATTATATGTATTAAATTGTTTCTCGTCAATTAAACACAGACTCTATACTTAACATAAAACCATATTTTGCGTTTTCATAGAAGCATGGCTACAGTGAGGTGACAAGATTGACGAATGATATTGTGCCATTGAAGTGGAGCGGTTGATTTGAGCAAATAATTAGTAATTTTTTGTTAGCTCCGCTTCTTCAGAAACTTATACTGTCACAGGGGTTTGTTTTAATTGACTTAACCACGAAAGTCCTCATCATATTAACCATAGGGCCTTTAGGTGTTGAGGTAGTAAGCAAGGGAGTGATTATCAGTACACACTGATAAAGTTTAATGTCCCGAGATAAGAAACGATCGATTGTGGCATCCACGTTACGAGATTCTCTCCTAAACACCGCAAATGGCGATAAATCAACATGTTTACCCGCTGGTGTTAGAAGTTAAGCGTCGATTTGTAACATAAAACGCGTCCTTCCGCTACACAAGTGCGCGTTATATCGCGCGGGTGGAGCGCTGCCAACCGTTCGGCAAATATCGGTTCAGCGATTTTGGCAAAGAATGGTCGGCGCACGTCGCCAATTATCCGATATACCGTCTTTGGTGTCGGCTGCAGTCAATTAGTGGCGATTCTTGATAAAAAACAAAAACAAGCGACAAGTTTTTGGAACGAAACGGATTTTGGAACGGAAAGATTCGAATATCACTTGGTCTTCAGCGGCTTCATGCGGCATTCAAGCTTAATTCGTATAATTCTCACTAGTTACGGTGTATATTTCATTTTGTCGCATGAAACTAACGATACTTTTTATTCTCGAAGCTTGGCAAAGGAGCTAGTGAGAAAAAAATGTTCTTTTCGCATTAGTCCCATTTGTTTCCATTTATGTTGTGACTGCTTCGATATGTGTACATTATTATGACCGAATTGCATGCCAAATATGGCAATGAAATTCTATTAGATTTTATATAAGGATAAGTTAATCGTTTATCTAACTAACCCATCCCTCTCCCAAGACTCAATCGGATACCTCTATACAGCGGTACATATCTCGGTACAGCGGTGACCTTGGGTATGTGATATAGCGCAGCCAGTAGACCGTGTTGTGCATCTCATCTAATTGACTGACCTCTTTCCCAAGTGATAGACTCGATGGGGTAACCCGCGACGGGGAACTTGATGTTCAAGTCGCTGCCGGCCACAGCGGTGACCTTGGGCATCTCCCTGATGTAGGGCAGCCCCTAGACGAAAGCCTTCTCGACTGTGTTGTGCATATTATTTAGTTGACTCACCTCTTTCCCAAGTGATGGACTCGATGGGGTACCCCGCGACGGGGCACTTGATGTTCAAGTCGCTGCCGGCCACAGCGGTGACCTTGGGCATCTCCCTGATGTAGGGCAGCCCCTAGACGAAAGCCTTCTCGACTGTGTTGTGCATATTATTTAGTTGACTCACCTCTTTCCCAAGTGATGGACTCGATGGGGTACCCCGCGACGGGGCACTTGATGTTCAAGTCGCTGCCGGCCACAGCGGTGACCTTGGGCATCTCCCTGATGTAGGGCAGCCCGTAGACGAAAGCCTTCTCGATTGTGTTGTGCGTATCACCTAGTTGACTCACCTCTTTCCCAAGTGATGGACTCAATGGGGTACCCCGCGACGGGGCACTTGATGTTCAAGTCGCTGCCGGCCACAGCGGTGACCTTGGGCATCTCCCTGATCTATATCAGGGAGGTCTAGGTCTTTCGTCTAGGGGCTGCCCTATGGCAGCCCCTAGACGAAAGCCTTCTCGATTGTGTTGTGCATATCATCTAGTTGACTCACCTCTTTCCCAAGTGATGGACTCGATGGGGTACCCCGCGACGGGGCACTTGATGTTCAAGTCGCTGCCGGCCACGGCGGTGACCTTGGGCATCTCCCTGATGTAGGGCAGCCCGTAGACGTTGACCCGCGCCGCGTGGATGGCTTTCCCGGCCGTGTTGCTTGCGGCACACGCGTACTCGCCGCCATCTTGTTCAGTCACTCTGCTGATGTTGAGGTGGCTCACGACGTCATCTTGTAACGTTACGTGCTGGCCAACCACGAATCTGGTTATAAAATAAAGCGGGTTATTTACGGTAAAGAGCCTCAGCACATTATATTTATGTACTTATTGTTTAAAAATTACACTTAACAAAATATTAATGTACATTATACGAAAACCAGATCAGAAAAGTGGAAAGGCCTATGTTCAGCAGTGGACTGATAGAGGCTGATGATAATGATGATGATGATACGAAAACCACTAAGGTATATGCTGATATTCGCATTTATACAATGATAGTAAAACATTTAAGTAGGTATACTCACAATGGAAACAAAACTTATAAGTTAGCTTTAGCGTTATTCGAATCTGTTAGCGCGTCCGACAGCAGCAGAGATTTTAGTTTTTTTATTAGATAGGATCATGTAACCACACTCTAAGATCATTCAAGGTTCTTTCATGAGTATACGCTGAAAGCTGGCTATCAAGAGCCATCTTACTGGCCAGCTCGTTGTGGCAAGCTTTCGCATGTGTCCTGTCATGTCCATCAAGCAACAAAAAACCAAGAAAAGGCAAATGTAAATATTACCTTGAGTTTGTCGGTATAGGAAAGCCGTCGAGTAGCCATGTGAACTGTGGCGGTGGAAGGCCCATAGCTACGCACTTGAGCGAGACACTGGGCCCTGGTTGCAGGGTCTGCTCAGAGAACCAGTACACCAGCTCAGGTTTGGATTCTGAAAAGGAAATAATAATTAAGTTACCAAGTTAGAAATACCCAGTACCCGAAAACCGTTGCGGTAGTCAAACGAGTTCTAGAGTGAATACCGCTTTTCGGTATACATAGCTGGAGAATACTTTGACCTTTTTTTTTTTATAGTGGCTCGACATAATGGCTTCCCTACGCCTGATGGAAAGCGAAAGAGAAGCCCAAGTCGCTGTGACAACGGGCAAGTAACTGGTCAGTTACTTGTCAGTTGCCACCGCCATGCCGGCCCAACCCTAACCCCCCACGAGCTCCGGAAACCCTACTCACCGGCAGAAACACGACCCAGAGGTCATTTGACTGCGGTATCCTATAGGTTCTTTGATCAATGGTGTTTATACAATTTGGACGGTTGTCACAAATATAAAATTTTAAAAATACTGAACATCATTTAGAGTAAGGAAGGTACATAATAATATTTACTACCGATATTTTCATAATTGTGAGATCCACTGCGGGAAATACATAATACGTTTTAAAAAAAAGTTGAAAATATCCTATATTCTGTATTCTTTTCCAATGTTATTTTTGAACAGAATTGGTTAGTATTGAAAGCTGCCTATACTAAAAACATTAGGTAGGTATATGCAGGCAACTATGATGAATCAGAGCGATTGAAACAATACACAGCCCCTACTGATTTTAGTGTGCTACATTTTACTCGAAATTGTGAACGGCTTTGATTTTTCAGAATTCTCATTGTGCACTTGTGCAGTCAGTTCATTTGATTTATTTGTTACGTGAGTTTTCAGTATAGGCAGAAAAGTATGGCCATATATATTACTCGGTTTTTAAATTTGATAGTGACTTCGTAGCGGTTTCGATTTTAAATGCTGATATTCAGTTTCAAACATAAGCGGTTATAGGTTGATTGCATTGCCATTGTGAACCAATTGAACCAAAAGTTCAAATAGGTATGCAAAATTCTTCATGCAAATGAAAAAGGTGTATCCGTATTTAGTCATACTAAAAACATAGCTTTAGAGCACCTTCAATTTCAATTTCAATTTCAATCAAGCAGCACCGCATAATGAACAGGTGATATTTGATATTAAATATTAAATTGCAGATCACGCAATGAGCATTAACTGTGTGTAATACGGCTTATTGCCGGCGGTATTACTTCCACGCTAATAGTTTTCATAATGCTGCCGTTATGGGATAGGTCGGCATCATAATTTTATTACTAGTGCTAAAGGGATCAACGCGGCTCAGGTGAACGAGGTTGAACCAGCTTGAACCCATTTTAATTTACGAGCATCAAATATGGCTTCGCGTAAACAGCGATTTCCGAGAAGGCATTGAGCCTTAATATGTAATTATTAATACAGGGCTGTATCATTATTAAATTTAATAACGCTATCACGTTGATTAACACGTACCGGTATGCAGACGTGATAATAATATAACATCTGTTTTATCTAGATGTGCGCCTGGGAATGTTTATATAACGGTAAGACTAGGAATAAACAGGTGATTCAAGGATTTTTCACTACGTATATGATGTAGTATAAAAGGGGTAAGTACAAATAGGTATATCTCATTTTAGTCACAATTACATTGAAAACTGTGAAATAAATAATCTAGAAATTTTGAAAACTCATGTACCTATTTAATATTCACTGTTATTAAGTAAACGGCTTGCACAACTTTGACGCTCTCTTCAGAAATTTCCTCTGTCTAAAAGTTGCCTGGAAAAGATCGTTTACTAGCGATAAGATGTCTTTAATACCTTTTGTGCAAATGTTTGTAATTTTGCAATAAGAATATTTAACGGATTTCATTTAGAACGTATTCATCCTAATGTATGCAAAGAGCTTCTAATCTACTTTTTGCAACAAAAATTCGATTAATGGAGTAAATAACATCGAACTCGACACGTCTTCTAATGAAAGGACAGGCAGAGAGTTATTACGTCGCCGCCGGACGTATCGCACCCACGGGAAAACTACACATAAATTTAATCCACTCTTTATTGCGCCATTTATAATAGCATCTTTCACTGGGAAAAAAGAATAAGTAAGTTTTTTTACTTATTGCAACGCTCGTGGACTTGTACTGGCTATGAAACAAATTGGATACTTCGCTAGAATTTTTCGCTGTGCACTTGTTTCAATTTGTATAATAAAATATAAATCCTGAACAATGCTCATATTTCTAGACTATTTTTATACCCCGAATATTTTGAGTGGTTTTGTATCTTTTGTCTGTGAAAAAAAAATGCGTCGGTAGGTACATTGAATACTTTTACAAAAATAAATTTTGGGTTGTGTAACTTCATAATCTGTTATGAATGAAGGTTCATAACGTGTATGTGGATATACATTTATGTGGACGAACAACAAACAAGATAAGAGAAAATTCAAATATGCAAATGAGTTAATTCAAGAGACAGTAAAAAACTATGGTAATATGTTCTTCTAAGAGCTCGACGAAGTCGTTTCCTTTGACCCTTTTTTGTAAAGGGGATTAAAGAACTCCGCCACACCATTTTAATTACAAAGCTGCGAAGGAATTAGAAAGACGCGTGTTTGGAAAGGTGAATTTTACGACAGAGGTCAGGGGTCAATTTGAGTTAGCTGCTACAGAGCTCTTTATTTCATAAGCTAAGTAGTCATCTATTGTTTAAAGGGCGTTAACTTTGATGGCGCTACAATTTACTTCACTATCAAAATAAAATTGGTGCCTATATCTTGCTGGTGATAAATGCTTGTAATTTGCAATTTTGATGATCATGAAAAAATACAAAAGTATCTTTATGACTCTAGTACCCGGACTAGATGGTACTGTGTGGCCCATCGTGGCATGTACCTATCGGGTTAAAAAGCACTCCACTTTTATATATCGGTGTAAGATTCGACGACAAGTTTTAAATCAAAACATTCGTCATTAGGTACTTTGAATCGTGAAATGATAACGCAAAATCTTTTACAAGATGATTGAATAAGAACAAATAAAAACAACAAGAATACAATTTGTTTCGTAATCTAAACGCCTAATATTTATTTTTCTGCTATTTATAACTAAAAAATACGAGCAAGGCTGCTCTGTAGAGAATCGCGTGCCTCTGAGGCTACGGAGGGGATTTGCGGCCCATGTCCGTATCGCAGTACTCAACCTTTGGCGGGTGCAAATTAAAATGGGTGCCGCCCATGTCGTGATCGCACCTAAGCCGCTTTCATCCTTTTTAGCTATAAAATAAAACAATATCTACAATGTACGCATAACGTACTCAAATTAAAGGTCGGTTTCCGACACTAAAAACTGAGCCGATTTGAGTGATTCATAAAAATGATAAAGGACTTTAAGGCCATCCTCGAGGGACGCCGTGCCACGAGACCTATCTCGGGGATTTGTTTCCTTTCCCTTCGTTGAAACGGTGAAATTAAAATGGATTCAAGCAGGATTAAATGCCTGAGCTTTTAGATATTAAAGGGTTATAATATGTATATGTTAACTCTACGAATTTATTTGGACACTTGAAAATATCTCAATAGAAGTTAGCGTGTGGGAAATAATTATGAACAACTTCGTACATTTTCATTAAGGTAATAGACCACACATTAATAGCCCCCCTATTCTGTCAATTTTTCCTACACAAAATTAACTAAATGTCTAATTAATTACTCTATTCATTGGAAATTTAGTTAACTGTGCATTGATTGGCCGTATAGTCTATTTATGTACCCAGAATTATAAAACTTTTACTTGCCCGTTGTCACAGCGACTTGGGCTTCTCTTTCGCTTTCCATCAGGCGTAGGGAAGCCATTATGTCGAGCCACTATAAAAAAAAAAAAAAAAAAAAACTTTGGAACTCAGTAGAGTATTAATCTCAAATTAACCTATTATGAATGCGATAAAACATATAATGACAATCCGAATAAAATTATTGCAATTACTAACATATTCCGATACTTGAACATATTATGAACTTACTTTCTCGCAATATTTTCAAGAGTGCTTGCTGTGCCTGTTATGTCTTTTTACATTTTTGAGTAAATTGTGTAATTGGTTATTTATTAATGTCGCTCAAAGAAGTGCGATTCAAATACGAGTATACCTAGGTATTTTAATTGAGAAACTAATACTTATACAGACAATATTGACGAAGGTTTCGGCTTGTAAGGTTCAATGTTTTAGTTAATGATTTTAGTAAAGTTTTGATTCCCAAAAGTTTATTGAAGTGTTGAACTATTCTTTTACTCGCGGCTGCAAAATTGGGGTTATTTGCGTCTGCAAAGTTAGCTCCCCCGGGAGCAAATGAAGCTTGTTTAAGGGTCTCGTATTTATTTAATGTATTGAACCAGTCAGTCTCGTTTAGACTCATCCATTGTTATTGGAATCAACTCGTGTACTTAAACTCAATTCGTATACCTAAAGCCGCCAGGGCTTGTTATTACACAATGAGACATTTATTATAGCATTAATATGGAGGTCTGAACTAACTCCGAATAAAAGCTGAGTGACATTGACGGCCAGTCTAGTGAACGCTGCGTCTGATATAGTAGTCGCGGGTTCGTTCCCTGATTGTGTAAAGAAACATGTCTGTTTTTATTGGCCTTAGTGCATGCTATGTATTCGTATATGTATTATTTACAAAAAAATACCTTTGAATTATACATCCATAAGTAAGTTTATTCGTTGCCTAGTTACCTATATTACAAGCTTCAGCTTAGTTTGGGACTAGCGTGGCATGTTTTGGGTTATTTATTTTATTTTTGTAGGTTTTTAGTTAAACGTATTCTCCGAGACTGACGAAGAAGGGGAAAATTACCACTATTTTGTCCTTTAAGTATAATATCTGCTCTTACACACATATTTGAAGTAGATTGTTTCATAAGAAGATCAACATTGTGCGATTTTAGAAACTCTATCCGATATTATCTTTTAACGTTACGTATGCGTTTTCTTACAATATTTTCTCTTTTGTAGCTCGGGTATGGCGTAACTCGCGCACGCGAGGAGTGGCGTCCCGGATGGCGAGTTCGCTCCGACGGGAACAAATGAGGCTTGTTAGACGAAGGTCAGCCACTTGTATAATGTATCGAGTCAGCCAGTCTCGCCCCTAAACCACAGCTCAGCTGTCTCGTAATGGTTTTTGAGGTTTCCGCAGCAACTTATTTCAGTGGATCTGTGTAGCTTTCTGGAGTTCGGGTCGTTTGTTTTATTTTGGTTTGTTTAGAGACTGGGTATATGGTATGTTTTTTACTTTACGTAGAAGCCGATATTGATATGGTATCTTTCCTTTATACCACGTAAAGTTACCTATGCTTAAAGTCTAGCTACTCAAAGTGCTTATGTGATCTAAAGTTTGCCAAGTCTGATGATAACAAAGGGTGAGATTGAAAAGTTCCGCTAGTAAACTATTTTAAGTACAGGTCCAACTATATATTAAAGACACAATGTATGACATGTTAAATATGAATTATTTTAAGTACATCCGCGTAGCCAACTGTATATCATAGGACATGTATTACAAATGTTACTTGTAAATGTTTCTGCATTCAGCGGCTTTAGCTCCCGTACTTTCCACATGCATTTCTGCATCACGTGAATATCCAACATTTTATCCTCCCGCCCGGCGTCTTCATAAAATATTTAAAAGTCCATTTTTAAACGCGGATCCGCTGCAGCTATTAGAGTCAGCTCTTCAGCTCAAACAAAGAGCTCCAGTGACGCTCGCCTGCCGCGGGCACATCCAACCGCCATGCTAAATACTGCGCCCCGCATGCACCAATTAAGATCTTATCTGCCTACGTATAGAGTCGGTTTTGCGCACACTCCCGGTGAAATATAAGCCGCTTTGTTTCATTATTAATTCGTTCCCCGCTATTTGGTGTCGCTGCTCTTCGGGGTTCAGTAAGTATGACGGTCGGGGTACGTTCATCTACTTATTTCTGCAAAGAAATTTTCATATTTTGTTGATTTTATTGTTTAATTGTCATTTGTTTCCCCATAACTGAGTCAATAGCTACGTATTAAAGTAAAGTGCCTTAGTATACTTACAAAATTATCTGTACCTGTTATTATAATATGAATTAGCATATTAAAAGCCACAGCAAAGTTACCTACTGTAAGAACTGGAATACATAATACCTTTTAATACAATATCATGTTTCATAGTCATACCTACAGTGGAAAATAATATTGTATATTAAAAATATACAAGAATCCTTGTACAAAAAGAAGTTCGTAATAACTTGTATTGACGTTAACCCTTAATTTGATTTTGTCCGGTGGGGCGGACAAACTTTTTAAAAAAATCTGGTGTACACTGTAAACATTATTTTGTTACATTTTGCACGATTATTTCTTGGAAAATCTATAAAAAAGGTGATAGAAAATAAAAACGCACGTTGGCGACACTATTATCTGTCAATCAAGAACAAAATGTCAGCGAAGAGGCGGTCATCAGATTTTGACAAGGTAAAATTATTATTTTTTCAATGTTTTTGCAAATAAAAGTTCATTGTCTTTTCTGCTTTTATTAGAATATACGTGTGTGATAATGTTTAGTTGAAATGCGTAAAATTTTGAACGTGTTTTAGTGATTTTTTATTCGCTTACTCTCTTTGTCCGGCACAGCGGACATTGCCAAATACATAGAAATACAACTTTGTCCGCTGTGGCGAACATCGTCAAATACGGCTTATTTTGTGGTTATTGGTTGTTCGTTACTAATTTTTATTTTTCGCTTGTCAACAGCATGCGTGTATATCATGAATATTGGCTTTGGTCCCTAAGGAATAAGCTGCCTCAGGCGCAAGTGATAAATCGGATTTGCAGTATAAAAAGCTTGATGAATTTGCTTCTACTATTTTGTTTGACAACTCGTGGATATTTACATAAATAATGCGTGCCTTGTCCATCGAAAGCAGTACGAAGTCGATAGGAAAAAGAGGATGGCACTCCAAGCCTTCAGATATGCTGTTTATAATATTATATTGGTGGAAAACTGCAGTTCTAATCGGACGAAAAATACAACTCCAAAAGTAGAACAATTTCAAGCAAAACTTCTTTCCAGCCCTGTAAAATGTGATAATTAGGACCATTTCTTGTTTTTTAGTGGCAAAAATATTTTTAAGCCTTTTTTATGAGTTTTTATAATAAATAGATATGAAAACTAAGGATTTTTTATTACACCCAACATTTGGCAATGTCCGGTACAGCGGACAAACATAGCAGCCAGTCAATTGTGATATCTTTGGCAATGTCCGGTGTGGCGGACATGAATTTTCCCAGCTGTGGGAAGTGTAGGATTTTTTTTAATAGTTTTTTTGGAGTTCTTAGGTTACCCTTGAAACCTAACATTCATCAAATTTATACATTTACGTATTTTATTTCTTTGCCAAATTAAGGGTTAATCTCATTATACTTACAAAAGAGGTTTTACCTCGGTTTCGTTTCGGATGATGAATATTTGTAAAAAGTTTCTGAATCTAAACTTGGCAAGAACAGCCCACAAATCGTACTTCACTGTCAAAACAAATACATGACTGCTGTTTTTAGCGGCCACGAATTTGAAACTTTTGCGACCTTCAAGGCTGAACTTGGTACCTACCTGTTTATTACTTTACGAGCCAGTACTGAATATAATATTACAATATTAAGATTGAACGTTTTTAAAGGTAAGTTATGAAGAAATAATATGAAGAAATTTTGTGAGACTTTACCGAAAATAATAAAAAGAGTTTAATATCTGCATGATCAGATGCTCTTTAGGACTTATGGCACATGCGACAGTGCTGAAATGTAGCATACATATAAGAAAGAATGGACAGAGTGGATTTTTACTGTGTACATACAGTAAAAATTCACTATAAAGATAGTTTTTAGGTATCAATAACTAGTATTATTACTAGAAAAGCGTGTCAACCAAGCGTGTTGCTTGGTTGACACGCTTTTCTAGGTCTTTCCGGAAGCGATTCTTCCCAGATTTTATTCCCAGATTTTTGCGTAGTTTTTTTCAGAGATTGAGATGGCTTGAAATGCCAGGAGAAAATAAAGATAGAGTACAATGACAGCAAAAGTCACTTACCTCTGGTCCCCGTGAAGTTCCAGTCGACGTCGTGTGTGTGGGTGCTGCGGGCGAAGGGCGCTCGCCTCGAGCGGTTGCCCGCGGCGCGGCCCCGGCCCTCGGTCGCTGCGGCAAAACCACCGTATACAAGCGCAATGACAAACAAAAGGGACACTGCGAGTGCTTTCGGATGTACACTATTTGCAGTTTATGACAGTGTAAATATAATTTTTGTGAGACTAAGGCCTTTCCACAGAAGCGGGGCTGCGTGAAGCTGACAAAATTTTACCAATGATATTGTTCCACTGTTCCGTGTGGTTCATTGAAATGGGGCAAAGATGACATGTAGGCCTTAGTTAGCCTTAGCTTAGCACAGCACCGCTTGTGCCAAAACGTACCCAAGGGCTCATTTAAGCCTGAAACTGAACTAAACTGGTTTAGGCGTGAAGACAGATTATAAGGGATACTTATGAATTACTGATATTAGGTTGTAGGTGGTAATTTTAAACACTAATAATTTATGTTGCGTTACTTTTTCCAGCTCTATCTGGCGTGTTTGCCCACTTTTTATTGCTCAGTCATTTGTTGACAAAACAAAACAGCATGAGGCGTGCAGGCGGTAGACGAACCGGTACGGTCTGTAAACAGCTTGCGCGTAGAATAACTGTCGTATAAACTTTGGATTTGGTACCGAAATTGAGGAACTTGCATCAATCCTTCATTGGTTCATCATTTCATTAAGCTACCCGACACGGTCCCGACTTAGTAATAACACAATAAACGAAAAAGAAATACGCAATATGAATATAATTTCGGGGCGTGCTAAATGCATCCACGTGTCAGTCAAATGACGTGAATATGACCTGCAAACATTATTTTTTAACAACACCATCACTCTATAAATATGCCACAATTAAAACGGTTTTAAAAAGCACTCCATTTCAGGCAGATATGAATATTACGTAAGCTGACTTTTGGGGGATAAATTAATTTTAGGTGAGTTTCGATGTGGGTGTCGGCGATCGCCAGTGTACATAATTGCATTAAATGCTACCAACCAGCTAAAAATGACCGCGAGCGGGAATAATCTACTTTTAGCGCTAGGAATTTAACTATATTTTCCACTTGCTCCGCTATTTGATTTGAAAAACTAGAACTTATTTCTTGAGATAACCTTTGTTCCATATATGTAGGAATTAACACCATATTCCATATAAGTAACCAACCATTGTTTATGTTATTAAAGTTATTTTCCATGTTTAAAAGTAGGTACCTACTAAATGTTGTAAAAATTCCGACTTTCAATTTTGAATCACACCTAAAATACACAGCGTTCCACATTTTGTAGGAATAAATGCAAGCTGCGAATGTATGAATATGGTCAGATCACATTGCGTGCAGAATTGCAAACGGCTTACCGCAGGGTGAAAATGCCCAAGGCAATGAGGGCTTCTCTTCCATGCACACAATATGCACACACACACTAATTTGCATGCCAAAGTTAACCAGAGTAGCACGGATTTATTCAACTACCATTCTGACTAAATCTTGTTGGTTAACTTTATCTGTAGTGGTAAAACATTTTCGAGTTACATTTACGAGCTTCTGATTTCAAAGTAACTTATCCGGAGCTCACTCTTAACTAATATTGTTGTAGAAATTACATGCCGAAAGCTTTGACAGGAATATATAAACTTGATATTTGAAGTGTGTGCCTACAAATAATGTATTAATTTATTGAACTCGATAACCGTGACATAAAACCTCGGTCCACCTAATTTTACACATGAATTGATTTCAAATGTTATATTTTTGGGACCAATCTAACGTAGTCTTATGTTGGCATCGTTTACTATTGTAACTCACCACGAACAGTTTGCTCTTGATTTTGAAAGAAATTCACAAACATGAAAACTGGCATATTTACCCGCATATGGATTGACAGGTTTTACATTTATCTACTTACCAAATTACAGTTTCATATAGGCTTAAGGCTTTCAATTGGCTTATTCAGAATTTATTTCAAAATGTTTCGGAGCTTTATCCTTTTTTTCTTCCCCAAACTGTGATCAGTTTATTTCATTAACTTTAATTTTAAATTCAATCTTGTACGAGTTATGCAATAATTTTTAAAATGATAAAACACCAGTTTCCCGAGAATACAAATTTCCATGGAAAAGTTCTGATGAAATGAGGATCGGCATGCGGTTTGTTTTATATGCATGATACTACGTAGAAAGTAATGATTTTTACAAAATCATCAGGCAGTAGACAGGAGTGGTAAAACCGCGAGCCAGCTGCAAAGTTCACATCACAAGGCGTCGATGACTTTGCGTTAGCGGGGCGTTCTAGACGCGTTCGACCCGCGTTCTCTGCGTGTTGCAAATACGTAGTGCAAGGCTCTAACAAAAACGTCAAAACTACAGTAACATGGTCCGTAACGAGTCAGCCCGGGGCTGTGTGGTGGCCGCAGCATTCCGCAACTAACTCGCACAAAAGCCACTCCGCACGGGCGCGGGGGAAATGCGGTCTGCTAAAGAAGTCGGCTTGTCTGCGAAAGTTCAAAAGAGCGGCCGCGTAAAGCATTTTTGTTAGAGACAGAAGATGTTTTCTGTCAACCAGTTTGTTGCAAGATGCGCATCTGTACCTACTAAGTATCTAAGTATACTCGTATTTATATTCGTAGTATTTACACCGTGGTACCATCTTCAAGAAGTCGATTTGTAGATTAGAAATCTTTCTATTACAGTTGTCTAGTGAGATTGCCAAGTTAATATTTTTTTAAAACATGAATGATTTTTAATATTGATATGGTCACTATAAGATATTGTTAAAATAGATAATCGTAATAACTTAAGATAGAAACATCCCTTCACTAGGTACAGAATAAATTACTAGAAACTTGGTTCTCGTCGCATATGTATACGTATGTGTGCGTTGTGTGACCTTTTTCCTATTACATATATGGGATGCCAAAAACAAAGCGTGCAGATGATTCTCGCAAGTGTCACTGACCATCATAGTAGTGACAATGACAGGAAATTTGGAGGAATTGTCATACCGAATGTGCTAAGCCCTTGCATCTTTTTCACTTACCATCTGATAAAAAATAGGAGTCACTGCAATAGGCTTGTGTCCATAAAAAAATTAATTAGTCCGTCTTCTAGATTATTCAAAAATAAAAGATACGTATTTTTCATTTATAAATTAGACCAAAGATTACAAAGATATAGACCGTTAAAGTTTCGCGTGACGTCACGCCGTGCAGCATTTTGTCGCACGGCGTAACATCAAACACCCCCACTCCTAAATTTTGATGCTTTGTATCTTTGTTATTTTTCGTGTAAATGAAAAAAGGAAAAATACGTGTCCAATATATTTTTATAATCGAAAATACGGATTAAATATAAAGTAAGTATTTTGACCCTGGAAACATCCCTATTGTGCAACAAAATAACAACCTATATCGATGAACATAATGCACTTACCATTGATAACGTATTCGGCTATTCCGTATGCCTGGTCTTTGGAGTTACTGGCAAAGCACTGATACACTCCTTGGTCGTCTACTTGAGTATTTTTGATATGTAATCTTAGGCCGTCTTCAGACAACTTGATCCTCTCAGTCGCTTTGACCACCCGTGCGTCGTGCACCCAATACACGATCTCTATAGGATGCCCGGACACTTTACACTCAAAGGTTATGTCCGAGTTGGCTTTCGTTCTTGACACTTCGGGTTTTATTCGGACGGATATTGGTTCTGAAACAAAAGTCATAACGTTGTTTAAAACAGAAACGATAGGATGAAAAGCCCCTAACGGATTTAGAACTCAGTATCGACAGAAACTAACTAGAATTAAAACTTTCTCTTTGTTTTAATAACTGGCGCTGGCGACTACTACTAAGCTTTTGTTATTTTCATTATAATAATCATTTAAAGCTAAATGTGCACTATGCAGTTGAAAGGTTAATAAGAAAATTCAATTATAATATGAAGATTCTGCGGACTGAAAACTTAGAGATTAATATTTGCCTTTGTAAGAAATAAATGTGGCAAACTCACCTCTCACAAAGATACTGAATCCTGCTGAATGGATTTAATAAAAACCAGACAGGGAAACAAAGGAAGAATTCTATTGAGTTAAATCTTTTCAATCACGTTTGCAGAACAATGCTAGGTAAGCTGTGCTGGGAGATTATTGTGTTCCACGTCTATGTAAAACATATTTTGTTCTCATAAAATATAGGTATGGTGATTTGTTTAGGTATTTCTATAGAAAAATCGGTAAATAAACTGGAGGAACTATGTAGGTACGGTACGAACTGACTGGTTTGGCTGCCTGCCCATTATCGCAGCCTCTTGGTTTTCTCTTTCGTTTTCCATCAGGCGAGTAAAAGCCAAAATGCCGTCAATCAAGTTTTGTTGCGGGGCGTCCACTACGTTTGCCTAAAAGCAGTGTCCACTCCAAGACAAGTCTACACCATTGATTGTCAGTTCTACGGCAGACACGATCGACCCACTGCTACTTTAGCATACTGATTCTTCGGGCTATATTCAATTCTTTCGTCATTTAAAATTAAAATGGTGTCAAAACCACGAACAACAAATAACTCTAGATATGATGGCAACATTGCATAAACAGAAAAATTTTGGCAAATTTTGGAAAAGTACGAGTAAACTGAACCTCAAACCTGGGAGACCAACGAGGGTAGGGGATGCAAATGATCCTAGTCTTATTGCTAATAAATTCAGAAATCAATTTATAGTCAAATCACCAATTGATACCAGTAGTACAACCCACGTACGTACTACTAGCAGCACTGGGAAGGTAGTTAGGTTTACTGCTAAGTCAGTAGAGAAAGCTGTTAGACAAATGACTGGAGGCAAATCTCCAGGACATGACGGACTTAGTGTAGAACATTTAAGACATGCTGGTACACATATGTATAGAGTGTTAGCTATGTTCTATTCCTTATGTGTAAGTCATTGCTATTTGCCATCCAAAATGTAACAAACGATTGTTGTACCAATTGTCAAGAATAGAACCGGAGATATAGCAGATAGTGACAATTATAGACCAATTTCATTGGCTACCATATTGTCGAAGGTCTTGGATAGATTATTGGATGAGCACTTGGATCAATATGTGAAGGTACATGATTCGCAGTTTGGTTTTCAGCGGGGCTTGTCCACGGAAGCTGCGATTCTGGGTCTTAAGTCCATTACTAGATACTACACTGATAGAAAAACCCCAGTAATCGCATGCTTTCTCGATCTGTCTAAGGCCTTTGATCTGGTGCGGTATGACCTTTTATGGAAAAAGTTAAGGGATGCGAATGTTCCCGATGAAGTTGTGTCAATTTTTGAGTATTGGTACAGCAATCAAGTTAACCGAGTCAAATGGAACGACGTGCTATCCGATCCCTACAGGTTGGATTGCGGGGTGAGGCAGGGGGGGTTGACCTCTCCTAGGCTCTTTAACTTGTACCTGAATGGGCTGATTGAGGACCTTACTAGAGAGCATGTCGGATGCTTCATAGATGGTGTTTGCATGAACAACTTATGTTATGCTGATGATATGGTCCTGCTGGCGCCGTCAATCAGCTCCATGCGCAGACTATTGGAGGTCTGTGAGAGATATGCCCGGGAACATGGACTGTTGTATAACACAAAGAAGAGCGAATTTGTGGTTTTTCAGTCGAAAAATAAGCTCTCAGATAATTTACCACCCATTAAACTTTGTGGAAGACCATTATTGAGACAGCGACAGTTCAAGTACCTTGGGCATATTGTGTCTGAAGACATGTCCGATGATAAAGACCTGGAGAGGGAACGTAGGGCGTTGGCGGTGAGGGGTAATATGTTGGCCCGCAGGTTTGCTCGCTGTTCACTGGACCCAAAAGTAACACTATTTAAGGCATATTGCCAATCGTTTTACTCGAGTAGCCTGTGGATCGACTATACCAAGAAATCGCTTAACGCCTTGCGTGTCCAGTATAATAACATTTTCAGGGTGCTGTTGGGGCTGCCGCGGTATTGTAGCGCGTCCGGTATGTTTGCCGAGGCACGCACTGATGACTTCTATGGCATCATGCGCAAGAAAGCGTCGTCATTGTTGGGCAGATTACGTGGCAGCTCTAACAGCATCATGAAGGTGATTGCTGAAAGGCTTGACTCCCCCTTTCTGCGACATTGGATTGGGTTGTTAATATAATGTTTTGTATTAACAACCTAATCCAATTAAGTTAATGTTATGTAGGATAGGTAAATGATATCAATGTACTAACATAGTTATTAAGACAATTGTACTAACATATCTGGATCTTGTTGTCTGATTAAATAAATATATTATTATTATTATTATTATTTTTTAACCTTTTTGTTTCTCAGCACCTAAGTAGGTACTGGCTGGTTGGTGACTGAACCACACAACAATCAACTCATCCCCCTGAAATGCACTTGGCCTAGGCCCGTGAATTTCAGTAAGCCAGTACCTACTTAGGTGCTGAGAAACAAAAAGGTTAAAAAATAATAATAATAATAATAAAAATGCCTTATTACAAATATCAGCCAGAAGCCATTCTTGAGAATCAAAACTACAGAGTATACTGGGACAGAACAATAATAACCGACAAAACTGTACACTTCAATAGGCCGGACATAACTATTCTAGATAAAATTAATAAAACAGTATACCTAGTTGACATAGCTGTATGCAACACACACAACCTCCAAACTACACACACTGAAAAACAAGCTAAGTACCGTGATTTATCAATAGAAATTAAAACCCAATGGAAAGTATCGTCAGTTAAAGTAGTCCCCGTTATAGTATCTTCCACCGGAGTTATACCGCGTGAATTGCACAATAGCCTCTTCACCCTTAATATTCCATCACCCACTTACGAACTTATTCAAAAAGCCTCTATACTTAACACTTGCCGAATTGTAAGGAAGTTTTTAAATATCGAATGATTTATATCTTAATAATTAAAATGCATTTGGCTACGGCCCGTGCTTTTAATATATCCTCTAAGGAGAGAACAAAAATATAAATACAAAAATAATAATAATATATTTATTTAATCAGACAACAAGATCCAGATATGTTAGTACAATTGTCTTAATAACTATGTTAGTACATTGATATCATTTACCTATCCAAAAAAGTATGTAAGTAAGTTTATCAGTTGTTTACTACCCATAGTACAAGCTTCGGCTTAGTTTGGGGCTTAGATGGCGATGTGTGGCCCAGCGTGGCATGTCTTGGGTTAAGTATTTATTAATTTACTAGCTGTGCCGGCGGCGTCGCACGCGTGGATATCGGGTTCAAAAAATTACGGACATTCATAAAATGGTACTCAAATTTTAAGTTAGACTTCTAGCAATACATTGGTGAAAACCGCATTTGATTCCATGCAGTAGTTTTTGCGTGATGCGCGATCAAACATGCAGATAAAAATTTCTCCTGTTTTCCCAACGCTTCCCGTCACTGCTCTGCTCCTATTGGTTGTAGCGTAATGAAAAGTATACTATAACCTGCCCAGGAGTATGAAGAATAATCGTACCAAGTTTCGTTAAAATCCGTTCAGTAGTTTTTTTTTCTATAGCGAACATACAGACAGACAGACAGACAGACAAAAATTTTACTGATTGCATTTTTGGCATCAGTATCGATCACTAATCACCCCCTGATAATTAATTTGAAAAAATATTTAATGTTCAGAATTGACCTCTCTACAGATTTATTATAAGTATAGATATAGATAGATTTCGTGATAATAAGTAGTTAACGGACCTGTGACAATGAGGGTGAAATGTACGGACTCGCCGCCCACGGTGTTGTTGAGCCAGCAGACGAAGCGGCCGGCGTCCTCCCGCCGCACCTCCTTGATGCTGAGCAGACCCGCGCCCAGCAGATGCGCCCGCGGCCACAGTGCGGTCTTCTCGATGGGGATCAGCTGCTCGTGGTGATCACGAAACCACCTGTTGATGACAATTTGTGTTTATTAGAATAGCAGTTTTTTTAGAGTCTTAAAAAATAACTTTATAATACCTAATATTTTATCTAATATTTGGACAAAATATGTAATTTTCATTTATCAAAATATCCAATATTTTTAAAAATATCTAATATTTTTCAAAATATCTAACATTTTTCAAAATATCTAATATTTTGTCAAAATCTAATATTTGTCTGAACAGTGTTCTGTCGAATACGTGTGATGTCGCAATTGTGTTCTGTCGCATCATCGTACGTTCGAAGTGGCGTCTGGTCGAAATAGTGTTTTTCGAAATTAAGACTCGTTTTTTTATAGTAGCACGGCATAATGGCCACTCTACGCCTGATAGGAAGCGAGAGAGCCCAAGTCACTGCGACAACGGGCAGGCAACCAAACCAGTCACTGTCAGTTGCCACCGCCATGGCGGCCCATAAGATGCTTCTTTACGTCCCGTTTAAAGGATCCAATATCGAAGGAAGAAGGAAACACTGTACGTACGAACTGGCAATTAATTCCACATTTTAACAACACGGCAAAGATAGGAATTGCCGAACTTTTTTGTACGAAGCAGTATCAACATATGGCGATTTTTCCTAAATGACCACGATTCGTCATCATCACCGGGCTGTTAGGAGAGCGAAAGGCTCTACTGATGGCATTGTTTAACTCCATGGGCTTAAAGAATAACTGGATTTTGGAAGAACTGGAAATTGGATTCAAAGCATTTATTCTTATTCATAATAACTATTTCTAAAACTTCCTAGTCTAGTTCATTTATACCCATGATAGGTACTATCGATCTTACCTACCTACTGTCGACTCCGTTATAATTCCTTTAAGTCTCAGTTTCTCATAAAATTCATCTCGAGTTTTGCAACTATTTCTTAGAATCCGCGACTAAAATAATAATACAGACTTGCCTCCCCAAGCAGTTTGCTTTATCTGTATGAGAAATGTTCCGGTTCTAATTAAGAACTAGACGGAAGATAATTATTGCACCTGATAAAGTATTTCTCGTGGTTAAGTTAATAACATTACGGAGTACACACTAAAGGAAAATATACATTCTAGAGTATCATAAATTAGAACTAGTGGAAGAGGATAATAGATTATATGAGCTCACTGCATTTCAAAATTAATCTTCAGTTAGAAACTAGTATTTTAGGGTTTTTGAAGGCGAATATAAATCCTTTTTTTAAAACCCATAGATATTATTATGTGAAAATTAAATATGTAATAATTATAATTGGGGATATGTTAGTAATACAAAATATTATATGAAACAATGATGTTTTGACAGCTACAAAAAAGTATTATTTTTTTTTTTTTCTAAAACGACTTGGCTGACTCTTTACGTTTAGTATGCGTGTCATATATAAAAAAAAAATTGTTAAGTATATAGTGATATAGAAGAAGTCCTCATCAAACAATGAATTGGTAAAAGTATGTTGACGAGATGAGTAATAATTTTATATTTGTGTGCAATCCACCAACCAGGAAACATTTGAATCGCAGTAAAACGAAATGGTAAAACCGGACGAAAATCCTCAATGTTCTTAGTGTTAGGTTCCTTTTAGAAATAGTTTTGAAAGGAGTTGAAATGCAGGGACATTTGCATTCAAAAAGGTTTCCTACGGGTATGAAAGTTTATAGCGCAGTCAGGAAGCACTCGCCTTAGTAATTCTTTGTACAAAACATAAAATCTACAGCCCATGATAAAATGGAGCCAGTTCTGAACTAAGCTGGTGTTCTTTCATTTCAACTTTAACAGCTTGTATAAGGTAGAAATTGGGTATTTCAAGTCTTGTAGTTAAAATAATCTGAAATTATTTATTTATTTATTGATCATTGCAAATCAATAAATAATTTCAAGTCCTGTAGTTAAAAGAATCTTAAACTATTTATTTATTGATTTGCAATGACACAAGCTGGTTTTATTATGAAGTATTAACGCAGCAATTATATTTGGGCCTAATTTTTCTAATAGCCAGATAAACTTTAAATCTAACAAGAAGTAAAAAGAGTCTATGGCAAGACGTCATTTAATCTTATTGAATAAATTACGAGACTTTTCTTCTATTAAAATTAATCCAGCGAATGAAAAGCCATCCCTTGATTATTAAGAGGTTACGACCATGCAACCTGTGGTGATTCCTTTATAATCTGTAGGGTCTCATTATTTTTTTTTATATCACTAGACGATCTGCAACACCAGAGGCATCGCATGTGCTTTGAACCGACTCTTAAAAAAATCTATAAGTATTACTTTAGACTTAAAGTGCTTGATACTGTATTCCCCTGAGAAAACCTCTGCATCCCGAGCTCATAATTCGGAATCATAAAGACGAACAAATCATTCCACTTTATTTACACACCAAAAAGCTCTTCCCATATTATTCCTCCCAATTTAGTAGTCACAGAGTTAGCTCAAGAGCCAAAGACAAGTAGTACGTATCGGAAATTAACCCTAACAGTTAGTTATTGTTGACACAAAGTCTAAGTTACGTTAAATCACCCAAGTTAGGCAAACTGCACCAGTTATCGTCAAATTAATAACTATTAGTGGTGTAACTTGGTTCGGATTTGAATGGGTTAACTTTTAGTTTGTATTTATGCGTATAAAACAAATATAAAGTAAGCAAGTAAGTTCTTTATTGGAGACTGCTAGTTACTCTGGTTAGCCGATACAAGGCGAGGGGATAAGTTCTGAGGATGGACATAAGTACAAATAGTACATGTAGATACATATATCATGATCCCAAAGAAGTTATGGAGGTTATCTCGTTAAGTGAGTAAGCTTCGCGGAGAGAAGAAGGATAGATTTATAGGATTCTGATATGAAACTTTAGATTCATGTTACTTATCAACCCTAAATAGCTATATTATTAGCTCAATAGTTTGTATACTTGCCTAATAAATGCCATGCCTCGCTAATATTCATCTAAGGATGCTTTTAGAATACAACTAGAGCTTTTAGTTAATGTTTTATATTTTTTTGAAAATATATTGTTATTGCTGGGTTTGTACCTACTTCTTCTTCTTTGTACCTACTTATCTCACTATGAAAGGGGGCTTTTCACCTGCTAGACTATTCATAATGACTGCTTCAGCTTGAATTCGGAAATTTGAATAATTAAATTTGACATTAACTGTAGGTACTAGACTTATGTCGATAATGTTTCCAAATCCAAATGGGAATGCGTATCATGAAAACCCGGCCAATCCATAAAGCCTCATCTCATGCACAAGATTTGCACTTTTGATTTCAGCTAACAGATGTCGTTGATTAATTGCTAAGTGCATTCTAAGATCCATACATTACTCTACGACGCGGACGAAGTTGTTCTCTCCCCTAAGTATATAAACTGCAGCCAAGACGGATATATCAGACCGCGAACCCCGGACGCAGACCACCTAGCTTAATACAGAAACTACTTCTAGTTTGTGTTAGACACATTAGACTGTAAACGCGCGTATTTTACCACCCTCTTGTATCCAACATTATGTAAATTGTTGGTTAAAGTAGCAAGGCTAAGAGATTTGATGCGACGAATTTTCTGAAGCGTATATTGGTCCGGCAAATTCGCACAGATTTTTAGGCAGTTGAAGTGACATCGCTTAAGTTCAGCTATTTGAAATATGAAAGCAACGATATACGAACGCTTCCAAAATAAGTGTTGGACATACTTAGTAGATTTCTCAGTCTTTCAGTAAACTCCTCGCAATATATAACAAGCTCCTTACAATGTAAGTATATGGTATACGGGTGATTATAAGGGTTAAAAAAGCACTATTAGATACAGTATTTGGATATAAAATGCTGACAGTGGGTATTTTGTCCATAGCTACGTCGGTACCTATTTGTAGTGAGGCTGTATACTTTTACATACATCATCTAGTAAGAGGTCAATTCAAAGTTGCTATATAAAAACTAGAGGGATCAGATAATTATAATTAGTTCTTCACGCATTTTTAGACTCAATTGTCAAATATTCTTACGACTTGTACTAAAACCCTATAACATTTTGTCAAGAATTAAAAAAAATGTGATCTCTCAGTTCTCAAACGTAATGCAAACTACACGTGCTACAGAAATCTACGTTGGTAGAGAATTACAATGCATCATCATTATTCAACCATAGCATAACGTAAGTTCTATTACCTAAGGTAATGCTCCATTCTATTGCTCCAGGGTTTTCCAGCATGTTCGTAATTGGCAAACTCAGTAACAGGCGCGATAATGTGCATTGTTCGGTGAACAACCATGTTTATGATTTACCCGTCCATTGGCCGGCATTGTTTGGACCTTGTTTGTTGCCCGGCGAGTAATGGACGCATCTGTCATGTAAACTATCTCGCGCCCGGAGTGGTACAAAGCACGGAAGCTCCATTCATTACACCTTACACTAAGGGCGTAAGGTGCAAATCATTGTTTAAGTTTAATGCAAATAAATAGGTACAGCAATAATTTTAAAGGGAAAGATGCCCTGTCTAGATATATTTTGCGAATGCTTTTATCAAAAAACAACAGCCTTATTAGAGAAGTAGGTGTCGCAGAAGACGGCAATGGAATCGGGAACTGGCAGCAGCGATTACCTGGGTACAAATAAAATATGTTGCAATCATCAGCCTATCTACCAAGCGTGGTTCTTAGTCGTCTTCTACGACACCCACGTAATGAAATGGGATGGTCCTATTCTAAACCAGGAAATCACAGGGACAAGACTCCGTATCACCTCCTGTAAATGCGAGCTAATACATCGTTTTGTAAACAATATTGGTTATATTGCGAACGGACGGCTCTCCTCGGTCCGCAATAGCAGATGGCGCTCCGCGCCTTCCAATGCCCGCCGCTAGTTGCGCCTCAATGCGGCGCTCGATCGGTGCGGTAGTAGCGTACTGTGCCCCCGGGGTTTGAATCCCGCTCTTTAACGTGTTTACTAAGAAACAGAAAAACGGGGCACAGTACTACGCAGACGAGAGCGCTCGCTTGCAACTAGCGGGGCCGATGTGGAAGCGCAGGCACCAGCATCACCACAGGTGCCGGTTGGTCGAGCAAGCACTGGTCGATCGCAGGTGACGTGCTACCAGAGCACGCGGGCAGCGGTGGCGTCGGCGTCGGCTACGGCGGCGGCGGGTTATACACTGTAGACGGGGGGGTCCTTTTCTTCAATAAAACGGCTTCAGCTTGGGTACTTTTTCCTTTATTTCCTTCTTCCTTTCTTGAGGTCCACCGGAGGAGTGCGCATCCTCGCTGGATTCGGTCGGCTTTTATTCCCATCGGTGGGTTCTAACTAACCAATCAAATTTCAGAGAAATACGTGACGTCATATCGCGTGATATTGACCCCCCCCAACCCTGCTACATTTTCAGCCGATTTCCAGCGAGGACCTACACTTTACATGTTTCCGAATGGTTTCCTCACAACAACATACAATTTCCCTGCCTAATAAAACCCTAATCATCTATAATTAGCTTAAACCAAATAATTTATTAGGCAAAATAGTGCCGCGGCATGACCTAGTTCCTACCTATGGCCGCTTGGGGTCGCTAGTGAGTATACACCAAAATAAGCATTCTTTATTTCGTATAACACACAACATATTACAACTAGGACCTAACTAATTGAAATATGACATAAAGTAGGTAAATACCTATCAGAAAATAGCTAAAAACACATAATTAATCTCTTAATTAGTACTACAAATTTCCAATGTTTACGAATCGTTTATAAATTATCACACTATAGGGAGTCACCACAAAATTAACTTTTATCAAACTACCCCACAATTTCTTAACATTTTTTACAATCAAATCTATGAAGTTACTATACAAATCTGCAATAAAATATTACCCCACGAAACATTAACATTTCTATGTGCAACGATATCGCTTAAGGCGATAAGCCCGCCTATCTATGTAAACAACATCTATTATTAACAGTTTCTCAACAAAATATACATTTAACTATGATAAATGATAACGAATAAGCGATAAGAATCAAAACAATATCTTACAAAATGCAACAATAAGCTAATACAAACATTATATAACCGATCAAGTATATAAGGCACTTAAGCAATTTCATATACATAGGACTATGATCTACGCCCGAAACTGACACTTATAACACTACCGATCGCGTATATAAGCTACTTAGTAATTTCACTACAAACATATCAAAGAATCTTAAACAAACTATATATAGCGGTGCAGGTATAGCCTACGGATTCGCGCACTTATTGGATATAAATTACTTACGGTTTTCTGAATCCGCCGACTATCCTGCACTCGCGCACTTAATCACTATCACTATAACTGTTTTATATAGTCACTTAAATGGTCCTTCACAATCACTTATGACGCGTCGCTAACAATCTCCCCCGCAGTGCGAAGCACTCCATCCTGAGGTCGCGACGCGGTCCCTGGCACCAGGACGACGACTCGCCGCGCTGGTCTCCGCAGTATGCCGCCCGCAGTTCGGACGTCCAGCACTCGTACTCTTCCATCAGGGCCAGGATACACGGTGACGACTTCTCCCCGTGGCCACGTATTCCTTGGCATCGACGCGTCGACGATCAGCACGACGTCTCCAATGTGAGGGTCTTCTGTGCTTCTCCCGTCGATCTTCCGCGGCCCGAGAGTGGGTAGATACTCTCTGAGCCACCTTCTCCAAAAGTGGTCGGTCAGCCGCTGTGCTGTCCTCCAGTTCGCCTTCCCGATGAGCTCGTGGTCGCCAAACTCGCCCGGTGACGCCGCCCCACAGGACCTCCCCAACAGGAAGTGGTTGGGCGTGAGGCTCTCCTCGTCACCCGCGTCCGCACTGAGATGGGTGAGCGGACGCGAATTGACGATGTGCTCCACCTCGGTGAGAAGTGTGTGGAGCACTTCCTCTGGCGGCGCCCGCGCCTCCAGCACGGCCATGAGCGATGTCTTCACGGAGCGCACCATACGCTCCCACGCGCCGCCCATGTTTGGGCAGCCCGGCGGGATGAACTTCCACGTGATGCCCTCCCCGCTCGCTGCCTCCGCCAGCTCTCGCTTGGCGCCGACGAAGTTGGTGCCGTTGTCACTGTACAACGTCTTCGGAGCCCCTCTTCTCGCTGCCATTCTTCTTAGCGCCATGACCATGGAGCTGGTGTTGAGTGATGCGGCCAGCTCCAGGTGCACTGCTCGCGTCGTGAGACACGTGAACAGCGCGCCCCAGCGCTTCTCCGTCCTCCGCCCCACGGTGACTTCCATGGGCCCGAAGTAGTCCACTGCGGTGCAAGTGAAGGGATGCTGGTGATGCTGAAGTCGCTCTCTCGGCAGATCCCCTGTCGGTGGAATCTGTGGCTTCCCCCGGTAGACTCTGCACCACTGGCAACGATGTATGATCCCCCTGGCGACGGAACGCAGATGCAGCATCCAATACCTCTGCCGAATCTCGTTGATGACGGTCGCCGTGTTGCCGTGCATGAACTTCCGGTGATAGCGCTCGATGAGGAGATGACTGAGTCGGTGTCTCCCGTCCAGGACGATCGGACTCGTTCTCTTGCCTGCTTTCTTCGCCCGGCTTCTCAGCTTGATGATGCCTCGCCCGTCGACGTAGACGTCAATCTTCTTCAACCGACTCGCCCGCTCCAACGGTTTGCCGTTACTGATGCTATGCAGCTCCTCTTGGAAACTCTCTCTTTGACTTCTCTTGACCAGCTCTTCCTCCGCTCGTCTAAGTATATTCTCTTCTAAAGGTATGAAGGCTTTCTCTTCTATCTTCTTGGTGAGTACTGGTGCGTCCGTCTGCTTCTTTTTCCCTCTTGATTGCGGCTTCCAATCGTCATTTCTTCTTGCAGCGTACGTCCTGCCACGCTGCGCAGTCTTCTTTTCGTGGATCTTCGTCTTCAACACTTGGACGAATTGAATGACGCA
Organism: Conogethes punctiferalis; assembly: GCA_031163375.1. NCBI lineage: Eukaryota > Metazoa > Arthropoda > Insecta > Lepidoptera > Crambidae > Conogethes > Conogethes punctiferalis. Next base: position 8,927,491 of record CM062094.1, read on the forward strand.
TGCTGTGCTTCTTAACAGGCGCGTCCAACTTGAAAATCTCTCTGGGTCCGGTGTCCACTCTTCCACGCATGTTGTCGAGGCGACAATTTGCGGCGTGTCTTTCTCTTCCCCGGTGTTTGTGATGGTGGGTTCGAAGCGTCTTCTCGGCCAGCTCTCTTCTGGCCCGTAGAGGAACGAGGGCCCGGTGAACCACCTCGCGTCGTGGTTAAACTCTGCCGGCGCCTCCCTCGTCGCGTCGTCTGCTGGGTTGCATTTCGTCGGCACCCATCTCCAGTCTCTCTGCCGAGTCAGCTCTTCTATCTCGCCGAGACGATGTGCCACGAACGTCTTGAACTTCCTGGGGTCTGTCTTCATCCACTGCAGTACTGTGCTAGAGTCTGTCCAGTAGGTCTTGCCGCTGATCTGGAGACCCGTCTCCTCGGCCACCGTCGCTGCCAGTCTACTCCCTAGTAGCGCCGCCTGCAGCTCCAGTCGTGGTACGGAAACCGGCTTCGTCGGTGTGACCCGCGCCTTCCCAGCGATAAGACTGACACGAACTCTTCCGTCTGGCTCCTCTGTGCGCCAATAGACTGCTGCGGCGTAGGCCTCTTCGCTCGCGTCGCAGAACGTATGAAGTTGCCCCTCCCCCTGGTGCGGCGAAAGGCATCTGGGTATCTTCAGCTGCGGCAGGACGGACACCTCTCGCAGGTATCTCTCCCAGGCGGCCATCTGCTCCTCCTGGATCTCTTCGTCCCAGCCGATGCCCGTACGCCAGATGTTCTGTATGAGCTTCTTCCCCTGTATGAGGACCGGAACGGCGAATCCCAATGGGTCGAATGTGGACATCACGGCGCTGGTGACTTCCCTCTTGGTGGGAGTCCTCTCCCCCGCAAGTACCTCGGGCGAGGTATTGCGGAAACCCACGTTGAAGGCCAGCGTGTCCTCGTTCATCAGCCATCGTAGCCCAAGGGTCTTCTCTTCTTTCGCCAATTCGACGGCTCCTTCCCGCTTCTTATCTTGAACCCCTTCTAACACGCCCGGTTCATTGCTGCCCCATCCTTGCAGCTGGAAGCTGGCCCTGGCGTGGATCATCTGCACCTCGCCGGCGACTCTTCTTGCTTCCTCTACTGTTGCGAAGCTTTGCAGGTAATCGTCCATGTAATGATTCCTGCGTATGGCCTCCACGGCCGCGGGATATTCTTCTTGGAATTCTTCAGCGTTCTTGTTCATCACGTAGATCGCCGTGGCTGGAGATGACGTCGCTCCAAACACGACTGACGACATTCGATATTCGTCGGGTCTTCCCTCTCTTCTATCGCCCCGCCACAGGAAACGCAGGCTATCTCTGTCTTCTTCCTTCATTTGGATGCGAAGAAACATCTCCTTGATGTCCGCGATGACGGCGACTGGCCCCTCGCGGAATCGAACCAGCACCCCGAAGAGTGACTGCAGCAGGTCCGGCCCCGACAGTAGGGCGTCGTTCAGGCACTTCCCGTCGAATTTGGCGGCGGCATCCAGGACAATTCTCGGCTTCTTCTTCACTGGGTGCATCACGGCGAAGTGTGGCAGGTAGAAGGTTCTTCCCGGCGTCGTAGTCGCAGGCGCCCTCTCCGCATATCCGCTGTCCAGGAGGTTATTGATCTGCTCGTTGTAGGTCTTCTTCAATTGCAGGTCTTTGTCAAGCTTCTTCTCGATGCCGATGAGCCGACGATGAGCTTGCGCGTAGTTGCCGGGTAACTTCTCGTCATCCTTTCTCCACAGCAGCCCCGCTTCGAATCTTCCGCTGGGCAATCTTCGCGTAGTCTTCTCGAGGACGGCGAGAGCGCGCGCGTCGGCGTCGTTGCTAGGCCGACGAGATTGCACTCCGATGGCTTCGATCTCGAAGTGATGTCTCACGAGCGCTTCTATGTCGTCTTCGGTCTTCATTCGGCTGTGGTTGACGAAGCTAACGGGCATGTCCCGTCCCGCGTCGCACCCGTGGAGGACCCACCCCAAGCTGGTGAGTGAGGCAACTGGCTCCGCTGGCTTCCCTCTGCATAGTCTCTGTGTGACTATAAGCCACCAGTTGTCTTGACCGATGAGCAGCTGTGGTTCTTCCTCTTCATACGTCAGTTGGCTCCCCAAGCTTCGTAGGTGCTTGCATCTTCGAACAGTGTCTTTGTCGACCCCCTGCCTGGACAGCTTCAACCCCTGGATTGTTCTAACTTCGATTTTCTTCTTTGCGACGCGATGAGCCCCTCTGATTCCTATGCGAATCTTCTGAGAGTCTTCATCTCTTGTTTCTCTTCCGCCGACTGTTGCGATGGTGATTGTTTCTTCTTTGCCCTGCGCGCCAATCTTCTTTGCAATGGAAGCGTCCAACAGTGAGATGGTCGATCCCTCGTCCAGCAGAGCCAACACCCTTGTACTCCCCCGCGGTCCGTACAAGTCTACTGGAACCATCTTCAGGTACGCCCTCCCGCCGCGCGCTGTGTGCACAGACGAGATTTTTCCATGCTTCGTGTCATCTTTGTCTTGATTGTAGCGTGGCCTCTCTTCCCGCGCCGGTGGCTCGTCCGAGTGCAGGCTTCTATGATGCCACCTCGAACACTTCTTGCACGGCGCCTCTCTGCAGTTCAGTCGCATGTGCCGCGACCGCAAACACTTGAAACAAAGCTTCGCTTTCTTCACCATCTCCCATCGTGTCTTCACGTCGGCCTGCTTGTACCGATGACACTCGTTGATCCAGTGACCCCCTCTGCATTCTGGGCACTCTGGTCTTCGATTCTGCCGGGGTGCATCTTCTTGTTGCACTGTGTTGACCCTCTTCACGACTTGTCCTCTGCTTGCCCCCCATTCAGCTGGCTGCGGACGGGATCTTCTCTGCTCCCACGACACCTCAGGTGGAGCGTAGTCCCCGCACATGTCCGCTTCGATGTTGAGGAAGTCGCTGATCATCACCAATCCCGGTTTCGTATCTTCTATCTTCAAGCTGCGACGATAGGCGAACCAACGAAATCTCATATTCGTCGGCATCTTGTCCAACAGCGCCTTGACGATCTCCAATGACGCCAAGCACTCTGGCATCCCCAGCGCCTTGATCGTAGCGACTGCATTCCTGACGTGACTTCCAAACACGCAGATGTCGCTCGGGCTCTCCGCCAATCTCGGGAGCGCCCTCAGCTTGTCCAATTCTGCCAGCGCCAATGCCCCCGGCCGGCCGAAGCGTGCTTCTAATCCCTGCATCACTTCACACGGCTTCTCTGCGGTGAACAGGAGACTCTTCACTGCATCCCTGGCCTTCCCCTGGAGCGCTCTTCGTAGCCGCGCCAGGTTCTGTGTATCGTTGAATGCGGCGGCCGTGTCCTCGAACGATCTTCGAAACGCCAGCCATTCTTCACATGCCCCGTTGAAGAATGGTAGCTCGACGGCTTGCCTCTCAGTCGACCTCTGGGAAAGCTTCGCTATTTCCCGCGCCAGCTCCTGGATGTCGCTCTTCTCCTGGCGTTGCGGTGGGAATGGCTTTTCTGCTGGCTGCGCATCTTCTAGCCAGCGCTCGACTCGCTGGCGTGGCTCGGGTTCCTCTTCCTCACTGATCTCCGCTCTGATCAGCTCCAGCCTGGCGCGCGCACGCCTGGATTTGGCGACAGCCACCTCCAACAAGCTGTCCGCGAGCTCCTTTTCCGCTGCCGCCTCGGCGAGTCTCTTCGACGACGGCACCGAGCGCGTGTCACACGCACCTCTTCCCGTTTGGTACAAATGCTCCATGTCGCTGTCCCTCCTCCGGCGTGGTTGCTGCTCGGCGGGGATTAGCGGCGCGTCTTCATCCCTTGCATCCGCGTGGCTTCGTCTTCGCTCTGCCTCGGCGATGCGGGCCATCAAAAATTCATGGGTTCTGGGGCATTCTGCCTCCCCACGTGTTAAGTCCTCCCTTGCAGCGGTCCTCCCCAGACTCGCTGCGGCGCGGTCGCCTCCTGCCCGGGTGGGCGACGCGGGTGTGGCGCACTCTGCCGCACCTTCACGCGTCGGCGACACTCCTCCTCCGGTGGTTACTCTTCTGGCTACGGCCGCTATATCCAGCGACGATGATTCTGTCTCCACCGCCGATCCAGTCGCGGTCGCTGCTCTGGCTGCCGATCTCGTCGTAGGCATATCTTGCTTTTCCAGGATCCGGCTCGAAGGACCAGAAAATATTGCGAACGGACGGCTCTCCTCGGTCCGCAATAGCAGATGGCGCTCCGCGCCTTCCAATGCCCGCCGCTAGTTGCGCCTCAATGCGGCGCTCGATCGGTGCGGTAGTAGCGTACTGTGCCCCCGGGGTTTGAATCCCGCTCTTCAACGTGTTTACTAAGAAACAGAAAAACGGGGCACAGTACTACGCAGACGAGAGCGCTCGCTTGCAACTAGCGGGGCCGATGTGGAAGCGCAGGCACCAGCATCACCACAGGTGCCGGTTGGTCGAGCAAGCACTGGTCGATCGCAGGTGACGTGCTACCAGAGCACGCGGGCAGCGGTGGCGTCGGCGTCGGCTACGGCGGCGGCGGGTTATACACTGTAGACGGGGGGGTCCTTTTCTTCAATAAAACGGCTTCAGCTTGGGTACTTTTTCCTTTATTTCCTTCTTCCTTTCTTGAGGTCCACCGGAGGAGTGCGCATCCTCGCTGGATTCGGTCGGCTTTTATTCCCATCGGTGGGTTCTAACTAACCAATCAAATTTCAGAGAAATACGTGACGTCATATCGCGTGATATTGACCCCCCCCAACCCTGCTACATTTTCAGCCGATTTCCAGCGAGGACCTACACTTTACATGTTTCCGAATGGTTTCCTCACAACAACATACAATTTCCCTGCCTAATAAAACCCTAATCATCTATAATTAGCTTAAACCAAATAATTTATTAGGCAAAATAGTGCCGCGGCATGACCTAGTTCCTACCTATGGCCGCTTGGGGTCGCTAGTGAGTATACACCAAAATAAGCATTCTTTATTTCGTATAACACACAACATATTACAACTAGGACCTAACTAATTGAAATATGACATAAAGTAGGTAAATACCTATCAGAAAATAGCTAAAAACACATAATTAATCTCTTAATTAGTACTACAAATTTCCAATGTTTACGAATCGTTTATAAATTATCACACTATAGGGAGTCACCACAAAATTAACTTTTATCAAACTACCCCACAATTTCTTAACATTTTTTACAATCAAATCTATGAAGTTACTATACAAATCTGCAATAAAATATTACCCCACGAAACATTAACATTTCTATGTGCAACGATATCGCTTAAGGCGATAAGCCCGCCTATCTATGTAAACAACATCTATTATTAACAGTTTCTCAACAAAATATACATTTAACTATGATAAATGATAACGAATAAGCGATAAGAATCAAAACAATATCTTACAAAATGCAACAATAAGCTAATACAAACATTATATAACCGATCAAGTATATAAGGCACTTAAGCAATTTCATATACATAGGACTATGATCTACGCCCGAAACTGACACTTATAACACTACCGATCGCGTATATAAGCTACTTAGTAATTTCACTACAAACATATCAAAGAATCTTAAACAAACTATATATAGCGGTGCAGGTATAGCCTACGGATTCGCGCACTTATTGGATATAAATTACTTACGGTTTTCTGAATCCGCCGACTATCCTGCACTCGCGCACTTAATCACTATCACTATAACTGTTTTATATAGTCACTTAAATGGTCCTTCACAATCACTTATGACGCGTCGCTAACAGGTTACAACAACGCTCTCTCTGCATTTTCTATGGCAACAAGCCTACGGTGATGTTAAGCGGTTACCGCAGCATATGGACGCCTTCAACACTAGGGGTATTACACGAGCGTATCAGCGCGAGCCCAACCTAATCTCCGGCTGTCAATACAACACTTGCCCCACGTGCTTCAGAATCCCTACTCACCGGCAGAAACAAGACACGGAAGTCATTTGGCTACGGTGTTCTGTGCTGCTCCGTCTTGGGTTAACGTTTCAACAGAAACCTCTTGCCGCGTACACTTAGTCTTTGGAATGGGCTCCCCGCCGAGGCTATCCCCCGAGACTACAGTATGGGGTCCTTCAAAAAGGTTGTGAAGAGGTTTTTAAAGGGTAGGCAACGCGCGTCTGATACCCCTGGTGTCGCAGGTGTCCATAGGCTGTGGTAACCGCTTAACATCAGGCGGGCCGTAGGCTTGTTTGCCACCCAGTGGTATTAAAAAAAAATGTAAACATCTGACCTGTAGCTGGGCACCGGCCACGCGTGGGCGGCGCACGGCAGCCGCACGCCCTGCCCGGCTTGCACGCGGCGCGTGCGCAGCTCGACCGCCACGCGAGGCCGCACGCCGCCCTTCGGCTCCGTCACTATGACGTGACCTGCGCATATTAAAAAAATAGATATCAGACAACATAAGACATCATCATCAAACTATTGCAGACCAATGCTGGACTTAGGCCTCTCCAGTTGTTCGCCACTTAAGGCAAACATCTGGAGGATATCCTCCAGATACCCATAATCGCCACGCTGGGCAGTCGGGTTGGCGATCGCAGGGCGTAGCATTTCGCTCCGGTGACGCTGCTGCCCGTCATCGGCCTGTGGTATTTAGCTACGACTTTAATTGTGATGGTTATACCCGCCACCCGTTGGTTGTCATCGCCTCGTTTGTTATTCAGGTGAGGTTGGCTTGCAGCGACAGGTCGCTCCCATTACATTCCTTAGAGCTAATTTAGATTTTAAAATAAAAATCATACATCATTTTTTTCATATTATATTATCAGCTTATCGTAGTCTACCTCTCCAGTTATTCGATACTTTGGGCAAACACTTGGAGGTTTTACCCATAAACTTGTTGGCTTTAAATCTGTGTAATAAAGTAGGCGTTTACCAAAATATTGACTGGAGTGCATGGCTCCCGTGATTCGATCCCGCACTCTGCAGCGAAACGTGTTGTACCGGCCTGACGGGGTCACGGAGCTGATGTACAGTGACCCGTCGTCTAGCTGCTGGTACTGGGGGCCTGGTAACACAGTACATAAAATATAAATAAATAACCCAAGATATGCCACGCTTTTTTTTTTTTTTTTTTTTTTTTCACCGGTGGAAATGCTTTTAGGCATACCCGCCACTCGGGGGAGCGGCGGGTTATGTGGGACTCATCCCGCCTCGGAAGATGGAAGTAAGGCGGGAAATACCCACTAAAAAACACCGGTCCCTCCGTCAAGCGCCCAAAGGGTGGTGTCATGGGACCTTGGACCAAGACTGCCATGACACCACAAGCGCCGCCCGCCTTAAGCAGGCCCGACAGGGCCCCCCATTAGGGGAGCGACGGGAGCGGCCCGGAGGGCCAGCCCACTCCCATCAGACAACGACGGGGACCCGTGCAAGGCGAGTGGAGGTGCCCCCGCACCAACCACCCGCTGGGTCCCGTCAGGGGGCTGTTGGCGGTCGAACACCCGCCTATTGCGCCCCCTTCTGCGTCAAGACATGCCACGCTGGGCCACCTAGCCCCAAACTAAGCCAAAGCTTGTACTATGGGTACTAGACAACTGATAAACTTACTTAGATACATTTTTTTTGTGAATAAATAAATATTATACATAGAAAACACCCAGACCAATACAAACAGACATGTTCATGAACACAAATGTTTGTACTGTGCGGGAATCCACGACCCTTGGCTCAGAGGGCAGAGGACACTACCAATGCCACCGAGCCTGTCAACACTGTATAGGTTACATGTCCGTCCGTTGCCGCATAAAAAAAACAATTATTTTTTTTACGAAAGTTGTACAAACAGCCAAAAGCATTATTGTGTGTACACTTTAGATCCTTGCCACAATGAAAATAAAATGAAATATTTATGTACGTACAAACAAATACATAGTCTAAATAACTTAACTTAAGTATGTAATAATTAATAAATTATAAATAATTATTGCAACTTATCATTGTGCTAAGAAGCGGGAAAAATAATATTGCTTCAATGTGACAAGGTTATAAAGTATAATTGTAGTGTATTTTCATGATAACAGAAAAACAATATATTTTTTAAAAATGGCTGCTATAACACAGCGGGAAAAGCGGTTAAACTACTGAATTATGTGGAGAAATAAAGTTAAGATATCTGCAGCTAAGGCGCGGTCGCGGTTTGTAGTTAACTCAGACTTGAGCTACGAGTGCTACAGACAGTTGCCTAGAGCTTTCTTTAGATCGACCTACTTACTAAAGCAAAGTTTACCAAAAAATCCGTTCCCTTTTTTGTTTGTTCACTAAATACAGAATTTTTATTTATTTAAAATAAGTATATATTCGTACAAAGGATATTGAAAAAACAAAACTCATTGTTTTTTCGAGTCTTTTTGTGTTTGATTTTTTGATACACGATATCCGTGACGATGTCCAATGAATGCTACACATTTTATAAAGGCAATCTTTTTGTTAATGAATAAACTAGAAAATATCGAAATTTTTGAAACGGAGAAAAATGCTATGCTATCTCATTTGACCACCATTGCAAGACGACAGTTACGAAACCTGAAATATCTCGAATACTGTAACAGACTATTGTTATACTTATGTTTGTCGAAAGATGCGATGCGACCTTTTGCTACCGAACTCTAGGGCATTATGATATTATTACGTACATATTATGCTAAATAATGGAAGCATGTTTCTTTCACTTCTTTTATAATACGAGCATAGGAGTATTAAAGACTGCCATTATTCCACACGTTTGATCGTAAAGCGCGTCTGTCGCCGCCTCAAGTTTCGTTAAAGCGTCCTGTATTTTCTTTCGGTGAAAATGAGATTTCGGATGAAAATGTAATTGCGTGTGTCGTGCCTCACTTGACAAGAGTTTTGATGAGAAAATTTTGTGACAAATATTTGCGTTAAGAAGGAATTTTGGATAAGATACATCTACATTTGAATATTATAATTTTAATACGATTACAAATCGCATTATCGCACAAGAGTAAACGCTTTATGCTCTGCGTTTTAGTGCACGTGTTTATCTGATGCGATTAAATTAAACGAGTTTATTTACATTAGCATTTTCGACAAATGCTTCGGTATTTATTTTGTAAATGAATGGTCTGCAACAAGTTTCCCCTGCACTATCTTCTCAGCACTTATGTGTCCACTGCTGGACATATGCCTTCTTTCTGGAATTCCAGAGCGTTCTAGATGCGGCGTCTCTGGTCCAGGTCGGCCCTGCCGTCTTTCTAATATCGTCCGGCCATTTAGCTGCTGGTCTGCCTACGCTTCGACTTCCTTCTCGAGGTAGCCAGTGCAGGACTCGGTGGCTCCACCTGTTATCATCCCTGCGGCATATTATGTGCCCGGTCCATTGCCATTTCAGCTTCGCAATACGTTCACCTATGTCGGTGACATGGTGCGTTGGCGTAGGTGTTCGTTCCGGACTCTATCACGTAGGGTGACTCCTAGCATCGCTCTTTCCATAACTCTTTGTGTAACTTTGAACTTATGTATTACCCCAGTCGTCAGTGTCCACCTGCACTATCATATGAGTTGTCTAAACAGTCTATTATCGTTTTCGTGACTATAACTGATTTTAACCTTACAAAAAATTCACCTACACCCCGGCTGTAAGTGTAAATGAAAGTAGACACACAATCTCTTTCGGCTAGTTTTCGATAATTCGAAAGTAACCCGATGTGACGGTTGGGACAAATATTCAGTCAAGAGAATGTAATATTATGTAAATTCGATGTTGTTTACCAAACTAACCGAAAAAGGTTTCTGACCCTGCCTTTGTCTATCATACATTCTGACCTGGACCATACATAACTTCTTTTTGTTTTATATTTATATTCGTCAAAATAACTGGACTTTGTTCTATAATAAGCAAAAACGAGGAAGTCAATGTGGAACAATCTGTTTTTGACTAAAGTGATGACCAGTTTTTTTAATACAATAAAATAAATAAAAATTTGCACAGAGCAAGGAAGAGAGTACCTACAGCATATAAAATTAATTAGAGTAAAATTATCTTAAAAGCGTGACTCCACCTTGCTATATCTTGCATGATTTGCAAAGTGTTAGTTAAGTTAATCTGGAATAAATCACCATCCAATACGCTTTCTAAAGCTCATCTAAAGGCCAACGCGCAATCAAAATGGCCCTCTGCGATTGTGTAAAACAAAACCTCTGTTCTATTTATTTATATGTATAATGTAAAGTGCGATGTTCCCACAAACAATACTATAGGTATAAATAATAATAACCGCCTACACGGAATAAATTCCGTGGTGGCACTACACAGAACGGATCGAGGCGAGAAGACGACTCCTTACTACGCCGTTACGACATTCGTATCCGTACATACACAATCCGTTCCGCTTAGTTGCAAAACGGCCTTCATGTATTAAGAGATCCAAGAATAAAAAAAGGGAACACGTGTGTTTTCAACTCACCCAGATATCTCAAGACGCTGACGTCATCGTCGGTGAACCACTCGGTGCTGTCGACGCGGTCCAGGCAGTGAGCCGGCACGATGCACCTCAGCACAGCAGCGTTGCCGGCCATCACGTACTCGTCAGGCACGTGCACCTCCCACGGGATGTTCAGTGCTGGGGAAGACAGGGAAAATTACATCGAGATCTTGATAGGTCATTCATGCGCCCTAAGAAGGCACACTAAATAAAAAAAAATGAATAAATCATAACCCAAGACATGTCACTCTTGACCACACAGCGCCATCAAGCCGAAGCTTGTACAATGGATACTAGACAACTGATAAATTGACTTAGATCCTTCTTTTTTGTAAATAAATACCAGATGCAGAGGCCGCGTCTTACTACAACTGATCCAAACTGGGCGTCAAACTGACACTGACCGCAGGCCTTACAATTTCTCACGTATCGCATCAAGATGCCTTTGACGTTACTCCTCAAAAACACAAGCCTGCCTTTTAACATTCTCATGCCACTTTAGGAGCCGCTAATCATTCCGTAATTATGTCTAAGAAATTGTCCTATGCGTTTTTGCTTGACTTCCTATAGTTAAGTAAAATAGACGCGTTTCGCCATTAGCTCCTCAGCCATCGCGCTATTGAAGATGAAATGAAGCATACTACTATGCCACCTATATCACGTACTCGTCTGGAATGTGGACCTCCCTCGGAATGTTCAGTGCTCGAGAAAAATATTTCATTAGACCGAGATACAGGTAGCCTAAGGCAGTGGCATCATTAGGTCAGCAGCGAAAGTAAGTATATACTCGTATATACCTAGCTACCTAGCTTTAGTCCAAGCCATAAATAAGTTTAATTCAAAACTTGGCTTGCCCTTAGCTAAGGAAGGCGTTTTGAATCTCGCGGTAGCCGGCAGGAACAAAAAAAGCTAATTGGCAACCTAACTGATGCAACCTATTTGGTCTACGCTTCTAAACTTGACAGGCTCGGTGGCTCATTTGGTAGTGACCTCTGCCCTCTGAGCCAAGGGTTGTGGGTTCGATTCCCGCACAGTACAAACATTTCTGTTCATTAACATGTCTGTTTGTATTGGTCTGGGTGTTTTCTATGTATAATATGTATTTATTTACAAAAAAAAATTATCTAAGTAAGTTTATCCGTTGTCTAGTACCCATAGTACAAGCTTCGGCTTAGTTTGGGGCTAGGTGGCGCTGTGTGGCCCAGCGTGGCATGTCTTGGTTATTTATTTATTTATTATTTAAACTTAGTTCAGTGGTAGTGAACGCTGTCTCTGATAATATAGTGGTCCGATTCCGCATAGTACCTACTAATATTTGTTAGCATGAGCATGTCTATTTGTATGTCTTTAGGTGTTGGTTATGTCAATATGTATTATTTACAAAAAAAAGTACTTAAGTAAGTTCATCAGTTGTCTATTTAACTATGGTACAAGCTTGGAATTAGTTTGGAACTAGATGGCGCTATGTGGTTATCCAACGTGGCATGTCTTGGGTTATTATTATTGTTTACTAGCTGTGCTCGCGACTTATAGGATGGAATAGTTTTTTTTCCCCGTTTTTTTTTTACATTTTCCATTATTTCTTCGCTCCTAATAGTTGCAACGTGATGTTATATAGCCTAAAGCCTTCCTCGATAAATGGTCTATTCAACACAAAAAGAATTTTTCAATTCGGACCAGTAGTTCCTGAGATTAGCGCGTTCAAACAAACAAACAAACAAACAAACAAACAAACTCTTCAGCTTTATAATATTAGTTAAGATTTAAAAATATTTAGTTCAAATTATTCATCGAATTCGTTATTATAAGCCTGTACGTACACTGTACAGTTGATAAGAAGTTACTTTGTGTCGTAAAGGTCACAGTTTGGCGAACCCTTGGCTATAAGGCAAACTGTCAAGTTTGTGTCGTAATTTCAATAGCGACCGCGTGCAGCGAACTCTCGGCAAAGAAGAGAAACTATTAGTTGGTATCAGTGCATTGAAGGAATATGCTGGGGTAAGCACTGGGTGGAAATAGTAGTCAATAGTGGCAAACCAACATATACTACATATTGGTATGAATGTGTTATTTCAAATAGAATGTAGGGAGGAATTAAGGAGGTTAGTGTACAGGTACAGGAACATTGGCGATTATGGGTAAATCCTCCAGGTGGTAAGCAGCTGGAGAGGTCTATGTCCAGCTGTGGACTGCGAAAAGCTGATGATGATGATGATTGGAAGCAACAAGTTAGCTCCTCACCTAAACTAGATAGAGATTCAATGTAAATTGGAAATACTAAAAAGCTAAGCAAGCGAAAAAATACGTAATGTTTTTGTTCTGGCGAACGTTTTACAAAATGAGCCACCAAGGAACAAGTCTTAATAGCAAACTGCTCTCATTAGGGTATTTATTGGCCAGAAACGGATATTAGTTCATGATGCTCGAGCACACAACGAAATGCGCAATTAGAAATAATGGTTTCTGTGAAACAGCTTTCTGTATCCAGTCGGCATCAGCCCTTAATCCCTTTAACAGCGGGTTTTTCCTGGCGACCTAATTGTTCAAAGTATTTTGCTTTAATCTCTTCGTTCGTTTACTTAATTTAAGCACGCCTGGAATATTTACAATGAAGACAAATTAAGCCTATGTTTTGATCTTCAAAAAGATTAACTATGTTACTTGACTTAACTACTTAGGAGTTAGACAGGTTAGGTATTACTTTACAATTTGGCAAATAGGTAAAGACAATTTTTAGTTTAACTGTTTTAACAGTTGTTAACTTACGCTCTTTTTTATTCGATTTTAGGTTAAAATACTTTTCATACAATTTTGTATATTTTTAAATTTCGTTAATTAAAATTAACATAAATGTGTTTTCGGAGTCACAATTAAGCGAATTCAAAGTCTTTCCTTTGAATCTGTTAAACTTTATAGCAGAAGGTCCGGCGAAATGTTTCTAAAGAATTTCCTCCATAGTCGCTGACGGATACTTTCTCAAAAGTTTTAAAGCCTTATGTTCTTGAACTAAAGGAGTTTTTCCTTAAAACCCAGTAAATGTTGGTTTAGTACAGTCACCTGTTGTACATGTAGTAAAGTTTGGCCTTAATTTGACTTCGAAGGGATGTCGGAAAACATTTTAGAAGTTTCTGTTCTGAGTTGTTTACTAAACAAAGATTAAGTTTTGAACATTAAAGATTCGTTGTCTGTTAGAGGCTTATCCGGATCCTTATCCGGAATAAAAAGTAAAAGACAATATCTTAGGACTTCTATTTAAATATACTGTTTGGGTTGTTAGAGAATATAGGAAGAATATGATTTGTAGTTCATACCAAAGTCACGAAATCATGTGCAATTTGAAATACTTTCCAGTTTAAGTAGAATTGAAATACTTTCCAGTTTAAGTAGAATTTAAAAACTTTCTCACTGTCGGAGTTATTCTTATCATATTTGAAAACTTCTTTGTGAATGGAGGTGGAAAGTTTTTTAATTCTCCTCGAACCATTATAATATAATCAGGTACTCCTCTTTTAAATATTTAACAGGATTCGTTTTTGGGCATCATATTTGTAAGCGTCATGATCACAGAAGAAATCTTCCGTGAAAGCTTAGAATAACATTATATTCCATGAACAACATTCCAGTTATTACGAGTATTTGATGGTCATTATTGATCATAGGAAGTTTCGCAATTTCGTCTCTAGCCCTTGTTCATTAACTTCCCCCTTCAATTCACATACCGTACACCCAATATGTATGATTGATCGAGCAATTTGCTCTTTGGTGACAGTTTCATCACTCGCTTAGCGAGCCCCCATTTACTCTTTAGGAATAGTAATGGTGTTGTTTTGGATTTTCTACGATTGTACAGGATAGCAAAGTAGCATATTATGGTGCGATGTTCAACAAATGGATCCAAATTTTCTGGCAACGAAAATTAAAGGCCTCAGTTTCTTGTATTTGTGTGTTAATTATTTATTTAATTTTAATGAAAGCTCTTCCTTTTATTGTTTTTAGAGTTGATTATTCTTCAGTATAGATATTGTCTAACTATTTGGTTCTAAGCAGGTATAGAATTACTAATGTGCTGCGGTGGACGCAAACTCCAAATATTGGGAACTCATCATCATCATCACCATCAGCCCGTATCAGTCCACTGCTGGATATAGGCAGTCTTTGGAACTCCCTTGTACAGAAATCATATAACTGTCAAACATATAGACAAATTCTAAGCATTTAGATTTTTTAAAAGTAGCAATGTAAAGTAACCTTTACTTATTCGTCTGATAGAAAGCGAAAAAAGAGTCCAATTCGCTGCAGCAACGAAGGTGTGTATCTGTTTCTTGCGGTATAAATTAATGATCTCACCTGCATGTAAATGAACATTCCTAGAGAGGATGGCGAATCCGCTGCTGAGGACCACCCGGCACCGGTAGGTGGTGGAGTGCACGTCCCTGCGGTAGCGGTCCGCCGGGAAGGGGGGCAGCTCCAGGGACCCGTTGGCCAGGACCCTCCGGAGGCCCGGCAGCGACGTCACCGGGCTGCCGTCCATTAGCAGCCAGTCCAGCTGGAAATAAGGAAGGAGTTAGCACGATCCGGATGATAATCTGGACACGTATCAATGTGCTTTCTTTGCAATCAAAATTTGATTCAGAGGTAGTAAACGCTGTTTATATTACAGTGATAGTTTGTATTCCTAAAAATGATTTACGATCATTAACAAGGGAAGATCTTATTCATCATCATCAGCCTATTGCAGTTGTTCGCCACCTAGGGCAAACTTCTGGAGGATATACGTATAATCGCCACGCTGGGCAGGCGGATTGGCGATCGTAGGGCGTAGCTTCTTGCTCCGGTGACGCTGCTGCCCGTCATCGGTCTATGATACTAGCTACGCCTTCTATCATGATGGTTTTACCGCCACCAGTCGGTTTGCCAGAGCCTCGTTTGTTGTTCGGCAGGACGCACCACGGGCAGGTGTGGATGGATGGAGCGAAAAGGTGTTAAGTCGCTCCCTTACATCCCAGATTTTATTAAGGGAAGCATATACCCAGAAGTAGACATCTGTAGGCTGATGGTGATAATGCGCTCTGTTTAGTTTGTACCAACATCGCCTTAATCTAATTCACAAAACATCTTAAAGCTAAAGCAATAAGACGTCTCCGGATGTCACAAAAATTCAAAAGCATCAGGTTATACAACTTGTTATCTCCTAAACAAATTTTAAAAACACTGGCAAAAGAAAATGTCTAACTTATTTAGCAAAGAAGACGCAGTTATGTTACATCCGAGTTTCGGACGAAGCAAAATACTTTTATTAGGGAGGAGGTCTGCCAAGAAAAATATGGAATTCGGGACGGAGAAGGCGTGGTCGTGCGGATTAAGGAAACAACTACCCTCTCGACAATACGAGTATGCAGGGTGACAGGAAATACGGAATTGTATTAACTTTTTTCTTGAAACTGTTTTGTTGAAAATGTTTATTTTTTTGGTGAGCATTTTATTTTTTTTAAAGCAAAAGTTGCTGAGATGCGGTTCTCCTGCCGACTAAATACGTTACGTGGGATATTTATACCGCGCGTGGGAATATTCGGGCACGTTATAAGCCCCCAATTTCACTCCCCAGCGGGTCTTTTCGCGGTTTTTCTCGGCATTTGTTTAGAAGTAAATATTTGACCTTTTTTCAGACAAATGGACTGGAGCGTGTTATCTTGTTTCGTTTATCTTACAATATATTTTTGCTTTTATCATATTACTTGTGTAGGTAAGTACGAGAACGTCTTGTTAAGATTTATGAAATATATTTTTTATATTAGGTAACTTTTTTATATGTAAGGAGGCAGGTACAGTTTTTATTTATATGTCTGCTAAATAAAATATTCATAAAAGTCATCCTGTGACATTTTGTGAGTTATTTGAGTAGCCATATTATCTTCAGATTCTAGGGTTTTGTGTAAGTATTGTGTGTCATTTTCACAATACATCCATATCTTTCAACTATTCTCTACCCAAAATTAGCCTGGGAAATATCGCTTAAAGCGATAAGACTGTCTAAATGAATATAACTTTGTGCCCAGTTTTGAGCCAACTTTTTGGTGTGCAACAAAGAATACTATTGATCATATCCGGCAATAAAGGGGGGTCGAAACCATAATACACGATAATGACGAGCCACATCGATTCCAACCCTAGTTGAATTCCAGACCTCTTATAAGCATCGAAAAGAGCAAACAAGATTTCAATACTGCGACTTTCGAGAGCAGTGGAGCACGAACATTGTTCACGGGTGTAGGAACTAAATCTGCAGTATATCGGCTGGTCGGTGGAGGGGGTTCGGCAAATTTGCATTTTTCTGCACCATTGCCCTTTCGCGCCGGGCAGCGCCCGCCCGCCCCAAGCAAAAACGTTCAATCAACGGCCAACTAATTCAATCAACCTTACCATAAAATACTGGGTACAGTAAACTGGGAAAGTCTAAACTGCTGTTGTGAGCTTTATTAGTTTTGTTTGTAAAAACGAAATTCAAATATTTCTTTATTATTTTGTAAGAATTATTCAGCGCAGCTATTTATCCCCAGAAGGGACCCGATTTGTACCACGTATTAAATTACAACATATTTTTTAAGTTAAAGGTATCAGTTCATTAATTAAGTATCACAATCACAATTTATTTATTGTACCTAGCTAAGTTGATAGCTAGGTACAATAAATAAATAAATACTTTTAAGTCCAAAATGGCTCAATGAAAATTTAAGGCAGCAGATTCCGTAATAAAGTAATTGGCAGAGAGTTTTAAACGGAAATCTAAAACCGGCATCTCTTAATTAATCGAAATGAATAATTGAACACATAGAGAGACATCTTAATAATCCTAGAAACCCACTTTGACGGTTGCGATCCTCGGATGGACAGACGAACAAAGATTTCACCTAATTAAAACCGAGGCTTTATTCAGTCGGGCCACGTTTCATTACGTTCGAGACAAATTCTTCTTAATTAATTAAATAATTTCTCGGGCTAAGCTTATTTTTGCGTCTCCCCCTAATGATGTTTTGTTTGTGCGCCGGTCTCGATCCCGCCTCTCGCGGAGACCCCGTTGAATATTTTAAAAGGCTCAGCGCTGAAACGGGTGACACATAAAATTCTAGAGCTCAATTTATTTAAAATAGACCTACTTATTGTTCACGGGAATGATGTCACGTTGCATGTTACTGTTTATTTATGCAATGGTACAGCCTAGCTTACTCGTATGCGCGTAAAATTAAAACACACAAGAGATGTCGTACATTACAATAATCCAATGAGTTATTCGATGGGATTCACTAGCTAGACTATGGAGGGAGGTCCAAAAAATCATAATAACATTAAAATTTTTTTTTTTTTTAGTTAGCCTTTATTGTCCCACTGCTGAGCGAAGGCACTCTTTTGAACACTAAAATTATTAAGCACAAAATTTAAAATCTATCAAAACATAGTTTAACCTGAAGTAAATGAATATATTTATTTATTGAGTAATTATCTAATGAATACAAGTCGTTATTTATCTAAACTAATATTATAAAGCTGAAGAGTTTGTTTGTTTGTTTGAACGCGCTAATCTCAGGAACTACTGGTCCGAATTGAAAAATTCTTTTTGTGTTGAATAGACCATTTATCGAGGAAGGCTTTAGGCTATATAACATCACGCTGCAACTATTAGGAGCAAAGGAGTAATGTAAAATGTAAAAAAAAACGGGGAAAAATAACTATTCCACGCGGACGAAGTCGCGAGCACAGCTAGTTATAAATAAATCCACCTTCATAGTATTACTTACGTACTAAGGTCAATCATATTTATTGTTAACATAATAATAATCGATAAATTCTCTACTCCGTATAAGCTCTAGACGACCTAAAATAAAACCGTTTGATCATTTTAGCAGATAACGAAACAAGAACGCAAGAGAAAATAGTACATGTAAAGAAAACACAACATACAGAATTGTTAGAGAAAAATACTACCACAAATTCGACGTCTGATTTCTTTGAATTGTAGATAAGGGCGAGACGAACAGATCTTTTACCATTTTATACAATTCAAGGACAAGGATGTTCCCTTTTGCAAAAGAATTTGTTTCTTTTTAACACTCACAACACAATTCATCATGGGTTTTCTATTTCAGCGGAACAAAAAAGAAAAATAAAGGGATGATCCCATTGAAACTTACAAGTTTTATATTTTTCTTTGTACTTTCGGCTTTGATGGAAGTTGGGCTTTGTTTGAAGGGACGGCCGTTGCGTTGAGGCCCTCGGCATTAGCTCGTGCCCGGTGCCGGGTCACGAAACAACTGTCAAAGATCCCATTGCCTTTCTGAGTTTCGACTATTGATGAGAAGGGTATTGGTACTTTAGTACGATATTCAAATTTTAATGTAAAGGAATGTTTCACAGTATGATTGTTTGACGTAGTAAAGGCAAGTTTATTTATAGATTTAGTTGTACATATTAACCTATAGATGGATGTGAGATAGTGACACATCATCTCTTGCCTTCAAACCACCCTTACCTACCCGTGTTGCATCTTGCTGAACAACAAACAAGGCAATGTCTCTGGCAAGCGACTGGTGGCGGTATAACCACGACGATTGAAGGTGTAGCTAAATACTCAGGCCGATGACCAGCCTGCCGCCTGCTCAGAGTGGCGAGCGAGTGAAGAGGCCTATGTCCAGCAGTGGATTGTCTATCTGACATCTCTTAATACTATTATGAATAATGTGGTTTGATATGTGGGCACTACTATCAATATTATGTGTATGGGTTATTGATGTTTGTCATACCTACACGATTTCAGTAAACTTTTCGTATAAAGAAATTCAGACCAGACGGAGGGAATGCTTTGTGTATAGCACTTATTCGAGTTACATTAGCGATAACAAAAAGTACTACCAAAAAAACTGGGTAAGTTTTTATTGCCTCCTCTTATCTTTGCTTAGAATAGAGTGGTGTAACTTTAGTATGTTACTAAGCTCTTGAATAGCTGGGAGGCGTTATTATGCACAATTGGCTTTTTTGGCCAAATACGGCAGCAAAACAATGCCTATTATTACATTGTGTCTGAAATGCGTGTATATGAAGTGTCAAATGTTTTACCTAATAATTAAATTTGAAGATATGTACTTAGAAACATGAGCTAAAAGTAAACAAAAGATCGAATCTCTAAGGATTAAAAACAGGTTAATAAAAGATATCAATAACAAAAGCAAATCAAATAGGTAGGTAGGGTATATGTCCCAACTAAAAAAGCTTCCACGTATATTTAATTTAAATTTAATGTTAATTAAACGGTACAATATTAATTAAACTTTGTTAAATGCACAGTTCCTACTACATTCCAAAACATTTGTGCAACAATAGGCCACCTAATTGCATTGTGCAAAATTATTTCTAGAAATAGATCCTGTAATTAATATCCCGCTGCTCATATATAAAATCACAATACGATAATACAGTTATTGTTCACATAAATATTCAATTAACTGGTAGCTTTTGAATGGTCAGTAATTCGATAGACAAAATACGCGTAAATATAAATTTTCCATTTGTTATTACAGTTAGGAATATAGGGAGAGGGACATATTCAAAAATAAGTAAACTAAACAATTCTGCATCTTCTATAGGAAGAAATAAACATACATCTCAGAACTTGCCCAATTCCGAAGATATATAATGACTTACATTCCATTCCAGGTGAACGTAACTGAATTTGCCGAAGGATATACGAGTACTATTAATTTGAACATATCACAAAGGTAACCTTTTTCGAGAACAAATTTATATTCTGCTTAACAAATAGAGTCATTTCATATATGTTCAAAGTCGAGGATTTAAGAATTTGAACCCCCTAAAGAGGGGATTCACGTCACTGTTTGATCAGAAATTCCACAGCTCTTGGCCATATTTTCCGCATACTAAACAGATGAATTTCCCCAGAAAACAATCCTCCTCCTTGCGTCGTACTCCTCATTAACAAGGGGGCGTGACCTCCCCTGCGAAACACCATATCTCGTACGGTCTTTCTCCACTGGTATCTGTCTTTGGCGATGTGGAGAGCGTGGTGAGCAGAAGAGTCGAGTGCGGTGCGGATCTGGCCGGACCAACGTATTGCATTGCGACCACGAGGCCTTTTTCAGAAAACAATACCTACCATATTAAAAATAAAATTAGACAAGAAATCCGTATAGTGAAGATATCCGACAGACGCTTCAGTGCAAAGTATGCAGAGTTTGTGTATTTTATTATAGGAGTTATGAATTCGTGCCAGTGGTACCTTTTGTTTTTTCCACTCTCATAGAGTAATGGTTAGTGAGTGTTTTGACGCACATTATGCGGTTAATGTTATTAGCTAAAGTTTCATTGGCTCCTGAGTGGCTAGAACTTTTTCAAAGTCCATTAATTAGGTTAATCCTACCACCGCGGCATATTAGGGAGGTACACATTAGCCATGTGACCTCCACAATCCCTCACTCCCACACAATAACAATACCCTAAACTCAATATTCCCATTTATTCCAAACTTTCGTAATTATATTTCAATTCCCCCCGTTTATTGCTTTTGTTCGAAATTGGACTTTAATATAAAATCATGAAACAAGAAGGATTGATTATTATTGCTCTGTTAAAAGTTTATTAATGAAAATAGACCTTACTCCCCGGTGTTTTCTTTCAATGTGTTTCAATTACGTGTCTAGAATAGAAGTTCACTTTAATATAAACTGGGAAGTTGGTAAATAGTAAAGTGTAGTCCGTCCATAGCTTGCTAGTCTCTTATAGCCGAACTCTTGTAGGCATTTTTTTATAGTAGCTCGACAAAATGGCTTCCCTACATCTGATGGAAAGCCAAAGAGAAGCCCAAGTCGCTATGACAACGGCCAAGTAACTGGGCAGTTACCTGTCAGTTTGCCACCACCGCCATGCCGGCCCAACCCCAACCCCCCATGAGCTCCGGAAACCCTACTCATTGACGGAAACACGACCCGGAGGTCATTTGGCTGCGCTATTCTATAGGGCGGAGGACCTTCCCCGGATGGGCGGCTTAATTCGAGCGAAGATTCGCTATGCCCTACCTCTCTTTGCCCAGCAGTGGACGTTGTTAGATTTGTAAAAACATGGCAAAAATGCGTGATGGCCTGCATACGTGTTATCATCACAAATCACCCAGACCCGAGCTAATTTAGAAAAGATTGTCTAATCTAAATTGATCGAAACTTTTCCAAATATTTTAACTTTTGGATGTTTAACGCCTTAACCGAAATTCTCTTTTACAATACCTGATGTCACCAAATTCAACCATTATACCATCCCATACGTTTACTCATACGTTTTAATCACAGTTGTTGTGTTGGCTCATATACAGAACCATATATAATGCTGTGCACAATGTCTATCTTGTGGGCTTTAATAAATAAAATAATGACGCGTGAAGTTATAATATTGAAAGAGTTATGTACTCAATAAATATCGCTAACATTAATGCTATAACAGACAGGCAAAGTGAATGAGATCGCAGTCGTCCGTCACTGTTCGGCTTTGCGGCGATATTCAATTCCTTAAAAGCCTCAGAGCGGCTTCATTAGTTTCCCAGTTCCATCTGCGGCCCGCATCTCGCAGATTGTTCGTGGCTCTTGCTTTATGCAGCCGTGCCCTTTGTCAATATGACAAACTGGTGTATTTTATTGTAGATGAGACGTCAAACATCGGATATATCGGATGTCCTATAGTGTGTGTCATAGAAGACAGTACATCTTGATTCGACTCTTCAAGCGTTACAAGCCGCATTCCAAAGATCACTAGTTTAATTTTAACTTTCTTATTGTGTTGTATTTTAAATGCTAAATTATAAGTTTTCATTTGATGCTTAAAATTTTGGATAGGTCAAGCTATGGTGTTAAAATTAAACAGGCTGATGTTAAACTTTATTCACCTTTTAAAGAATAACACCTAAATGTGTGGTTACACAGGTCAATTCTTTTATGTATATGGCCCGTAAGGCCCTGGAGTTTAGGCTCTAATAAAGCCAGTCTACTTCAATTTAACAGTCTTAACAATGGATATAAAATACACAAAACAATATAAATGTCGGCCATCACATAAAATAAAAGTACCAACATTGATTCTATCCTAATGTAAGTAGATTAGGCACTAATATTATGGAAATTAGTACAACGAATAAACCACAATATTAACATCCGGACATAGAACAAATACAAATATTCATGAATGAATAATTGTCCCGGGTAGAATTTGAACCCTTGATCCTTGATATCTCTCGGTTTTGAAGATAGAATTACTATGAAATTATTCATCGACCCTATACTTACTGTTGTAGGTCGTATGTATATGATTATGTTAAACGATTCAATAATGACCAGTTTTGAACCAAGTTTTTTAAGTTGTCTAGTACTCCTAATACAAGCTACAGCTTAGTTATCTACTCCAAAACGAAGCTAAATCCGAAGCTTGAAGCCGTGTAACCCAGCAGGCATGTTTTTAAGGTTTATTTATTTCTTCAATAGGTAGTATAAACAAAAATAACTAGTTGAATAATTGCGAGTTATAATCACCTGTAAATCAAACCGAAAGTAACATTTGAACACAATATTAACAGACACGAAAAAAATGCAAATATTCATCACATGAATGTTTGTCCGTAACACATTTCGGTTACATGGAGCCCATTACGAGTACCAAATGAACCAACAGCATTCAGATTGGCTTAAAAGTATTTTTTATTATGTTCGTAATGATCAAGAGTCCCAGGTCGTCCTAAAAACTTGTTACGGGTTTTTTCTGCTCAGGAAAGATTTATAGGTGCCTGAACTCGGGAAATTGGCGGGGACCATGTATGTGTTAGAGGAATATTACCACTAGATTCGTTAAAAAGTCTGTAAAAGTTTGTGGAAAAGTCAGAAATTTAGGAATTCACGTTTTCTTTATCAGTATTTTACGTCTATGAATCATGATTAGAGGATCTGTTGTGAAATGAAATTAGCAATTATTTTTATTATGTAACTGTTTTTTGCTAGTTCTGTTTTGTTATAAGTGAAATGAAATGTTACCTATCTATTGTTTTGTGTCAACATTTGATGGTGATACTGAAATATTTGTACACTGTCTCACTAATGAGTCATTTATTTATAATATTTCAATAAAAGAAAGACAAAATCAAAGCTCCACATTAAAAAAGTAATGTGTAATCAAATGTACGCGTATTTACTTGAGGCATCTTAATACAATTAAATCAAATCACATGTAATTAATAGGTTTAACCTATATTACGTTACTTGTAAAGAAACGTTGAATATTTGAAAGCCTAAAGCGCTCCCTGTAGTTTTCCCTCTGTCCCACGTGTGACCTGTATTTCTGCAATTGTTTGTGCCAAGTCTAGCTTTTTGCAGCCTTGCCTTTGAAAATAGACATAATATTACTGCAAGTGAAATATTAATACTTTTTTTTTGCAAATATGGTCTTCTAACTATCAAGTATGTAGGTAGTATTGAATACTGCATGTGGATTTAAGTGAAAGATTAAAAAGATAATGATTTTCTTGCAGGCAGCGACATGATGATGACAATGATGTCCACGGTCTTACAAACATACACACAAAAATACAAATCTTTCCCTTTAATATTAGTGTAGATTAAAGTACTCCCGGGAGACAACGTTAGGCGCAACACTTAATTTTGAAGACTTAAGATTACACCGAATGAAAGCGGACCAAATTAGAGCAGATAGATGTGAGCTACGTAACTACAAAAAGTTTACCCCTGGAATTATGTAACGCGACCTCGTGTCGACGTAAAACAGTTTCAGTAATCTGGTCCCAGCTAACAAGACGATAAGCAACGCACCCAAAAAGGGGTCCGTACTTATTCAATTCCTTAAAAGCCCCACAGCGCTTCATTAGTTCCTATTCCATCTGCGACCCGCATCTGGCGATTGTTCGCGTCGACTCCTGCCCTGTGCCCTTTTATCAATAGACTGGCATATTCTGTGTGTTTTTTTTTACGTCAACGTTACGTAAGCGAGCGCTTTTTCCGTTTCTCTTCCCCGTCTGAATAGCTTTATGTAGTTGGCGGATTCGGTATGATTCTGTGCAATGTGCTTTTTATGAGAGTACAAAATATGAAATTTGATTTAGTAAGTTTGATTTACAAACTAATAATAAAAGGAAATATGATTGATTAGAAAGGTACCTAGTAAAAATAACAATTAAGAGGTATTGTTTATTTATTTATTTATTTAATTTTTATTGCACAAGACAGTTCAACGGCAGATGTTATGTCGTGTGATATTTTCCACCAGTCAACCATGAGGTGGTCCAGAAAAATGTAATGTAGTACAGATTACCTTCTGAAATTTACTGATTATTATTGCTATTAAGTATTAGGTAGGTACATAAATATTTATCTTTATTAAATGGCTGGTAGGT
The DNA here is from genome assembly GCA_031163375.1 of Conogethes punctiferalis. Classification (NCBI taxonomy): domain Eukaryota; kingdom Metazoa; phylum Arthropoda; class Insecta; order Lepidoptera; family Crambidae; genus Conogethes; species Conogethes punctiferalis. Next base: position 8,952,388 of record CM062094.1, read on the forward strand.
ACATTGGATTTAGATTGATAAATTAAAGAAAATATATCATAAGGATAATACAGAAGACTTTCGCCCGCTGACCGAATCTTTTTTTATTAATATAGCTAAGTAAGGTTGACAAAATGTCTGCCGGCCCGCCTGATGGTAAGCGGTCAACGCAGCCCATGAACGCCTGCAACACCAGGGACATCGCATGCGCTATGCCTACCATTTATATACTTTACATTCTGAAAAAACACGTAATAATAAGTAACAAGTACATTCTTATATAAAAATATTACACATATAGCATGTGAATATTTCAAAAAAGCGAACAAAGAACTGTTTATTTCTTTTTATGATGCATTTGGAAGCATTACGGCGCTGACGGTTCGGTAATAAAAGCAATCTCTTAAGCCCCGCCCTCGTTCCGAAATCTCTTAAAATATATCATGCCGTTTTACAGCATATATGAAGGAGATTTCACGGGAAATAATCTATGGGAACTTGTAGTTCTTGGCGCTCTTAACTGCAGACATAATAATCTACTATCATCATCATCATCAGCCTATTACAGTCCACCAAGCCTTTCGCAAGGTCTTTCCAACTGTTCGCCACTTAGGGAAAACGTCTGGAAGATATACTCATAATCGCCACCCTGGGCAGGCGGGTTGGCGATCGCAGGGCATAGCTTCTCGCTCCGGTGACGGTCCTGGTTGTCATCGGTCTGTGATATTTAACTACGTCTTCAATTATGATGGTTATACCGCCACCAGTCGGTTGCCAGCGCCTCGTTTGTTATTCGGCAGGATGCACCACGGGCAGGTGAGGTTGGCTTGGAGCGAAATGATGATATCCTTACATCCTTTATTAATTAGTACAGTTAAACATTAAAGAAAGCTTTGGCTTCAGGTACCGTGTGGCCCAAATTAATCTCTATAAAATGTTTAATACTAAAAATACCTACATGTATAGGTTTCAAAGACATAGTTCGATCATGCATAGGGTTAGCGGCTGGCGCTTGCAACAATTGTCCGTTCAAAACAACGTTTCTCAATATTTAATCTGAATCAATATTAAAAGCGTCTGTTTGGCCAGATCAAACGCGTCTAGTGAGCCACAAATAACATCTTCAGGGGTGAATTAATAGCGGAATTTTGGCAGCAACGTCAGGTAACAGTGCTCTCCCGGGGAATCTTCGGGCGGAATTTACGTCAAACTCAGCTGAATGCGTAAAGTTTGCTGAAAATAACGCGGTGCGCCGTCAAAGTTTGTCTTTTGGTGGTCGTTTTTAATTTGAAACTGGGCTTGGGTGTTGTCAAGTCGCTGTGGTTAGGTTGGTTGGTGTGAATAAATGTTAGTCAACATCACATACATTGGTCACTTCTGTAGCGATTAGCTTTTGTCCGCTTGTGTTTTGGTTTATCGATGAATTATTGCACATGTGTGCGATTCTTCAATCAATCACTGCCGTCCACTGTTGAATGTAGGCCTCTCCCAGAGATATAACTTGTTCATTTCCAATTCCATGTGGAAAATAATTGGCACACAATGTCTTCAACCGAAGAAATTCAAAAACCTTTGACTGAATTGCACATTGATTTGTATATTGAAATGTTTAAATTGATAGCCGGAATCAGTTCGTACTCGTAGGTACGTGTAACAAAAAAAGTAACTAAACCTTTGTTTTGCTGGACAATGCCTTGTATTTTTAAATTTATGAGAACCTTCGTTTAAATTAGAACACGGTTTTAGAATTGCGTCGTCTTAACAGTTAAATAAGTAAATATCATCCATAAGCAATATTCCGAACCATCATCAAATTATATTCCGAGACAACAACGCGAACAATGCGAAACAGGTAAAAAGTACAGTGTGCCACAGACCTGCTGAATTGATAACAGAGTTTTGGCAGCGGGAACGCGGCAGGCGCCCGAGTCCCCGGGGGAATCTTCAGCGGAAATGAAATTTTGTCAAAATCCGCTGAATGCGTAAAGTTCGCAAAAATATCGCAAAGCACTTATATGTCGTTGTTGTGGCGTCGAAATATTTGAAGGAAACTGTTTTGTATTATATTTTTAATTTATGTCACGCACCGGAGTTGATATATGTCTCTCTACGGAACACATTCCTACTTATCAACTACATTATGTAGGTACGCAATTTATCATCAGTTTTATACTGGCTCAGCGTAGTGGATTCATTTCGCCTGATGGAATGCTGAATGGAAAGGGGGATGTAAGCCTATATTTTCGCTCCAAGCCCATCTCACCTACCCGTGGCGCATCCTGCCGAATAACAAACGAGACGCTGGCAACCGCCTAGTGGAGGTATAACCATCACAATTGAAGGCGTAGCTAAAAACAGACCGATGACCGAGGTAACACGTAGGCTATTATTTATACTGATACTAGCCACCCGCCCCGGCATTGCACGATTGCCATACAACCTATATAATACAATATACAATAAACCTTCTGCTTGAATCCCTCTACTATCTATTAAAAAAAACACATTAAAATCCGTTGCGTAGTTTTTAAGATACATATAAACATACTTAGGGACAGGCAGAAAACAAAAGCGACGTTGTTTGTATATAGTGTTGACTATGTATATAGTGATTATCTTGTCACATATCAGCGATATACACACGCGTAAAGCCGCTAGCTGCAGTTAACTTTATAAAACAAGGAATATGCAGTTACTATCAAATACTCTTTATTTCTGCTCGACACATCACATGAAAACGTCTCAAAGCAAAGATTTTTCCGTGTTGTTCCTTTGAAGACAGCAGAATGAAAAACGCAAAAAGTTCTTCCCGGTATTCAAATGAACTTTTAAACCATTTAAGAGGCTGTTAAAGATTCCCCTTCTCATTTGATTCTATCGAGTCAAATCCAGAGCAGGACTAATGGACCGCAGGCAATAACAAATTGGACACAGTGGGCGGGCTAAACGGGATATACCCCAATTTGTTACCGCCTCCGTAATTTTTAGGGTTCCCCAGCAGAAAGTAGAGACTGAACCCTTTGAGGATTAAGTCGCTGTCTATTTGTCAATCTATCTTTTTCCTGAAACGAGTGGAAAATTTACATAAAATAGCTGTTGTCACGGCTTCTGGCATTGAAACAAAGGGCTTTTTGTCGTCTAGGAATGGAGGCTTAGTGAATTGGGAGCACATACGACGGCTGTTTTCCTAGAATGAGACCCAATATAACATTTTCCTTGTTTTAAACATACTTCATTTCCAAATTACACAGAAGGGTCTTTCAGTTTACAAATACCCTTTCTTTTTGATAGATATAATAGTTAGTTAGTTTATAGTAAAAGATATCAAATAAGCAATATTTGGTTCATATTGTTGTACTAGGAATAATAATACCGAATTTCGATCACTGAGGCCAATCCCCAAGAAGATTTGCTAAGTACGCAGCATACACGATAGTGCATTTAATTGTGTGCGCAAAAACAGGTGCGCTCCCTGTTTCTTTGCTCTCGTAATGAATGTATTAAATATACCGAACCCACAACACTAATTCGAGTTTCAGCGTGTTGCTTTTTCTAACAAAAATAAACAAATCTGTTCGAAAAGCTCTTGTCATCGATTGGGGTGTTAACTTGAGTAAGATGCCCTAGATACATGAAGGTGCCTCATGTATTCCCCTCTAAAAAAAGATACTCGTATATAAGGTAACATACCCAATGCATGCTTTTTAAACGATTTATCTATAAATGGCAATATTATTCAGTATGTTCTTATCACAAGTCAAAATAAAGCACAGGTATCACCTAAATTAGGAAGAACTGTGCTATAAGTAGCAAAAAAAATTAAGCACCAATCACTATATTTTTTAATCCAGATGCCAAAGGTACAATATTAATTTAAGCTTATAGCAAATAACAAACAAATTAGTTATACCTCGAACTAGTCTTACAAATATCTAGGGTAAATAACGTACCGACTAGGTAATTCTATTATTTTTTCACATCTTTTCACTGGCTCTGAAACCATTCGCTATTTTTTGCGTCTAAATTCGGCCTTATGGCCATTTAGGAGTTAATGAGTTGTAGATGCGTGTTTAACTTTAACGTTTAACGAGTCCTCAAAGTTTATTTAGTCCTTTCTCACCTTAGCGCATTGTAAAGATGAAATATGTTACCGCTACGCCTCGACGCGCCAATCTGATTTAGTATTCACAAACCCACTCTCCAACTCAAATATAAATAAAGTTTTTCCATTCGACGGAGTTCGGATGAAAGTTTACGGCCGTGCAGACCCACGGGGAAATAAAGATATGCACGCCCGACTACCATAAATATGGAGACTTGGAGTCTGGCTAACTCCTGCCTCTCATTATCGCGTGCCGTGTGCCCTGGGACAGGTAAACGCGACGCGTTTCGCAATCAGCCGGAAAGCGCTTTGGGACTAATGACAGCTCGATGTCTTTTGTTTTGTTGGGGTTTAGTTTTGTTTGTAGTTACGCCTTGAACGGTTATTACCAAGAGTTTACGATGTGTGTATGTGATGCTGATTGTGGGGCCTAGCGAGATTCGTGGAGAAGTAACTAGTGGCTGTGTCATCTTTGCTGTTTCTCGAAAGGGTAGACGGCAGACTCTAGGACTGTTAATTGGATATCGTAGCGGAAGACATGATAGCAAACGGTGTGATACGTTTTAATGGAAAATGATCATCATCAAAAATAGTGTAAAATAAATTAAGAGGTCCATACCAAGACGTCGCCAAAGTTAGTTCCGGATTTTCCGCCACTCCCATCTACCCAAAGTCCTGATTAGAAATTCAAACAGATATAAAATTTGCCTCATATTCCTTCTTCATATCCAATTTAAATGAAGTATAATTTTAATATTATATCGTAACTCATACTAACTCATAAAATAACGCCAGTTTCAACCCACTAACTTTGGCCTTAAAGTCGGAAAATGTTTATTCGGGAAGAGATCTAAGAAAAGTATGAAATTACTTACCCATTTTTGGCATAATCCAGTGGGAAATTAATATTACTCATATGAACCAAATGAAAAAAGGGAATATCATAAACCCATCTAATAAAACCTACTGCAGTCATCACCCGCCAAGCGTGGTGACTAACGTATATCCAGCAGTGGACGTTTACAGGCTGATGATGACAAAAATGTGGTGATTCATCATCATCATCATTAGTTGGCTACGGCAAATCACAGCTGGACGAGTAGGCCTCTCCCAAAACGCGCGCAATCTATCAACAGCCATACTAATAGATCAAAGTGGTGATAGCTTGATCTAAATTAATGGTCAACTTACGAAGGTCGATAAATGAAGTGAAAAACAACTAAACAACAGCGTAACGGTTTTTGGTACTCGTGGGTATGGTAATCAGGATGAGCGTGGTATCAGCGCGGCGCAGTGTTTGCGCGGAATGGCGCGGTTAGTATGCGACGCATCGCGGGCTGCACGCGGCTGTTGTCATTTGACAATGTTATTGCGGTACGTTCTACGAGTAGCAGGCCTAGCTCATATTTTAACGACTGAATAGGAAATTTAATTAATTAATTATTTTTTTCTTGAAGGCAATTAAACTTAAAACGAATTTAGTGAAGGAGTAAGGTGGGCCACATACATTCGGAATTCCGATGCGGAATTCCGAATTGAAATTCACGTTCGCTACAAAAATGCTCTACTTGCATACAAAGTGCTCTAGTATTTTATATGTAAGTAGAGCATTATTTCTGCAAATATGAATTTCCGAACGGAATTCCGGAACGGAATTCCGAATGTGTGCGGCCCACCTAAGTGATCTGTTGTAGTTAAATAAATAACCTAAAACATGCCACGATGGCCCACAAAGTGCACTCCTAATCCTAAATTAACCCGAAGCATGTACTAGACAACTGCTAAATTAATATACTTAGATACTTTTTTTGTAATAAATACATATTTTACATAGCAAATACCAATCCAAACAGATATGTTCATGCACATAAATGTTTGCACTGTGCTGGGATCGAACCCGCGACCACTGTGTGTGAGGCAGCATTCACTACCACTGATCAAAATTGGTCGTCAATAATTTCGTAGTTGCGTAGTAGAAACAATCTCTGAAAACGAACAGTCTGGAACAGACTATTATTCCATGATGATGATGGTATTTGATACTTTTTGTACTTTAGGGTAGTTAAAATGGCTGCCGGCCCGCCTGATGCCAAGAATGGCTGCCGATTCGAAAGCCCACCTGACGGTAAGTATGCTGCCTGTGAACGCCTGCAACATCTATGTTGTCGCATCGCATGTATTTTGCCAACTCTTTAGAATAGATAGATAGATAGATAGATATTCTTTATTTGTACACCAAACAGATTACTTAAAGCTAGGTACAATGACAACTCGACGCACAAATAAGGTGGCCTTATCGCTTTCAGCGATCTCTTCCAGACAACCTTTGGGAAGAGGATAGTTGGAAGAAGGGGTAAGGTGTCAATTGACAAATAGAATCTAATAAATTACTATTAATAATTAGAATCTTATTTACTTTACACTTGAAGTGCCCCATAGTACTGTACTATTGTATACTACTGTACTATTGTGACTGGCTCGATGGCTCATTTGGTAGTGACCTCTGCCTTCTAAGCCAAGGGTCGTGGGTTCGATTCCCGCACAGTGCAAACATTTGTGTTCATAAACATGTCTGTTTGTATTGGTCTGGGTGTTTTCTATGTATAATTATGTATATATTTACAAAAAAAAAAGTATTTAAGTAGTTTATCAGTTGTCTAGTAACCTATAGTACAAGCTTCGGCTTAGTTTGGGGCTAGATGGCGATGTGTGACCCAGCGTGGCATGTCTTGGTTTATTTATTATTGCTCGACATGGAGCTCATTTCACAGACGCAGTGGTTACCTGGTAGTCTCCCCGGGTGGCGCAGCTGAGCATGACGCCGGTGTCGTTGGTGAACTCCACGTGGTGCGCTGGCTCCGAGATGGACAGCCGCCGTGGCTCCGGCGATGCCCGTACTACTGCAACAAATTGAAGCGTTGTAGAACGACTCAAGGAAAACCGTTATTAGTAACCGTTATAGGAAAGAGATCAGGTACTGGACCAGAAGCCAATGTCGTAACTGTAACTACAGGTGGCATGATGGGCCCCGCCCATGGCATTTTGCTGTCATGCCATTCTTTTGGGCAGAGGAGAATCCAAACTACCAACATTTATCTTAATCTTAACTAATATTATACAGCTGAAGAGTTTGTTTGTTTGTTTGTTTGAACGCGCTAATCTCAGGAACTACTGGTCCGAAAAATTATTTTTGTGTTGAATAGACTATTTATCGAGGAAGGCTTTAGGCTATATAACATCACGCTGCAACTATTAGGAGCGAAGAAATAATGGAAAATGTAAAAAAAAAAACGGGGAAAAAATAACTATTCCACGCGGACGAAGTCGCGAGCACAGCTAGTTATGACATATTTTGCCAATAGTATTGTTACGCCACTACCAAGCGCTTTACAAAATATATACATAGATACTATTTCTTAATATTAATTGTTACGAACTAGTCGTATAGCGTGTAACCAATTTCTTTACATAAACCAAAAGAAGTCGCGCTTCAACGATGAAAGGAGCCATATTATTTTATTACACATTTTTCTCGCGTTGCTCCTGCTTATCTACACACATACAGTCTTTTATTTTATTTAACAGCAGTACTTATTATGCTATCTTATCATAATCTCAATATTTTCCAAAACACCAAGGTTTGCCCTGTCACGTTCTACGAGGCACAAACATGTCGGTAAAGCCTATGTGATATTGGCATATGAAAGGTACGAAGGTTCATTTTACCAACTCTTGCGATCACGTACGACACGTAACATAAATAAACGTTAGCCCATTTTTAACCTTGTCAAAGATATACTGATGTACGAGTCAATAAAGATTGATGTATCAGTATTGTTGAATACAATTTGGTGTGGCGCATTGAGTAACGTGTGCTTAAAGCTCCAGGTTTTAATCGCGGTAGATTAATTTCGAAAAGCAACTTAATTGAATGCCCTTGAGTTTATAATCACGAGCGCTAGCATAAAAGTCACAGAATGTTGAAGGTGCAAAATTATGTCAAAATTTCGATATGTAAAACAGTATATAGGGCGCGCTACGTTGGATAGGAAGGTATAATCATTTTCTTAAAAACAAAAATATGGTCTTCAAATTCTCACGTATCTATGAGCTCCTGGTTCTTATTACCAGACAAATAATATGCATTGTCTGGTAGGAGAGGTATGTGACCTAGTTCTAATAATTTTGATAGGACATCCTAAGAATACATGGATTCATAGATATGATTAGGGTGGATACGTAGATACGTATCCACCCTAATCTTAACTAATATTATAAAGCTGAAGAGTTTGTTTGAACGCGCTAATCTCAGGAACTACTAGACCGAATTGAAAAATTATTTTTGTGTTAAATAGACCATTTACCGAGGAAGGCTTTAGGCTATATAACATCACTCTACAACTATTAGGAGCGAAGAAATAATGGAAAATGTAAAAAAAAAACGGGGAAAAAATAACTCTTCCACGCCGACGAAGTCGCGAGCACAGCTAGTCTAGGGTAAATCCTTTATTACACATCAATAAAATTACTTAGAACTAGACAAATTACCCAATTATTGTTCAATTTAAGCGGTACCTATCTTCCAAATGACCTTTAGGTAGAGATAGAAAGGGATAACATTAAAGCTGCAACACTTCTAACATTTGATACCTATACGAAAAAAAAATCCGTCTATGAAAGTAAGTTTACCAATCTCGTGCTTCAACATCGATTATAATATTTATAACTTGTACGTACGTAGATACTAGATAGGTAGGTACGTAGATACAGACTTTCCATGAGACATCAATGAATATTATTAATATTTATAAAGTTTGCTCTGCCGTGTCATGATCCAAGGACGTGTTGGCCGAGTCTGCGTGACACCCATAACGGAATATCCGTTTATAAGACGCCCCGTATCACGCTTAGGCTAAAAACTCACGGGGCGATTCCTACCCGCACCCGCAGCTTCTGTAGATTGCAGATGTACCTATTATGTAAAAAATAAAGCATATCTCACGACGCGACGCGTTTTACGCCCGCGGTGTGCACGGTCGTTGCGGCTCCCCCTGCATTGGCGGGTAACTGGAGGAATCGCGTTGGTTGCGGTTACCCGCAGCCAGCGCGGGTTGCGTACGCGTGCTCTGCGGTTGGTTGGCAGGCTAGAGCAGTGACCGAGGCGCGGCGGGACGAGGAGTAGAAATCCTATTGATCCCCGGTGACAATCCCCGTCAATGAGGATCCCACCAAAAACATTCTGTAAAAAACTAGCCAAGTCTCGACGGAGCTGCTTGTTTATCTCTAAAAAGTAATGAAATCTAGACAAAGTCGTGCCAAGTCTAAGGTTCCTTACTGCTATTTCTTGATTATTATAGTTTATTTAGTGTGACTTGGCCGTTGAACATTATTTATACGCTAGTGGGTACAAGTCAAAGTCATGTTTACACGTAATGTTAAATCTGTTGTAACTAGTAGGTAGTTACAACAGATATAACATTACTGTTTGTTAAGATGCAATGGTGTCTTGGAGCACCTGGTTTTGTACCCTTGTTTACCCTTTAACGGCCAAGTCACACCACATAAACTATGCACCTTTTAGTTCATAAATCCCCGTTATCGCTCCAAATTTGCGTTAACGGGGATTAATAAACAAAAAGGTCACTAATTCCCGTTGACGGTTGTCAAATGGGATTAGTGGAATAAGCCCAGATATTCAACGCCATTTTGAAACCGCCCGTATCACTACCACGTTTGCGGGCGATGATCGCAACCAAGGTGGCTGCGTAACCTCTTAAAAACCAGTTCCGTGTCTTTAGAAAAGAAGCCAAGTTTCAGTTCTGGGTGAAAATCGCTCCGTGAGTTCTCAGCCTTAGCACGCAGGTACAGCACCTTAGGTTGAAGTGCTTTGGCACTCGGCCCGTTGATATCACTCCATCGGAATGGAGAGACGTGCATACTAACTTGAAACGTATGTAGTTTGTGAATCGCTGACGTATGTTGGTAGTTTACAGCGTGAAGTTTCGATGAGGAAGTTTAAAAAATTGAAGCCTGGCTAGCGTGATAAAATAAAAAATGGTTTTAAACCAAACATGTTATTCCAATATTCATGCCAAAGCACGTAGGACCAATTTCTGTCATAGACTAAAAAGAGTAACCATCTTTTTCAATTTGGTATTACGGGTACTTTACAAAACTGATTGACAAATAATATCTAAATTTTGCTCATCGAACAATGTTTATACCAATTTCATTATGAAAATGCTTGAATCTGTCAGTACGTTACGAACTATGAAAGATTGGGAACCAATGCACTAGGTGTTGTGCAGTTCACTCGTTGTGATGGTAAGGAAATAAGACTTACCCAATGGCCGCTCTATCTTTGGTACATTTCTATGGCGTGACGCGTTATGTGACCCAACATTCAGTGGGTGTGTCCCTACACATAGATTCATGCGATCGACACACGTCCCTGCCGCGAGATTAAACGGAAATCGAACACTGCAATTTGCGGTTATGTGGGCAGAGTTCGATGCACGCTGAGGAACATAGTACAAATCTACGAGGACAGTTTTAGTAGCGGGGGTATACCAGAGTATATAATCAAGTAGGTAAAATACATTTGATTCATATGCGACTGTGTATAACGTGTTTTATTTATGAAATAGGGGGCAGACGTGGAAACGGTTCACCTGATGGTAAGTGATAACCGCCGTACCATGTACATTTGCAACATTAGCAGATACAGCTGCGTTGCGGGCCTTTAAGAAAGAGACCAGGTACACTCTTATCTAAATACAATTTTGGTAATACACTTAATGGTAAAACCTATGTTAAAAATTGATATCTAGAAAAAAATACTGTGCATGATTGATTGGCAAAGCAGTAGGTGCCATTGTAAAAGCCATAAATTTTGGTGGTGATGTTGAGACGATGATGTAAAGTTCTTGACAAAAAAAACAGCAACTGTCGACTTTATTGCGATAGACGCAACTTAACCTGGCTGTAGTATAATTTTTATATGAATAAGGAAAGAATTTATTTGGACGTGTCAACAACGGTTTAATTTTTCTAGTAGAAGCACAACGATTGTGCAAACTGTTTCTGGTAATTTAATGTTTATGATATTTTTTTTTTTTATAAAAAAGAGCATTCAGGATGATCTCACTCCACCTGATGGTAAGCGGCCGTGAGGTCCAAATGTTAGGTCGACAGGCACAATAGGGCATACCCACCGCGCCTGTCGCCCTTACCCTGAAGGCCCACTGAGATGCCGTTTCACGCCCCGCCTAAAGAACCCAGGATTGTAAGAGGAAGGAAATACATGAGCTGGAAGGGCATTCCATGACTTAATGGCACGGGGCAAGAACGAGGAACTGAACCTCTTGGTTGTATATTTGTTATTTATTATTAAAGTACGAGGAGGTAAGTTTTAAATATAGAAATATGTAGGCGTAAATAATCGGATTCTGTCGCGTTATTAAGGAGTCCAAAAAGCTGATTAATCATTGTTCATTTCTCTCTTATCACGTCAATTGAGTATTCTAGACACAACTGAAAAGTTAGCATTTAGCTCAATTAGGCCATTAGATTAATATCGCATAATTCAAGGCGTCTAAACTATTTAATTTTGCAAAATAACGAAGAAAATAAGTACAAAGATAAACCATATACGCACGACCCATATCATGATGGTGTCAAGATCGCATTGTATGTACGACTAAGTAACTTAAACCCCTGAGCTGGTGCGCCAAAATGTGCTTTAATCCTGTGTAATACATGTCAAGGTACAGAGGCAAACTACAATGTGCCTACGTGTTAATCCATAGCATCTTAGGAACGGGCCTTATTCCATTAAGAGGCTAACACGGCGATCACACTTCACGCCTCTCGGTCGCTGGAATGCGTCTTCATACATAGAAACACTTAGGCCGGAATTAATGTAACGTAGGTAATTTAACTTAGCTCTCAATCATCTTAAACTTGGTTTGATTTAGTAGATAAAGATGTGGTTTGGTATGATTAGCACAACTGATTTCTCGAAATCCTATTTGCTGATAAGCTAGTTAGGGTCGACTAATGTATCTAAATTGACAGAAATAGACACATCTATATACAGGAATAATCACAGAAACATAATAATAATATTACATCTAACAATATTAGCTTTAGCATTTGTGTTATGGATATCGGAATTAACGAAGGTACCACAAATAATTTTTAAATGTCTGCAATATTAATAAGACATGGAATAAATGTTCAGAACATGAATATTCGCCTTTGGTTGTGATCGAACCCCGCTATTTTGGTTCAGAAGACAGAACCAAGAATAGCGGGGTTCAATCAGATTCAGAGTCTTTACCAAACAAGCCAAGTGACTAGCCAGCCAAATTAGAGGTCCCGGGGATCAGCTATTTTCAAAGAACCACAAAAAGAACCACAACAATGCACTTTCTCAAGCGCTTGAAATTCGAACACTCGAAACTACGAGGCACACACGCTCACTTACTACTTAGAACGCGTATTTCATGTAAATAAGACGTATTGTTGACGTGCGCGCCTACTATTGTCTTTCCTTGATAAATAGTGGTAGGTAGGTACTAGTATATTGTGCCAGTCATTACAGACAAAACCAAAAGTTACCCTTATAATTTCTTTCATCCTCACTTCGAACTCAACCACACAGTCTTTCAAAACAAAAGCGTATTTATTTCGCGTCATAAAGTTACATTTTGTTCAGCAGCCCTGATATGAATCTTATTAACCAACTTGTTTTCCAAACTTTGAATGCCTACTACATCATCCCATGTCAAATGTTGTGAAATTGTTCGAATGCAAACTCGAACAAACGTAATAAATTCAAACAAGTCGGTGTGTAATGGAGCCGGCATTCCATTAATTTGGCTCGTATGTTGAGTGCGTTACGTACTGCGCAGTGATCTCAATTAATTCTGAGGGTTGAAGGAGACAAGACAATAAATTAAATTACTTCTATAGCTATCTTGGATGGGTACATTGTCACTATGTTTGAGAATCCTTTGCTATTGCTTTTCCTTATCTGTGCTTACATGCCCTTCTTGTGGTCCCTTAGAGACGTCCTAGGCGATGACAATCCCAATACAGCTTGAACAGGTTCTTATTTAGAGAAATATATTTTCTAGCTAGCAGCTTATGCAACTATCCTTGCGGTGACAAGTAAAAATACAAATCACCACCCATTTCTTCTCCTGACCAAGAGGAAGGGAAACTAAGGGACTTCCAGTGATTTCAGCTTCTCAGTTGTTGGGATTTTCTATTTCGGAATCAGTTGGAGTATGGTCGGAATAAACCTACGGGCCAGTTGGCAACGGACAAATTATTGATTCGGTCCCTTGTCCGTCGGCGCAGTGGCTTGGGTCTATTTAGTCTTCGCTTACGTGCTATAAAAGAAATTGATGGGCCTACTATGAACTTACTATAGAAAAAAATACAATGATATAGTGCAATGTCAATTGGAACAATAATATAATTTATAATAGTAATTTTTTTTGACAAAATTTAGATCCAACTAAACAAAGAAAGGTTAACAGCCTAAGCTTTTAAGACGAACCTGTCCCTTTATATACAGGTTCGTCTTTGATCTTACTAAGTAAAAAATAAGTATTTGTTTATTCAAATAAAGATGTTACGCAAACATCAATCCCGATTCTGGAAAACAGAAGAGGTAAGATAATGAAACAATAAATGCGGAATCGATATAAGTAAACAGGGCACGGGAAGCCAACCAGACAACGCCATCAATATAATTTTACGCTACACTTCGTTTCGAGTGAAATCTTTCAACAGACGAAGATACATATTTATTTACTCTTTGAACATCGATTATGAGATGTAGTCGTCCTTCTGGTGATTTTGACGTTTGACGAAAATACAAATACAAAATGAGGAAGGTTTTTTTATAAATGTTGACAGATTTGTCTCCAATGTGCGTTATCATCTGAATTGTCAGTGGGTTAACAATATCAGCAGAAGCATTTGGTTCTGGAGTAGATATGGCATCTCGGCAAAAAAGTAAATACTCACTTTCAGAGTCACTCTCTTTGAGTAGCTAGCCATGGAACAATTGGAGATGCCTATGTCCAGTCATTACTCTCTATTATCATCAACAGCCACTCGCAATCAGTGGACTGACTAATATATAATCTATCTAACAAATAACAAAATAGTTTTTTGTCAACATCTATCAATGATTTTGAATACTACTTTCGACCACACATCAGTGTGGCAAACTTCATAAATGAATAATTTATGAAGTCAAATATTCAAATAATATAAAAGTTGTTCCTTTATCTCTACTTTGCTGTCTAAACAGCGTTTTACTCGGTTTTCAAAATTTTTCATCTCCGGTTGCTATTAAAAAATAAGTAAATTTCCTACAAAAATGCTTATAACAGAACACACCATACATTCCCTATTTATTTTCTACAAATTCTATTTCTCAAATAAATATACTTTTCCATTAAAATAAATCTCAGTTATATGATTTTTCGTTCAATTAGAATCTGTGTTAGTAGCTCCGGGCATTAAAGAAATGAATAGCTAATACAGTATTAAATATGAAAGTTGGTAGGAGTAGATCTCATTTATTACGCTTTGATTAGATTACCTGACAACTTGTACAGACTGAAATGTACTAGCAATAAAATAAAATTCTCTTCATATACCTATATCTATAAATAAATAAATAACCCAAGACATGCCAAAAAAATATAGAAATAAAACTTTGCTTAATTATGTCATGATTCATGGTGGTAATATAATAATTAGGAATCATGGTGCTGCTATAATAATGGTACCTAGTGATGGATTTGTACCAACACAATATAAAAAAGGGGAAATAAGGGAGCGGCCTACCACTTTTTCCCTCCAAGCCAACCTCACCTGCCCGTGGTGCATTCTGCTGAATAACAAACGCACTGGCAACCAGTCGGTTCTGGTGGCCGGATAACCACCACAATACAGCGTAGCTAAATACCACAGGCCGATGACGGGCAGCAGCGTCACCGGAGCGAGAAGCTACGCCCTGCGATCGCCAACGCGCATGTATCACCACGCTGGGCGGAGGATATCCTCCAGATGTTTGCCCTAAGTGCAGGAGCAGGAGACTGCAATAGGCTGATGATGAATATAAATTCTATAGTTATACGACAAGGTCAAATTCTGCCAGTAAGTGGTACATTTCCAGCTGATTCTTGGAGCTCTTTGGAAAGTACAATCAGGAATAAATGGATTGATAACAAAGGTTCGATGATGGATTTGCGAGATTTTTACTTTTTTCAAATCAAAATTTTCATTATATTCATGTCAGAATAAACGTAAAATCCAATTTTCAAGCTCAATCCGCTTTCATTCCACGTCTATAATAATCGGTAAAATTTTTACATCTCGATAGGAATCGCGATTAAAAACGCTTTATAAAACGGTTTTGAATAGCCGATCGGAAATTGCTTTGGAATTCTAAAGTCAGTTCTGTGCTTTTGATATTAGTACTAGCAATCAGATTATCTTCAGCTAATGCTATTTTGTTGGTGGTTCTTTTCCTTTACTAAATATCGATTGACTAGGTTGGTAAACGTCGCGAGGCTCAGATATTCTATATTGCACTCTATATAATTGGAATAAACTAATTATAAAAGACATTCGCGTTTTTTAAATAAGTAAATGGGTTGTGCTTGGTCACAACTCGAATGATGTTAGCGATGTTAGAGCAGCCGTACACGGACCGCTTCAAGCAGTTGATAACCGACTGCTTCAAGCCGCGACCGCGTGTTGAACTGTAGTCATTCATTGGCTGCCGTACACACGACCGCTCGAGCAGTCGCAACCGCTTCTATAGTTCACCGCGCAGTTGCGGCTTAAAGCAGTCGGTTCTCAACTGCTCGAAGCAGTCCGTGTACGGCCGGGCTTAGAGCCTACGACGGTGTGCGCTCACATAACGAAACCCTTGCCATCAAAATCTGAAGATCATATCTATGGTGGAACACAGGCCGTGTTCCACCATAGATATGACAAAGAGTGGCAAAGAGTTTCATACCTTAGCTCGTTCGTACTTTGAATGTAGAGCAAAGCGTTTCGAGCGAGCCCAATAAAAGTGAAACCGTTTGTGCGAATATTTCAGATAACTTAGTATTTTACTTAGTAAGCAAAGTCAAAGGCAAATACACAATCCTTATTTGTATAGCTTTTTAGTTTGGAATACAGTAGGTCACAAGTATGGCAAATTATATTTTGCATTCTTTTCCAAATTCACAGTATCTTTAGAGTTCTGTTGATAAATATTGAAAGTACATGGCTAGTTTTAAATCGCTTTTAGCGAAAATGTGAAAATAAGTGTAATCGTCGAAATTGGCACTATTGTCAGTGCTACGGGCTGTGCTACGCGCCATGTGCTACGCCACTTTGTATTTGCAAAGATACTCGTAGTACTGCTACGAGGCTACGAGATACTATTTTCAATAATATTATTCGCAGCAATTGTATTTTATGTGAGTATTGCTACTTAACAAGAAGTAATGCTACACTCTATATTTTTTTTAAAATTAGGTATACTATCAATGAGTTCACACTCATCGGTGAAATGAGCTTGAGCGAGTGAATGTAACACGTTAAGATATCGCTTGAGTGAAGGAGTAGGTATGGTGATTTTTTTGCATTTCATGCTAATTTCAGTCTAACTTACTCATCATCTATATGGGATTCTATGAGTTGAAATTGTTTGGAGAAATGGTACCTAGAGCAGGGAAGATAGTAATAAAGCTTAGTAGTAAATAACTTCCAAAGGTTGTGTGGAAGAAATCGTGTTAAGCGATAATACCGCCTAAATTGTTGTGAAGTTTTAAGTCAAATGTTTGGTGTGCAATAAAGAATCTAACTATTTCCCTAACTTTACAACTTGACAGATACGCGTCAAGTTGTAAAGTTATTAATACACCTATTCTAAAACTTATCATTTGTAACTTAAACATTAATAAAAAGATAAAATTTGTACTGAAATATAGCTAAGAAGAATAGAATAGAATAGAATAGAATAGAATAGAATAGAATATTTATTTATTTTCTTTTCACAAAAGAACATATAACATATAACAAGTTTGAGCCTAGTGATGCAATTAGTTTTATGGTCCTTTTTTGTGAAAAGCTGGTGCCTGAGATGGGTTATAGAATAACCGGTGTTACAGGTCACCAGGCCTTCCCTCGCAGAAGGAAACAATTTGGTTGTGCAGTTAACATAATAAATCTAGGGCGAATTTGTTACATTATAATAAAGAAATAAAGGGATAATAACATTAACAACATAAAATAATCTGCAGTTATAATTAGAGTATGTTGTGTGTGAGTGTGTGTGTGTGTGTGTGTGAGTGTGTGTGTGTGAGTGAGTGTGCTGTAAATAGAAGTGAATAGGTGTGTTGATATGTGTAGTGTGCAAAATATGTGTGAAGTGTGTAGGTCTAGTCAAATTGGTGGGTGAAGAACGCTAAAGGTGGAATGTTAGTTTTAGTGGGCAGTTATTTGAGGACACTAAGAAGCAACTCGGTGGCGTGATAATCGAATTCTTTTAAACAGCTTGAGACTTTAACCTTACAGTTGATCCTGGAGAGATTATAGATGTTAAAACGTTCATTCAACCTGTTATAAAGTAAATTGCCTAAGAAGCAATAGAATCTGTGGCAGGTTGCGGTTCTATATGGGATAGTCGAACAAACAGTTCCTTTCCTACGTTTGTCGCCTAGTAAATCAGGATTATATTCCAACGTTTGGTGCTTTTTTAGGACCGTTCGAAGTTATTTTTATTGTGCAGTTCGTATGAACGTATGCTCTTCCACGAGAATGGCCGGTTTAATGTTATATAACTGCATAGTGGAACTGAACGATGCCATTACGAAATGGCTTTCGACGAATTTTCACACAAATGGTCGGTTCGTGTTAAAATTTTAACGACTCTTATAACATAATTGGGTCGTGAGATTTTAAGGTTAGTTTAATAATAGGGAAGATTGTCCTAATGGATTAGTTTTGAAGGACCTTGTAAAGTAATATCTTCGAGTATTTTATCTTACTAGGTATTCTCCTAACTGAGCTGAATCTTGTAACTCGTAGTTTTTATGACTTATCAAACCCTAAGGTTTGAGGAGCATAATAGTACGAGTATATAATTGTTTATGTAATTAATATTTTTAATTGTCTAAGACCTACAGTGTCCATCTAGTCCATGTCAGTGTATGTCTTTATCTATATCTTCTATACTTATAATAAATCTATAGAGGGGTCAACTGTACATGAAATATATTTTCAAAATTACTATCAGGGGGCGATTAGTGATCGTACTGATGCTAAAAATGCAATCAGTAATATTTTTGTCTGTCTGTCCGTCTGTCTGTCTGTCTGTCCGTTATAGAAAAAAAAAACTACTGGACGGATTTTAACGAAACTTGGTACGATTGTTCTTCATACTCCTGTGGCAGGTTATAGTATACTTTTTATCACGCTACAATCAATAGGAGCAGAACAGTAACAGGAAGTGTTGGGAAAACGGGAGATTTTTTTATCTGCATGTTTGATCACGCATCACGCGGAACTGCTGCATGGAATTAAATGCGGTTTTCACCAATGGGAACCATTTTATGGAAGTCCGTTATTTTTGAAATCCGATATACACGCGTGGGACTCCGGCACAGCTAGTTTACAAATAAAAAGGATCTAAGTAAGTTTATCAGTTGTCTAGACAACTGATAAACTTACTACTTTTACATTGGATTCTAGAATCCATAGTACAAGCTTCGGCTTAGATGGCGATGTGTGGCCCAGCGTGGCATGTCTTGTCTTAATATATAAACATCGTACATTCAATTTAGCCATTAATGTTTTACCGTCGACTATAGTAGCTGCTATCTAATTCAGATTCTGTACAAAAGATGCTAAATTAAATTTGACTTATTGTTATCGTCGACTTGGTTCGTTTGCATTATTTAATTTTGTTTAATCTTGCCTATGGAAAAGTCCAGTTAGAATTCAAATTGCTTTATTATTTAAATTGGTACTTCCTAAAATTGTGTTTGTTTAACTAAAGTTGCATTGGTGAACACAAAAAATTACATTTTAAATTTAAAGGTTTATGATGAAAAATAGAAAACACGGTTTTCTCTAAATCTGAATAACTTCATTTGAGGTGTAGCTAAGATTAAAAAGATCACTACTTTTTAGATTAGTAACATACAATATTGGAAAACCGTCACAGAACAAATATTATAATCGTCACGTGTTTTATGTCTAGGCAAGGATTTCCAAAGTCGATTTTGCCTCCTGAGCAACAATTAAAGCGACGTTTCGCAATTATTTTATTTATTTATTTAATCTTTATTGCACAAGGAAAGTACAAATGGCGGACTTAATGCCGTGTCGCATTCTCTACCAGTCAACAATTGGGCGAGCCAGAAATCTATAAAGTGGTGCGGTAATAGGCTTTCTAACAACTGCTATAATATATCCACCTATATATAAGTAATGCACATACCTACATATATATTTCGTATAATAATTATCGTATAATAATTAATTTTCGTAAATATTGTAACCACATATCCCAAACAAAATGTGACATTTTTACCTGCGGCTTATTCTAATCACAAAGCAATATAATCTTGGCAAACTTTTTCATTGAAAAAGGAAACTTTTTCATTGAAAAAGGAAATACATGGCTAAGATGAATCTGTGATTTGAAAGCGTTCTGCCCGTGGCCAGTAATCCCGAAGACGAGCCAGTGGGGGATTTGTGCAGTGAGAGAGACGCAGCTCTGCACTGCGATGCTCTGATTGGCCCTATTCACGCCGCCGCTAATCCGCCGACCGACATTTAGCTACTTTTAGTATTGATACGTTATGTGGAAGCATTTTTTTTCAGGCCAGTTGGGATAAGTGGTAGAGAACACCGCTTCTGAAAGGTCGCGATTCGATGCTCTCACAGTACAAACATTTGTGTGCATTAACGTCGCCAAATAAAGCTTTTCTTATTCTAATATGTATTTATTTACAAAATAAAATATATCTAAGAAATAAAAATAAATAAAACTCAACTAATGGCGTTGGGAGGGTCACAACGGACGCTATTTTGAGGATAGAGGCGACTGGTTGCGGGCCAGTTTCGCGGTTGGGACGCGGAAGATAAGGATTCGATGCAGATTCCCGCAAGCGGGGTTGGACGGAACGATTGACATGTAGTATTTAATTAGGAGTCACGAACTCTTCGCCCGTCAAAGTCGTGGGTGGTCGTCGTCCAGAAGGACGAGACAGGGGCAATGGTTCTAATGAGAGGCTACTGAAGAGACATAATACCCAGTACTTAGATACCATTCTCAGCCGCCTTTATGGACTCACCATTATGCAAATTATGACTATGTGAAAAAAATATAATTATAGATACCTGATGGTGGCGACATTCCCTATAGGAGGCTACTGAAACGAAATAATACCTAGTACTTAGATGTATAACATTTTCAGTCGCTTTTATGGACTCGCCCTTTATGCAACATTGTGACTATGTGACGTAATATGTATAATACCTCTATAACAAATGAATATCGCAGTCAAGATAACATCTTAGGCATGAGTTATTCCACTTCCGAATCCCGTTTGATTGCATAACGGTGATTGACAGAACGTTTGTTGTTCCTATAAGCAATTTCGGTTGATTAGGGATTTCGATTAGGGGGGATATAAAATACAAAGAATTAGAGGAAACTTAATATTCCTCTAATTCTTTGTATTTTACTTACGTATTGTCTAAATAAAGACATAGTATATTTTACAAGTAGTAGTTTTCCGCATTAAAAGATGTTTTAGTACTATTGTGGACCAAAATAATAACGTCTAAAGGACATAACAGGACATGCGTTTGGTACTGCATACCTCTTAGGTACGGAACCCATTATATATGATTCATATTTATTGGTACTAAGTACTGCAGACAGTACGAAAAGCATCAATAAAACAATAAAATATTCACAAATGATATCTCTGTGGGTGCTAGAATAGTCAAGTCTAGACAATATGTTTTCCACTATTTAGTCCAACGCTCAAAAGCCCCTATTAGAGGCATTGTAAAAAAATACAGCTAAGGAGCATAATTCCAGCACAGTGAGTGAAAACATCTTTTCACAGCCCACTATTAAGTCTATTGAGAGGCAAGTTGCGTGAAGTCAGCCGCGGCGATTGCTCATTAGAGGCACAATGCTCAGGTACACAATACCGCTATTTATACAGATACACCTAGCGATATACGGGTACGTCCGCAAATATACATAGGGTGGTGTAAGGTAGAGGAGAGAGCGATAATTGGCTCCTTTTGGGTTTCGTACTTTGAGAAAAAGAATGGAAACTTTATGGGATCACTTTGTTATCCGTCCATCGATCTCTAAAGCAGGAAGGCGTGGAGGTATCATGCTGAAATTTATATCAAATACTTAGATCTACTATCTTTTGGAGCTGTGAAAAATCCAAAATTCTATGCCAACGCAACCTGCCGTAAATTACCTTTTGCACATTTACACTTTGTTAGCGTCTCTCGCGCAAACTGTTCAGTTTAGAAAAAAAATATATTAGAAACCTCAATATCATTTTGAGAACCCATCCATACATACCCTCACGTATGGGGTTGATGAAAAGAAATTGGAGTTTCAGTTCTAAGTATAGGGAACCCAAACAATATTTTTTTCTATTTTCGTATGGAAATCTTAATGCGGTTTATCGAATATATTATTATCTTTTTACTACGAGTAAGTTTCCACAGTACCTACCTATTAGTTACGGAACAAAGTGGCTGTGACATACGGAAGGACAGACGAACAGACATGACGAATCTATAAGGGTTCCCTTTTTTGCCATTTGGCTACGGAACTCTAAATAGATTGGACTTACATTTTATTCCAGTCAAACAATACCAAAACGCTGCAGTTATTGAAATTCAATAAAGCACAAATATTTATCTAAAGCTGGGCAATATTTTATGAATAATAAACACATTTAGCCGGCAGAATTGATCGCTTGTGTTTGACCCGAACGGTAAGGGAACCTTCTCCCCGCATGTCTTAGCTCAGTCAGAGGCAAGCCCTGCTATTTCACGTAATACTACTATAAACACATATACCTACAAGAATCGTACTATTTGTATGTACTAATTAAATGTAATTATCTACTGGTACAAATAGGTTACGTAATACGTTGTTTTGATTGTGTGACAGATAATTCTGGTTTGACTGTCTCGGTGGCGAAATGGTTAAATGTTCTCGATGATTCCGGGATCGATTCTTGGTCGGATCAATTAAAGAAATGGACTTATGTATTTTCTGATAGAAAACGACAAATTATTATCAACAACCAGTTTGGCAACTGATTTGTTAAATTAAGACAAGAAACCCTAATAAAAGCTGCTATTTTTGGCTTTTATGAAGATTTTAATTAAAAAATTTCCGACAAAAACAGTAAAACTTCCACTACTTAGGTATATTAAAAAGGAATAAATACACGAAAATAGATCTCAGTTGAAGTAATATAAATGTCTGTGGTTAAACATTAAATCAAGAACGTCGCAATATTAAGAGATAAGAGGGCCCATAACAAAGTTTTGCGATATACCGATATTTGAACGCACGAGTACGCAATAAATCTATATTGAACCCACATAAATATCGCTCGCAAATATAATTTACCGCTACGTAAGACTCTTATCGAGACAATTTGCCAATCGTTATAGTACCAAGAATTCAATTCAATTACGTTTTAGGATATTATTTTTGTCTGTTTCGCGATGATACTATGACCGCAGAAATGGCGCCCGGCTTCTGCGTTGATCAAAACGAAAACGAGAATGAAATGGTAAATAAACAGAAACTCAGATTCTGTACATTTTTAAATAATAATATTATCATGGCGTAATTTAAAGAAACATTTGTGCTTTTGGCTTGGACTGTTGGTTTAGTTAATTTACGAGTAGCTAATGTTTTTTCTCTAAGTAGATTTTCAGAGATACCATAAGTTTATACGCATACCATAGTTTTCATTTGTATTGTCAATTAGTAAGAGTAATTTTATTGCAATTAGTAAGGAGAATAGATCTGACCTTTATATGGAGCAATTTTCATACATCCAGAAGTTGTCTACATATGAAATTTTCTTAATAGCGGTTATCGCTACCTCTGAGCATTTGATAATAGTGCCTTTGTTTTATACACTCAGTGAACACAATCTGCATGACTAAAAGGTTGATTGGTCCTAAAACTAAGCACTACAACTTATCTAAACATATTGGTAAAATATTTCAAAAACCTCAGACTTGAACCAATGGCTATTGGTTCTGAAATAATATGTTACGATCTGTACCTAGACTTGTCATAAATATTTCCTTCAGGCAGTAAATCTCATCTGGCTTTCACAAAGGGTTCATTTGAAACGACAAAACAAAATAGTGTTTCAAGAACATTCCCCACTATTGCGAGAGCCTTCAGGCTGAACTGAATAGAGATCATCTGTGACATATTTCATTACTCACGTGTAGTCACTTCGCTCGCTACGTCGCCGTAGGGTGTTGGCTGCCTGTCAATTGGCTTACACACTTGTAAGTATGTAGGTACTGTGTTTATATACTCGTATATCCGACAAAGAAGACGGCAAGCAACATTACAAGTGTGACATACCTTCCTTAAGATTTATTATATGGGATGATGCCTAACATTTTTTTTTATTTCATCACAAAGTTACGTCTTCATAAGCCTTAGCTATTGAAGTTAAAGACAATTTGACAAACTTCACTTGTCGATTTCATACCTAACACTGACCAAAATATATAAATGAAATTGATAGGTAATGTTACGGCTGAACATCAAAAACGGCAAAATGTTGATTTATTGGTATAATTTGCATATGTTTTCTATATTGTACAGCTGACTTAAGTCTAGGTATAATAGACATAATTTTGTTATACAAGGCTTTATTCAATCTATCAATTTGGGTGGTGGAGGATAGTAAAAAAAGTTGTAGAAGCAAGTTCAAAGAAGGGATGAAGTGTCATAAAACTGAATAAGAATAATAGGTATAATGCACAAGATTATCTGCAGATGAAAAACATGATTAATATCCCGACATAAAAGATAATACAACGAAGGTGAACGCATCCCAGGTGCGTGCAGAATCCGGAATGCCATTTGCGGATATTAGAGCTCCGGGCATACCGCATAACTATCGCGTCCGCATTTTTCCAATAACTACCATGAATATGTATGTTATATTGAGAGCGAACCTTTTAAACTGATAAAATCCGTGAGCGCTACTCATAATAAAGTTGGGAAA
The DNA here is from genome assembly GCA_031163375.1 of Conogethes punctiferalis. Classification (NCBI taxonomy): domain Eukaryota; kingdom Metazoa; phylum Arthropoda; class Insecta; order Lepidoptera; family Crambidae; genus Conogethes; species Conogethes punctiferalis. The sequence goes on from CM062094.1 coordinate 8,976,823, forward strand.
TTGAGTAAAATGTGCCTACTTCGTACCTACTGTGCTAAAAAGAAATAAAAATCAAAATCAAAATCTCGTCAAACCTCCTTTGTTATCCTGATTCCCAAGACAATCATAGTTTTGTCTTGGGAATCAGGATAACACTTACTTTATCAAATTCAATAAAGTGTATTTTTTTTTAAGTTGGTATATACCTTTATTTAGGCCCTTTTAATTAAGAACGACGTAGAGTATATTATCAGTAGGTATGTGTGCATACAATTTAGAATGTTCGGATTTTGAACAATTTTATTCAAAGTGATTGAAGGACTGTTTAAAAATACACCCTTAATGTGGGTCAGTCCCTCCCCGCTTGACCCTCTTTATTTGCCTCCCTTGTTTGGAATAGATTTAAAAAGAAAACAAAATCGTATTTAAATGGGTTACAATAAGGATGTAAATGAACTCGAGCGCGAAACATCAAAAGCTTATTATATTGCTGATCGCAGCCTTAGGCAATTGTCCTACAGCTGTAGAGAAAACGACATCGGGTATTTTTTCGCTCAAGAAACGTACAAAAGGTAATACATTCCATGTAAATAAAAGAGATGCGTATACAAATAGTTGATAGCTGACTGTTCACATTGCCGGCGCCTACTCGTTTCACTAGTTTGTCGCTGAGCGACTAGAGAGGGATGTAAGGGAGCGGCCTATCATCTTTTCGCTCCAAGCCAACCTCACCTGCCCGTGGTGCATCCTGCCGAACAACAAACGGGGCGCTGGCAACCGATTGGTGGCGGTATAACCATCACAATTGAAGGCGTAGCTAAATACCACAGACCGGTGACGGGCAGCAGCGTCGCCGGAGCTAGAAGCCTGCGATCGCCAACCCGCCTGCCCAGCGTGGCGATTATGGGTATATCCTCCAGATGTTTGTTCTAAGTGACGAACAACTGGAGAGGCATTTGTTGATGATGACTAGAGGTATGAAAGATAACACCCGCTCAGCGATCAGAAATTCAGAACTCATGCCAAGAGAATGCGGTCATTTCTCTACTAGTATTTTTTTTATAGTAGCTCGACTTCCTTACGCCTGATGGAAAGCGAAAGAGAAGCCAAGGCGCTGTGACAACGGACAAGTAACTGGTTAGTTACCTGTCAGTTGCCACCGCCATGCCGGCCCTAACCTAACTCCCCACGAGCTTCGGAAACCCTAGTCACCGACAGAAACACGACCCGGAGATATTCTCGGTATTCTATAGAGTGGAGGTCTTTCTCCGGACGAGCGGCTTAATTCGAGCGAAGATTCGATATGCCTTACCTCTCTAAAATATATCCGATCTATCCGAGCTACACAACTATTAGAACTACGCAATCGCCAACTCGTATCTATATTCTAGCTCTGCTTGCTACTCATTCAACGTTTTCAGTGAGACAACTGCCTTAGGAAGTAAACAGGGAACACGTTAATACACGAAGAGTTTCGTTGCCGAAAAATTAATTGGTAGAAAATGTAAACACCAACATGAACATAGGCCTACCAAGCCATTAAGGGCCGTTTTAATTGGACTTAATTAACGAACCGTTGACATTATGAACGGAGAGCTTAAACTGGCTGTAAATATTATTTACGACGATTTTTGATCAATTATGCTTAGCTGTTTAATTAAAATTTAGATTTATCTGGGAAACCTTTTAAACTTTTTACAAAATACGTCGGACAATTACTGTTGCTGTGTTTGTTTATTGATATTGTATATTGACATGATTTCTGGTGTAACATTAGTGAACGTTTATGTGACCTTAATCTTTTGACCGCCGAAAAATGAGATACAATATTTCTATTTGATTGTTATCGTTGCATTTGAGCGACACTGATAAAAAATTGGAAACAATTGATTTAAAACAATCTAGATTATAACAATGATACATGCTTACAAAACAATATTCGCGAGGCTTTCTGTGGCGCGAGGAATGTCGCCTGGTGGCCAATCAATATTCATGATCTTTTCAATCGGATCGTCGTTCCGATCCACTAACAGAGTGATTATGATACAGAATAAGAGTAGGCGCAATTACAACAATTTGTCGAATGGAAGCTCGTTCACGGACGATTGCACGCTACGCGCACCGCTGACTTGACTCGGCAGAACTGTAGCCAGTTGTGAGTATATAGTACTTTACTATTGTGTTTGGTATCGGAAAATATTTAATTCATAACATTCCTGGTTTCTTTTTTATAATAGCCGAACACTTTATGTGCAATAAACTATTTGAATTGACTGGCTCGGTGGCTCAATTGGTAGTGACCCCTGCCTTCTGAGCCAAGGGTCGTGGGTTCGATTCCCACCCGGGACAAACATTCGTGTGATGAACACTTGTGTTTGTTCCGTGTTTGGGTGTTTATATTTGTATTTAAGTATTTATTTGTGGTACCTTCGTTGTTCTGATACCCATAACACAAGTGCTTAAGCTACTTACTTTGGGATCGGAGCAATGTATGTGGTGTTGTCTGATATTTTAATTAAATGTTCAAACATGATGTCCACGAAACAAACCCTTAGCTTAAAGCTCAGTTCAATTACTTCTTTCGCTGGTGGTTAAAAGTGAGTACCTACTTAGGTACTTTATGATCATCAAATATCTGCAACTAAGTTACTTCTAATATATTAGCTGTTCTATAAAATTGAACTTTTATATTTAAAATGCAAAATTCAGATTACAAGCGCTCATCATAGAAATATCCAACTATAATAATAGTTCTAACTGCAAGTATAGGAATTTAGTTTTGCCACCAAAGTAAAAAGCCGTTTAGGAAAATATTGCAATTTTCTATACGACCAAAGCTTTCACGTCGGAACTTGCATCCACTTGTATCGCAAGAATAAATCTCAGCGTCCATATACAATGTAAGCCTTGTTGTTTGCATACAGAAGCAACTGTTTGCATTGGACTGTGCGGAGTTGAAATAGATTTTGCTAGCAAAACCCCTCGACTTTGTCTCTATGGACATTGGTTCGCCGTTATCATCTGGCCCTAAACTAAGCCGAAGCTTGTACTATGGGTACTAGACAACTGATAAACTTACTTAGATACTATTTGTAAATAAATGCATTATTAAATAATTATTAGATTTAGAACACCCAGACCAATACAAACAGACATGTTCATGCACACAAATGTTTTTACTATGCGGGGATCGAACCCGTGACCCTTGGTTTAGAAGGCAGAGGTCACTACCAAATGCGCCGTCGAGCCAGTCAAATTCAACCATTAGATTATAGCAACCGCAACTACAATATTAATAGGTGTAGGTTTCTGTGGTACGACTATATCCGCAACATGCCCCTTAATCTCAATATGTCAATAGCACTAATCAACACGTCTATGGCACGAAATGGATACTGGCTAATCTAGTTTGAATGGCTGGTTGTAATCTCTTCCTTATATCGAAACTAATCGCAGATTCGAATCCTAGAAATCCGAGATCTTGTGAACATGATCTTTGTTAGATATTAATATTACTTATACGATGAGAAATGCCTACCTATCATAATTATCAGCTTATTTCAGTCCACTGCTGGACATAAATCAATACCTATTAATCGTTTTGAAATTGGCATCATCGATGTACTATAATATTTAATTATTACATACCCTAGTATGTAATAATTAAATATTATAATAATAAATAAATATATATATAAATAACCCAAGACATGCCACGCTGGGCCACACAGCGCCATCTAGCCCCAAACTAAGCCGAAGCTTGTACTATGGGTACTAGACAACTGATAAACTTACTTAGATACATTTTTTTTGTAAAAAAATACATATTATACATAGAAAACACCCAGACCAATACAAACAAACATGTTCATGCACACAAATGTTTGTACTGTGCGGGAATCGAACCCACGACCCTTGGCTCAGAAGGCAGAGGTCACTACCAATTGAGCCACCGAGCCAGTCAATTATTATATATATAAATATATTATAAATATAACAATTAGCTAAGCTAAAGCTAAATTGGGCAGGCTATGTGTGCGAAATGAAGGAGGACTCATAGGCCACAATGGGTGCCTGAAACTATCGCCCAAGAGGAAGGCTCAAGAAAAGATGGTGTGATGATCTAGTCCACTAATCAAAGAATTGATTGAATTGATTGATTGAAAATGTGTATATATATGTATATATATTATTGTATGTACTTATTTTATATGTATTATTATATTAATTGCTTATATGTGTATATATATCCATGTATGTATACGTATTTATAGCACATTTTAATAAGTAGTATATTTAGCATATTAGTTTATTGATTATAAATTAGGTATTATCTTTTACAGTGTTTCTTTTTACACTCACCGCACACACATTTGCTCTCTGCATGATCCAAAGGTTAACTGGTAGAGAATGCTCCTAGCATTAAGTTCGCCTTTTGTACCATTTTGTGCAATAAAGTTTTAAATAAATAAATTGACCTATATAGAAACTAATGGAAAAGTTTGAGTGAAACCTTCGCCCAGCAGCAGCATAAGATAAGAAAGTAGTTATATTTGTGATAAAAGTGTATTTACTTCTACAATTTAACAGTGCCTTAATCAACAAACGATACCTAAACCCATCATTGCCCCTTATCTTAGGAATTGCATGGAAATGAAGTTGGAAACATTACTCCGACACAGTCCATGGAAATTACACTCCATTATACAATACAATGGCTTCTTAAAACAGCATTAGCCAGTTTAGCGAACACGATTGCTATCTCACTTAATGCTGCCGATTTTGTTAATTAAATGGAGTCCAATTATTGTTTTCGCGTTAGGAGCTCCAATTGCTTGATTAAAACTATTCAAAGAAGCCAGACTACCCCCATTTATTTGCTGTCTTTGTGCTAAAACTTTATAAAGGGAAATTAGTTTGTCAATTTCTGACTGACAGATTTTTTGAAATTCCAATTTCTGTGGACGAGTATAAGGAACCTTTAAATGTAATTATGAAAGAATCGTTTAGCATTTAGAATCGTGATAAGCAGCAATGCAATTCTTGATCGGTATTAATTTTACGTAGAACATGTGTACTTAGTGGAATACGGCTTTATATTTTGAAACGCAAAATTATTTCACCCGACATGGCTGCATTAGCTAGAATTTATAGTATCGAAATGGGTTGGAATGAATTTGGAGTACGAAACAGGGTTAGCAACATTTAGAACTAAATAAATTGATAGTACAATAATGGATGTTATAAGATTTAGAAATAGTTAAAATTTTCAAAAAGTCTTTTGGGCGCGATGCTATTAAAATAACCTACCTGTACCTAGCTTTCAAAATCCTGGTGCAAAAACTATAAGCAAACTAAAACCGACTTGAGGGACATGCAATAATGCGGGCTTAGGCCTAGAAGAGTGGGTCCCCTTGTGACTGAGATTTAAAGTTGGGAAAGTGAAGAATCGTCGGTGGCAGAGTGGTTAAGGACAGCGGACATCCTTCCGGGAGGCGGCGGTTCGAAACCCGAAATAATTTAATCCACCATTGATTAAAAATTAAAATATCGTGGAAACCTTGCACACCTGTGAAAAAATCCTAAGGTTGTGTAATGTCGTCCAACCTACACTTGGCTATCGTGTTGACTAAAACCATAAGACCCTAGGGGTTGAGACTCTATGTGGACATATAGGAAGTCTGTTAATGACGGTGAATGATGAAGATAATAAAAACCCAAGACATTCCATGCTGGACCACACATCGCCATTTAGCCCCAAACTAAACCGAAGTTTGTACTATGGGTACTAGACAACTGATAAACTTACATAGATACTTTTTTTTGTAATTAAATACATATTATACATTGCAACACCCAGACCAATACAACCAGACATGTTCATGAACACAAATGTTTTTAATGTGCGGGAATCGAACCCACGACCCTTGGCTCAGAAGGCAGAGGTCACTAATAACTGAGCCATAGAGCCCAGCTAAGGAGTACGAGGATGTCTTGGAAATAACAATATGCATTCATTTGCAATGTTTGTTCTAACATGTATTTCAATTAACTAATACGCAGCTAGCTTCACATTAATACGGCTGCAGCTATGTTTGCTTACTTGTACTTAGTTTACTTACAGTCTAAGCTTGCTTACGTACAAGCAAAGCGGGCAGCTGCTGAATAACTTGTTAGGCTTTTGTTATGGTAGACCGAACTAGACTATAACTGAAAATGGAGATATTACTTGATTCTCTAGAAATTTAACTGTCTTAAGTGGTTCGCAGTTCTACAGACAGACCACATGTACGTAATTGAATTAACTGTTATTATCTTAGAGCCTGCTTACGTTAATACGAGCGTTTAACGTAATAAGAGCGTTTCGTAATATTTACTCGGTTTTAAGCCTTTTACTCCATTTTGAGATTCGGAACTTCAAACACTAATTTTGGAAATGATTGACAGTATAGTATTACATCAATTAATTATAGGGGGAGAGCCTTCCGCTCCTCCGCAGTCCGGCGATGATGACATGACATAGATGACTAGATGACGTGTTGGCTTCCATCGTAGATACATTATGCTTTATCGCACACCATACAATTGTCTTCGAATCAAGTTGTACATATGTAGGTATACTTAGTACATCTCTTGTACAGTTTAGGCGTAGTCAGTTAGAAGGGTAGGAAAAGAAACATAAATAATTTATTTCTTTAAATAGGTACGAAAACACAAATAAGCTTGGCTAGTGAGCCACACCTGGGACAGTAGACCTGGTGAGACATACTCTGGAGAGGGCACCACTCACGCAGGTTAGGTCCAACCCCTCTTACCAAGGGTGTGGTGGAGGCGGAATACTGATCACAGTGAGTTTGATTTCAGTTTGCCATTGAGACGCAAAGAAGAAGGAGAATACACAAATCAGACAGCAATTGCGCGCTGTGTACTAGTTTGTGGCTACATTTTTATATAAAACTAAGTACATTAAATTTAACATGAGCAAAAGTACGCATAAACCTCTCTAATTTTGACGCTTAACATTACACTCAACAACTCTGCAAATAAAGACAAGGATAATATTTAAGAACTCACGCATTTGCTTCGTTTATTATGCACTTGAGACACTTAATTAGTGCCTAAGTGACACTGTCTACATCTCAGACATATTAAACGTGTAATTCAAATCTTAATTATCTACGAAGTTATATTAAAATGTTGAGACACATCCTTCGCGTCAACGTTCTGAAACGTTTAAGCCAAGTTGAGTCGTCAGATTAATTTTGGCACAAAATGTTGCTTAAATTACCAGCTAAAGGCGGACACGGGATCTGTCTTAAAGTAGAAACAATACAAATAAGAATAGTAGGTATACAATAGAACGGTCTACTATAACTATAGTACATAGTGATTTCAATTTTTTTTTACAAGATGCGGCAGATGAGCAAATGTGATGCCTGATGGCAAGCAGTCGACACCGCCCATGGACACTCGTAACCCAAATCGAGTTCTGGGGTCGCTGCCGGTCTTTTTAATAGAAGTACGCTCGTTTCTTGAAGGCTCCCAAGTCGTAGCTGCTCGGAAAGACTGACGCAGAGAGTTGGTTCCACAAAACCGATGCGCGAGGCAAGAAGTTCCTCATAAAGCGTACAGTGAAATGAGAACAATGTTATTTTAGAGTGGACACGAAGAGTATCTGATAGTAAGTGATCCTCTCGTTAAATGAACCGTCAACTGTCAGTACATACCTCGGTACGTACTTTATCGCCAGGGCGCTGGCAATGGCTTGGCTGCCAACCAACCAATAATACTAATTAACGCCTTCACTACCAAGAAGAAAAGTGCCTTTAGTTTCTAATATAAACAGAAAAGCCATAAGCCTATGAGGCTGAAGAGCAATCTCTATGGGTTTCTTCTAAATATTACGTTTATGTTTGGTAACAACTTGAGACTTTACAAGAAAACTATCTATGTACCTATTCAGAGACTGAGAATGTATCTGTGCCTCTCTTTCAGCGGGGTCGGCCTATGTAATAGACGAAAAAATCTCAGCACAGTTGTAAACTTTTATTAGAAAAGTCTTACAAAAGCGAATGCTTTTGTAAGACTTTTGTAAGAAGGCCTACAGCTGACGGAGGAATCTCCGTCAGCTGTAGGCCTTCAAAACAAACCCTAACTGTATACACACTTTACACTAATTCCTTTACGTAAGTACGACTGTTCATAGATCATCCGTCTCTTAGCAAATTGGGCGTCATAAATCATCCCACAAGATGTTCCCGAATATAATCACTCCTAATTACAGCTGTAGGTTTAAAGCCTCAGGAAATTCCTTCTCCCTCCCTCGCTATCATTCGTTGCCACTTGTCCGACCGTTTCATTGTTTCTACGACGATTAAGACGTCTTGTTTTGCGCGAATTATATTTCTCGTTAATTTGGTATGGATATCAACAACACAATGCCGCTAATTTCTTAATTGTCTACCTTCTACTCGCATAATAGCAACACTGTATAAAATTAACTCACTAGGTGAAATCGTAGTCGTTAACTTTTAGTTCCTTATAATAATCATAGATGGCGTATTAAAATTGTGGATCTGCTCAGTATAGACTTATTTTGATTTCATTTCATTTAATTTTCAAATTCTTTGTTCAATATGACAGATTAATATTTTTACATTATAGCACATGGGGCTGAGTATTACTAGGGATTGTAAAAAAATATGAAGTGATTGGATCGTAGGTAGACTAAAACGACTCATGGACTAAATTTAATGTATAAGAACTAGGATAAACTAGACATCCAAAACTGTACATACTCGTACCTATATCAAGGCCTTAACAAAGGGATAATACAGGCTACTTATAATAATAAACGGCTAGTACAACATAATCAAAAGAAAACAAGCCAGTAGATCCGTCATCGGCCTACCATAACATGAACCTTTTACCTGATCATTGATAAATCCTAAATAAAGTAGGTCAATAGCTGGGTCTATACCGGACGATCCATCGCGCTCGCTGCAAACACGCTCCAATGTGATAAGCGAAAGCTGAAACGCAGTAGCAGAACCGATTTCAATATGGTGACATGGGAAGTAAGTATGGGACCAACCAGAAAGGTGTACTTAGAAAGTACACCTTTCTGGTAATACCACAGACCCATGACGGGCAACAGCGTCACCGGAGCGAGAAGCTACGCCCAGCGATCGCCAGCTCGCCTGCCTAAGGTGGCAATTATAGGTACATATATACTCGTACTTATTATCGTAGAGGATATCCTCCAGATGTTTGCCTTTGTGGCGAACAACTTGAGAGGCCTGTGTCCAGCAGTAGACTGCAATAAGCTAACGATGATGTATTCCGTATGGTTTCCGAATTAAGAATAGGATCGCGCCATTTCATTCCATGGCTCGTAGACGACTAAGGGAATGTAAAGACAGCAGCGTTTACCTGGGTACAAATAACATCTACTATTAGAAGAAAAGGGGGGTTAAGAGAGAATATCAACACTCAACATTAAATTATTATAACTTTTAGTAACAAGTATTTTGACCAAACAATCTATTAAATACTATATAATCGTTTTTTTTCTTTATAGAACCCTTCAAACGCGTGTACTAATGTGGAGTATTACCATATAGCTATGAGAAGTCAGTGGACTGCAGACGTAACGTCGAACGAACTTTATTAAAGGTACGGAACATCTGGTGGGTACCTTTTAAAGGGTGATTCGGTGCCAATACTTTGCCGATACGGATTAGGTTCGGAAATGTCCCTACCGCTATTAGAGGGCGAATTTATATACTTACTAGCTGTGCCTGCGGCTTCGCCCGCCTTCAATTAGTACTTTATGTTACTCTCCATTCCTTCAACTATCACCACTTATAAAATCACGTCAACTCGTCGCTCTGTTTTGCCGTGTAAGAAAGACAAACATACAGATAGACAGACACACTTTCCCATTTATAATATTAAGTATGGATTTGTTTAGTAACAACAGCAATTGGTTAAACAAAAGTATCGTAAAGAGGTCCAATAAATATTTAACACGAGTATTTCAAGAAATTTCAACGAAGATATTTAAACAATGTCTAATATTTTGGAGTTGTAATGAGAAAACATGATCCATTGTAAATTACTACGCATTTATAACGGAAAACTTTCTTCAGACTCCTATTTCAAATATAAATTTAATTCACCAACTAGATTAGCAGAACTTTGAATACTGGATTACTTACCCGTTACAAATTGCTGTATTTGGTTTCAACTTTTAATCTAATCAAACTTTACACACGGCGTGTAATACTAACTTAATCAAATGGATCCAAAACAATTTTGTGTTGTTTAGATATTATGTACCTAATAATGATAGTTACGCGCATCTATACATTTTGATATATCTGACATACCTAGGTGCAAATGGGAAAAGTGACATTAAATTATTTTTCACCATCATCATCAGTCTAATACCAGTCCACTGCTGGACTCACCCAAAGTTGGCCACTTATCTTATCCAAATTATCTTTACGGTATATAAAATCTGTTAATGTTGAAATATTTGTTCACAACGTTCTGGGTTCGGATCTTGGACCTCTCTATGATGTGCCTACTTTAACACTACACTCGTAATCACAAACGCTACTATGCATCGCGTGGACACATAGGTACCCAAAAACCTACTCATAGTTAACACTTGAATACCGGTTGCAATTGTAAGTGACTTACTTCGCATAGTGTTGTTAGATTTCATCTATAAGTATTGTTTATGAATAGGGGTGTGAGTATTTATGTCAATACATCGCTTAATTGTTTATTCGGTCTTGAGGACCCCCGTCCTATGGAATCATGGGAGCTAAAGACCAAAGAGTGCACATAATGTGTTCGCGCACACATTTAACCATTACGAGTATAAAATCGCTTAGGCTAATGTTCGGCGAGAAGAGAATTATCATTAACCCCACTTTTCCTAGCGCTTATTTTTCTAGTTTTAATGCTAGATATCTCTTGATGATGCTAAGTATTTAAAACGCAATGTCGATCAATCGGTACTTACATCGAGTTTTAAGTTAAAATTTGAAATTATTCTCTGATGGCTATTTTACTGTTAGAACAACATTAGAAACATTTATAATATGTATTATTTAGAATTATGACTAAAAGAACTAACTAACTAGATTGGTTCAGTAACCCAAAATTGAGTATTGGCTTCCGATAATAAAAGCCTCCATCTCCAGAATTAAAACAATGTATTAAAAATACTATTATACTAAGGACGTCACAATATAATCAGTTTTAACATTAAATAAATTAGTATTATCAAGCTAGATTATCAGGAAGGGGCCAATGACACAAAAAGGCCCTACGGCTTCCCCACTCGAACCTTATTAATCCGATGACGTCGGGAATCAATTTATAGAACGCTCCATCCAATAAATGTGAACCCGGTTGGATGAGAGTATTAGGGGGTAATCAAAATTCTAATATCCGCAAACGCTCATTGAATCGCGTCATCATCTGAATAAAAACCAGCGGAGGTACCTATTTGATACTGAAATAACAGCCTAAGTGAAATAGGTTGGCTGCAGACTTAATAATAAATAACCCAAGACATGCCATGCTGGGCCACACAGCACCAAACTAAGCAGAGGTCTGTACTATCTATGGGTACTAGACAACTGATAAACTTACTTAGATACTTTTTTTTGTAAATAAATACATTATTATATAGAAACACACATACCAAACAAATAGCCATGTTTATGCACACAAATGTTTTGTAGGTACTGTGCAGGGATCGAATCCGCGACCATTATTATCAACGGCCGCGTTCAGTACCACTAAACGAAGCTGGTCGTTATTCATCATTATTTCACTTCTCCTTAAAGGAAGTCATGTAAGTAAATCATTAATTAACGACCAAGCAACATTTGTTTCATTTCGTGAAATGCTTGTCATCTGTAACGCTTCTCTCTTTGTAATAAAAGACGACACGAAAATAAACCTTAATTTAGTTGTCCTAATTAAAATGTTCACTATTTGTTATTGTTTCGCGACTAAACTACATAGCTGTCAGTTGACAGAAAATGAGGTCTTATAATGTTAGAAAAAACTATTTCAGAGGTAGCTACACCGGATTTGGAATAGGACCACCACGTCTCATCCCGTGAGTGGCGCAGAAAACGACTAAGGAAATATCAGGAATGGGCAGCAACTACCTATATGAAAATAGGTACAAATAAAACCTACTGCGGTCACCAATTCGCCTGTCAAGCGTGGTGACTATGGTAAATCTCCGTAACCGAAATTACAATTGTCATTGGGGGAGACATAATGTCCAGCAGTGGACGTAGAAGGCTAATGATGACTTAAATATTACTAAGCAAAACGGGAAAATACGCATTAAAACAAAAAACAACATTGCCATAAACAACCCTTTAATGATACTGCTAAAAATGCTTACAATGGGATGAAAAGATTCCAATACTGCGTGAAGTGTTAAATTCACAAACCGGTGTTACAGCCAAATCGACATACAGCCTTTGTAAATATCTGGCTGATCATTATTTTAGAGGCGAAGTAAAAGCGAAATGTAAAAGTAAAAGCCATTTTGCTGATTTGAATTTTATGTTTAATAAGGGTTAGAGAGGTGCGGTAATTTAATAGGGACTAAATTATACAATAGGCGTTTTTGGACCCCATTATCGTTCGGAATTTCCAATCGTGCGTTAGGTATTCTAGCTATTAATTTTATAATACAAAAAAGGACTCCAAACTTGGGATAACTCTCTTTCCAACAAAAAAAAAGAATCATCAAAATCGGTTCATGAGCTCTTCTTTTTTCGAAGTCTGCCCTTTTTTTCGAAGAAGTTAAAAATGCAGGTAGCAGGATTATACCGAATACGCCAATGGAAACCTCTTGGATATTTAAATCCATAACTCTGAAACGAATGTTATGAAATCCCTGAAGTGTAATCTCATTAGGAAGCTTTCACAAAGGTACTGTTGGGGTATGGTTGGCGTATAATGAAAAATCTGACAATGCGGGGGAAACTGTCATCCATCACCATTAAGAGTTTGTGAGATATTACGTAATCACAGAAAAAATATGTATTTTGTTCCTCAAATCGCAATGAAATGATACATAATTATCGAACTTTATACGAAACTTAAAAAGCATCTGGCGAGCCGGTGTTACGGTTGCTACTGAAAGGAAACTAACGTTGTAGTTACGCATAAGCGTAAAGGGAATACTGTCTTGACACTTGGATCATATCTACTCGTAACTTGAAAATCATCAACATCAACAGCTCATATATTATCAATCAAATCGTCAAGTACATAATTTAGTACATTAGTAGTTTTGTCATTTAAGTTTTAAAGGCAACCTTTAAGATTGGTGGCAGTTTTTAAGTTCTAACACATAATGTTCGTACTCAGCTCTTGAAAGAATTTCGGCCATAACAGCTAATGTCCATGGAAACTAGCCAAATATAGAAGATAGCGCACATACAGCTACTCTGTATTCCCTTCTTACATTCCCATGAGACTAGAAATCGATACACTATTGAAGAGGTATCAGGCGCACAATTAAGAGCCAACATTCTTTCCAATGCTCGGATTCGAATCACTGCCAAATTTCAGATTCCAGCAATACGTAACGTCTTGACTGGCCCGGTGACCCATTTGGTGGTGACTCTGCCTTTTACACCGCACAATATATCGGTATGGTGATTAACTTATCAGTATAAGTGCTACTTACTTTGACCGAATCAATGTACTCGTATATGGTGTTCATACTTTATCAAAGTTTCCTTTTTTTTTTTATAGTGGTTCGACATAATGGCTTCCCTACGCCTGATGGAAAGCGAAAGAGAAGCCCAAGTCGCTGTGACAACGGGCAAGTAACTGGTCAGTTACTTGTCAGTTGCCAAAGCCATGCCGGCCCAACCCTAACCCCCCACGAGCTCCGGAAACCCTACTCACCGGCAGAAACACGACCCAGAGGTCATTTGATCTAATAGTTAAGAAGTACTAAAGATGTTAATTCCACAGCGTGGTCAAACAATACTGAGATATTGGCGAGTATTCAAACTGAAGAAGCTAATCCAGTATAATATATGTACGTACATGTCCACTACTGGATTCTCAACTAAGACAATGGACGGAGATTGGACGTCTTCCAGCCGATAATTCAAACGGGGTCAAACTCTTAAAAGTTTTACGCTTCCATACAATTTCCTTTGAAGACGGACGGTAGAACTAAAAAATGACCTCGCAAAAATATTATTTGATGTTCAAAGATTGCTTTTACTGAATAAATGGAATTTGTGACTGACGTTTTGGGTATTGGGATCCGTGGGCTAAATTGACGCAAATCCTCAGCTGTCTTGACTCCAGAATCATATCTATCTATTCTATTTATATAAAAGCCTATACCTTATCATTCTCTTATGCTCAGGTACATACTCAATAAGTGTCTGAGCATAAAAAAATGTAGGCTTTTGTTACGAAACTAGGTTTTATGAGTGATTTTCTCAGTTGTTTGCAGTATTTTCTTTCTGAATACGATAAAATTGCGTTAAGAATCCTCATGTCTTTTTGTAAACGTAAAAATTTTATTAACCACAAAAATCTATGGCTCTATACAAAACAAGGCGAGCCGATACGAAATTGGCGGTGATACACCATCATGCATCGAAAAGCGCGTTAAGGCTTTGATTCTATACTTAATGGGCGATCGTGTCTACCTGTCATCCCAAAGGATTGTCAAAGTAACAGAGTGCACTGCATTTGAGCTCAGGTGTCTTTGGTGTATGTAGTCTTTACGAATATTGAGACTAAGCGTATGCTGAGGAGCTGTTTGCGTAGATTCACTGGGGCAGGGCAGTCAAGGCCACATAGGTGCCCCCGCCGTGGGGTATGGGTCTTAAAACTGATTTAACCCGACAGGGTGAGAGACATCTCATAAGGGGTGTATAAAAGAACCTTGGACACCGCGTTTAGGCAAACATAGCGTAGGACGCCCCGCAACCCGTTGGGCTGATGACATTAGAAGAAATGCTGGCAGTTGCTGGATAGGGGAAGCTCGGGAAAGAATAATGTGGCGCGAATAAAAGGAGGCCTAAGTTCAGCAGTAGACGGACCAAGGCTGTTTGATTGATTGCTTGAAAAGAACCTGTAGGGTTATGGTACACTCGAGCTTGCGCTCCGGTTAGAGGCCCGAGGTAGATGACATAACCCAGTTGTCCCGTACTCAGGGTCCTGGACGTTATGACATTTCCGACAATAAAAAAAGACACAGGCATCCTTCCGCATACTGCGACGCAAGCTACATAGTCTAGTCGCGTCTTTTATTGTCTACGTTGATGATTTGTGTCGTACAAAATGTTTGTTATGTCCTATACAAAATCTGCTATGCCTTACGCTGCGTGACCTGCGCCACTTGCGTTTTAGCATATGTTTAGCCTCGATCTTGGCGAAGACTATATAAACATAAGACACATGTGCGCTAGCTCAAATACAGTACATCATATTACTGTGTGATGCATTGGGTTCTGTATTGCTCTATAGCTGTGTCTGAAATCTGGTGTAAAAACGATTACATTTAAATATTTTTAATCTACTTAAAAACCCAAATTCAATCCAGTTTACGCTAAATTAGGCGCCTGCCTCTTGAACATTAAGCTAACAAAGTGCGTAAAATCCGAAAAGCGGTGCGTGTTGAACTAAACACATTAATTACTGTCATAAGCCGCTGGTGCATTTATGGAGAATTAATTTCTTTGGAGCATGTTTAATTTATTGTATTCCAAGTAAGTTTGATTTATAAGGCTTTTTCTGAAAACGAACTGAATGCAATGAATATTTAATTTAAAATAATTCAAGATTAGTAACTCAAGACATGCCACGCTGGGCCACACAGCGTCATCTAGCCCCAAACTAAGCCCAAGCTACATAGTACTATGGTTACTAGGCAACTGATAAACTTACAGAGATACTTTTTTTGTAAATAAATACATAATATTACATATAGCAAGCACTGTGAGGGCATCGAACCCACGACCATTGGTTCACAAGTGGAAGGCTCCATATACGAGCTATTGGGACGGACAAAAAAAAATTGTAGGAATGATTTACTGCTAGAAAATAAGTACACTTTTTTTTACATTAAACACACATAGTTTTGGACACATTGTGAAAGATGATACCTAAATTATCAGTTTCCGTGACAGTTGTTATCATTAAATAACAAACGTATTTAGGTGATACAATCATTATTAGGTGGATATTTTGCAAATTTACCGCATAATTGCGTAGCAAATTTGCGGAAAAACTCACGAAGGCGGCGTAACGAACTAAATACATCAATTACCGTCGCCGACTCACCGCAATTACGCAAAATTATTCACATTTGACGTTGAAAAGTTATGTTAATTTGACGAAGTTAGGAAATATTCGGCAATCGCAAAACATAAATATATCATTTGACATAGGTATTAAATATCCCAAGATATGCCACACAGCGCCATCTAGTCCCAAATTAAGCTAAAGCTTATAGTATAGGTACCAGACAACTGATAAACATATGTTGATGCAAACAAATGATTTTACTGCGCCGAGAACAACGACCTACGCCTACGACCACTGTGTCAGAGGCAGGGTTCAGTGCCACTGAACCAACCTGGTCACCAGCATAATTCGAATGAAATGTGTGTTTCTTAAAATCTATCAGCTGTAGATCCAGGAAATTGGCGGTGAAACAACCTCGTGCGCCGAAAAGCCCGTTAAGCTGTGTCCTGCGCCTGACCTCTCCGATCGTGTCGGACTGTCGCCCCATCGGATTATGAGAGTGCGGGAACTGAGTGTACACTTATGTCCAACCACATACACGTACCCTAGGTATAATATCTCCAGCGCTTCAATTTTTAGATTTAAGCTGTCAGTCAAATGTAAAACCTACAGTAGGTACTTACCTACCAGATTATTTTCTCCCTTGGCTGAGAGACGCCCAGAACCAAGGCAATTTGGATAAGTTATAACAACGTTAATCACCAGGGCTTTTACTCGTACATCTGATTTTTAAGGGCGGCATTATAAATATACGAAGACTTTATTACATTTGGACATAACAGCAATAACTAAAACGTTTCAAACTTGAACAAAAACATGAGCAAAACACAACAACAAAGATGTGGAATAGACAGACCGCGGAGTTGTGATGTCCAATATCTCGTAAAAGGGCCTTTACTCAGCATTGAACCGTGGCTCGCGTAGCAAGCCACGGCGCTGGTTTGTTGCAAGCCTCATGGCTCCACGGAACAACTCTAAAACCATCGTTAATAAATAGTTATGATAGTGAAAGGATAATACATCGGAAAAGTTAGTATACTCTGACTTCATGATTCAGGTAAACCGGAAAGCTCCTGAGTAGATTTCCTCGTGATCTTTACTTTACCAAGCAATTAGTAAAGATGTGCATATAAGTTTAAGTATAACATCTTGTAGGCAGAGGATAGATGTGAACCCCTTGAAAAAATGCCAAGGTCCTGTCTGCGTGTTATTTTTACCTTTCCTCCATTACTTCTTTCTGGCCGGTCGAAATTGTGTTCAGCCCAATAATGTCGGCAAGGCGTGACAAAGGTTCGTCTGTTGTATTGCGAATTAATGCGGTAACGGCAAAACGTATTTGTGGGGCCCTACTAAATCAATTTATTACATTTTGATGTGTAATAACGTCTTGACGAGGGCCGTTTGAACAATGATTACGGTTAGATAAGAATTTCGGTCGGATAACCTTGTGACTGAGAAACTTATAGATTGGAATGTTAGGCAGATCCTATCATGTATTGCCTAAATATAGAAGTTTCAAGGCTCGTATTCAATGTGAGGTGAATATCAACATATGTGATAATGATGATAATCATCATCAATAAAATAAAACGTCTTCCAATGAAGATGTCGGGCGACTTGTTGCGTGGACAATTTGCTTGGAATCCGATGACGACTTGAAATCTCATCATCATCATCAGCCTAGTCCACTGCTGGACATTGGTCTCTCCAGTTGTTCGCTACTTAGGGCAAACATCTGGAGGATATACCCATAATCGCCACGACGCTGGGCAGGCGGGTTGGCGATCGCAGGGTGTAGCTTCTCGCTCCGATGACGCTGCTGCCCGTCATCGGTCTGAGGTATTAAGCTACGCCTTCAATTGTGATGGCTAAACCGCCACCAATCAATTGCCAGCGCCTCGTTTGTTATTCGGCAGGATACTCCACGAGCAGGAGAGGTTGGCTTGGAGTGACATGATGATAGGCCGCTCCCTTACATACCTCACATCACATCACTTAAAACCTGTTTACCAGAAAATCACTTTAACTTTGTTAATATCTGTCAACATTTTTTTATTTTGTCAGACATCGTACGATTCTAGTAATATAATACTGATGAATAAAATGGTTGTAAGGCAAGATATTGGCTAAGTAAGCCCATATCTCCTTTCATTAACTTGGCTTTCGTTGAAAAAGAGTAGATACTAGTTATCATGTTTCTTTCAGTTTCATCTTGAAATGAGCTACCTTTAGAAATTAAAGGTACATATTACTTTCATTTGTGGTACATAATTTATTAGTGCGTAAAAAGAGTCATTAAGACACACGTCTGGAAATTTAAGTATATATTTATGGTACCTTTGCTATACTCATAACGCAAATGCTAAAGCTATGGGACCAGAGCAATGTACAATTATTGTATCATGCATTGGTTCTAAACCCTGAGTACTACATTGCTCTGGTCCCATAGCTTAAGCATTTGCGTATTATAACTGAAACTGATTCATCCAAGTGAACAAAGAGCTTTTAGCTTTTTTTAAAGATCTAAGCAAGACTGAAATATTTTAAACAGACGTATAGATTTATAACTTACCTCATTGTGTAGTAGCAAATTTAATATAAGTAGAATTGAACTATTCAAGCGCATATTATAGTAACATACAATCTAAATGGAACAATTTTTAATTGTTATAGAACTGAATTCGGTATCTATCGTAAATTCCGTACAATGATAAATTCTCCGTACATAAATTTTACATCTGGCTGACAGAGTAAATATAAGACCAGTTGCAATATGAATACGAATTCTCGAAAGCAAACAAAGGTACGTAATATACGTACTGGCTACCCGGCATGAAATGGTAAGCAAAAAGGCAAAAAAATACGTGAATGGCTTTGAATTGTTTCAAGCTATTCAATGTCGGTTCCAATTTTGGTTTTGATTTAGCCTCAGAGCTTATGCAATAATCTGAAACGCAGAAAACTAAAATTAAGTTTTGATTATGCATTTGTTTGCTGTAATTAGGTAATGCCTAATAGGTATAAACTTTACAGAAACAGAATTAGGAAATAATTATCTATTGTTTCAATGAAAAACCATTACATTTGCTTTATTGATGGAAATATAGAGGAAAATATAATATGACTTCGGTACAAAAAATTAAAAGTTCAAAGAGACACCAAATATGTAGGAACTGTCCATAAAAAGTGTTTAATTCAAGTGCGTGATCATGTATTACTTATTTTATTACAAGAATACAACAGATTAATAACTTATTTAGTGTACCTACATTACCTACATTTAATTTCCTTTAAGCAATTCCACATTTGCATATTCACATCTCATTCATTTAATGCAGTAAATATCATCATTCCGTATTTAAAATCAATACATCTACTGCAAGTTACATAATTAATGTAGCTAATGGTGTGGCGTAACGACTCATTAGGACTTGCAGCAGATATTATTGATAGTAAGCACAAAATACATCAATGTATCTCGTGATCAATACGAAAGCCATTTGCTATTTGGCAGCAGAAATTTCTCGGAAGCGCGGTGAGAGTGCTTTCATCACTTGGCGAAGATTACTCCGTCTTTGATGCCTTTCATTGTCAGATTCCAAGCTGACTTGCGTATACCGACCTGGAAATATATCTATCTAGCTGCTACAATCGTAACAAATGTGCATTGTGCAACTAAGAACCCTTTACTATTGAAAGAAAATGAAATTGTGCCATTATATCTACTATTTTATATAAATAGTATTATTACATAGTGGGATTAGTGTAGAAAATTGGTTTTGTGCTCTAAAGTTCAGTCAAGAGATGAACACATAGAATCAATGAAATAAACCGACTTTACCCAATGACGACTTGAAACCTGGTGAAGGGAAGTCTAAGGGTGTTTCCAGACCAATAGTTCGAATGTTGATCGATGGCATCGGTCCATGGAAGAATGAACTGGTCGACGTCGATCGGTAGTTTCCTCCATACTGATCATTATCGATCCACGTCAATCAATTTATTCATAGATCGATCGACGTTCGATCGATTGGTCTGGTAACTATCTAAGCAAGGTTAGGCAAGCAAGTTAAAGGTTTATCACGCTGTCTACTATGGTATTTGTTTATTTATGGTCATAATCTTAACTAACGGCAACGTACCTGTGACTCCCCTGGTGTTGCGGTGTCTATGGGCTGAAGTGATCACTTACCATCAGGTGACCTTCAGGCCCGTTTGCCCCCTATTCCATAAAAAAAAAAATAAGCAAAAAAATCGCTTTTGACAATTTGGTTTCAAATTAGGAATCAACCGTTTCCGCAGTAGCACAGTCTTTAAAGTAATTTTGTATTTTATACTATAACCAGACACACATGTTAAACCGGTAATATCCCTCACGTCTCCCCATTTCAGGGCGAGGATTGAAAACTAAATTATATACAAAAGCAACCTAAAACTTTTTAACAAACAAATGTCCAAAATCCAATAGCAAAATCTTTTCAAGCAAATTTCATTTTGTATTCAGAATGACTCTCTCAGGTGGATTGATATTAAAATTCACAATTCGTTGTTGCGGTTTAACACAGAAATGAATACTGAACAGGAGAATGAAAAACATGTATCTACGAGCAATAGCAACAACGTGATGCTTAGGCGATAAATTCCAGTACAGATAGGATCGACCCGAACAATATCTATGCCAGCCAGCAAAGCGGCTTAAAAATTACATAATAAAATATACTGATCGGTTTGTTTCAACAAATAAATAAATAACCATTAGACAACTCGAATCAACTACTATATATAAAACACCAAGGTTTTTAAAGTCCAGATGATGACGTCTTTAAGCTCCGATAAATTTAGATTCGTCCATTTCCTAAAACGTAGTGCCTCTCCTCACTTTCAGGCTAAGACGTAGAGAGACGATTTGTGCAAGAAGCCCATGATCGAAGTTAGTGATGAACACTACTACTACCACTCGGGAACCTTCAAGGAACAAGCGTACTCTTATTTAAAAGGCCGGCTGCGACCCTCTAAAGCCTAACTCAAACGAGTTCTAACTCGTTTCAGTTGCGGGTGTTCATGATTGGTGTTGACTGCTTACCATAAGACATCATATTTGCTCGTTTTCCGCCTCTTGCATAAAAAAAGAACAATTGGTGACACCCATGTTGCAGTGGCCTGCAAGGGGTACTTAGTTTAGTTCACAAGTGTGTGTGTGTTCACAAACATGTGTTAATGAATAAGTGTTAACTTTTCATTATTCAATTCGATTATCGATGGGATGACAGTTCGACGAGATACGAGGAAACCCAAGTGCAGACACAACGGTTTAATGTGATGCAAAGTTATGGGTGTATTGGTACATCACCATTATCCTACTACGAGTATATAGCTATACAAAGAACTACGAGTACCTATATTGTCATATCCTTTTCAAATCTAACTTTAATAAATACTAAACCATCAGTTTGCGCCGATGTCAAAACCCTTGTAACATAATTACCAAATCAAAACCAACAATTCTAGAAGGGCATCATAAATTAAAAAAGGTAAGTACCACAAAATTGGGAACCTCTTCATATTTTTTGAGGCGGTTAAAAATATAACCGACCCGCTTGTCAAAACAGTCCTCGCCGCATTACCTTTGGGTGTTTTCTTAGCGAATGGTTTACGAGAGATTTATTTAGGCTGGTTAAAATTTTAATTTGACCGCGGAGTAAAGTACACAAAGCCGTAAAGAGCAGTCGGGCAGGCGAAGTGAGTGTTAGGTGCTCGAGGTCGACTGGGCGCTGTCAAGTCAATGGGATTTGAAACTCACTTACTTTGTAAAGACCAAACCCGTGATCAAAGTAATTTAGGGGTTTGGGGTGGAATATGGCGGCGTATGTATGTTGTTATGTGGATTTAACACGAGTTAAGAAAGTAGGAAAATGAAACTCATTTAACAATGGCTCATTGTGTTCACACAGATCGCCAGGTTACAGAAAAAAAAACAGAAATTAGGAAGTATTGTGTAGCAATTAAAAACGCAGAACAAAGAATTTATTAGTCGCTTGACTTAGCAAGACTTTGCAGAGGTGGGTTTCAGTAAGTATTTCTCATTCTTCAAGTTATGTGAATCCTAATCACTAAGCTCAACGATACAAGTAGGAACAAAATTTTCCTTTTTCCTTTTAATACCAACTTTAATTGCTCACGTAAAGTTATTTTAATATGAGTATTTTAAATTATTTATCAATAGTAAAACCATTTATCAAGTAGGCATTAATTAAACTAAAAATAGACCTTCGATCACCCCACGATTGAACAGAAACACGAAAAAATACTTTACAAAGCTCGCACTCAGATCTAAGGCAAATAGAAAAACAGGCATAATGGGAAATTTATTTGCTTCAATTTGGTTTTATTGGCTAATTCATTGGCGGTGGATAGCTGCCAGCGTCGCTCCTACAGGAATTTTTGGTAAATCCCTGACGTACGACCCGCCGTAACTCTCACTTTGTGTTAGAACGGATTTTTATTACGCCTCGTTTTACATATAAATAGATCTGAGGGATGCCCCTTTAGTGCCAGTAAAGAACTAAACGTTGATGCACTTACCCGTTTAATCACTGGGATGAGTTATGTTTAATTCATGCAGCAGTTTATGTTGGAATGGCTGTTTTTGTATAATGGCGTGGTATAGTAACTCCAAATTGCCTGATGGTTAGCAAGATTAGGAGTGTACTTCAGTATACAAAAGGCGGACTTAATGCCATGCATTTTCTAATAAATAAATTTAATTAATCCCCGTAACAAGATCACTTCAACCTATCCGTACAAAAAGATTTGCGGATTCCTTCTTGCAGTTAACGCCTAAAATGGAATGGAATTCTCTGCCCACTGACGTCTGAACGTTACAACTTAGAAATTTTTAACATCAGCTGGTGTGATTGTGGTTAAAAGTTTTTAGAATCATTACATAGTATAAAATAAAGTCGCTTTGGTTTTCAGTCTGTCCCTATGTAGGTATGCTTATATCTTTAAAACCACGCCACGGATTATGATGCGATTTCTTTTGATAGATAGAGAGATTCAAGAGGAAGGTTTATGAATATAATATTATGCATACTTATAGTACTGCGCCCGATCAAAGCCGGAGCGGGGCGCTAGTTAAATATAAATGAAACACGCCAATTGAATGCACAGTTAGCCTAGAAGTGGCCACTGGTATTGATCTCGAAGCTACCACGTCATTGCATCTGAAGCCAGTATTATTGGCGCGAACTAATTTATTTACCCAACGACTAACAATGACTGTACTTCAAAGCAAAAGTGCGATGCCCGGAACCAGTCAATTTGCGACATCCGCTGGGCTATTAATAGTATAATTGTGTTGTTACTTTAGAAGATCTTGACTAAACTTATGTATAGAACAAGCATGTTCTCATGTTTACTATGTAATTATGTATGGGCAAAGACCAATGTAATGAACGGTCAACCTTATGTTCAAACTAAACAAGTCATTGGCAATTTTCACCGGTTTTTTTTTGCGGTACAATCGTCGAAATTCTCGTGAAACAGCTGTGATTGATTTGGTTACTTGCCCGTTGCCGCAGTGACTTGGGCTTATTTTACGCTTTCCATGAGTTGCTGGAAACCACAATGTCGTGCTGAGATACGAAAGTTATTCAATTGACAATCACATTGGCATCAGTAATTACTAAAATTAAATATCATTTTCGTACTTGTGTATTAAAATAAGTATGTGTAACTTTCGAGAGATCATCCCAATAACACATTATTATGAATTCCCAAACAGCGCACTAGAACCCCACCTTTGAAAATTACCAAACCGCAAACGGACCGCAGAATGCTCAAGTTACCCCCAAAGGAAGTTATGGTCGAGAAAGCTTTGATAAGAAATAAAGTTTCGCAGTGTTGTTAATCTTGTGGTGGCCGCTTTTATACAAAGTTTTGGTACCTACACGTTGCCGTTGTCAAAACTAATTTATGGTATTTTAAAGATTGACTCATGGGGGCTCGCTTGAAAGGAAAAGGTAACCCTTTTCAGTTTGTTGTCTGTCTACCTGTCACGGCTGGGTTTAGTAATTCTCAGGGGTATATCTAGATATAGAATTAAGAAGTATAATAAATCTGTAGAGAGGTCAAATCTGAACATGAAATATATTTTCAAAATAACTATCAGGGGGTGATTGATACTGATGCCAAAAATTCAATCAGTTAAATTTTTGTCTCTGTCTATATGTATTGCTAGAGGTCTAACTTAAAATTTTGGTACCATTTTATATAAGTCCGTTATGTTTGAAACCCGATCTGGTATTCAGGCAAAACTGCAAGCAAAAAGGCGTAACAAGTTAAAGAAAGACTGTTTTAAATGAAACACAAAAACATACCTGCCATGATACATTAATAGGTATTGTTTCTTACCCGATACAAGAGGCGTACGAAATCAAAATACAATGCCTCAGCCAACAAAGCAATAATAAACGATTTAAGACGATGCGCACCTCACTAATTCATACAGAGCTACGTACATAAACAACACATGAATGTTCCACCAATTTACTCTGATATTCCTCGGCGCCCTCTCCACATCACTTTCGTATACAGAGAGTGGATGAAATATTAGATTCGGGGGATCTCACTTTGATGGTTTGCATACGAAGGTGTGCAAGTAAAATTATTTACGAAGGTTCAGATACCATATTAGTTCTTGGAGCGAGAGCGAGGAGCTCTTTGTGTCAAGGAAATTGCGTCACGTGGCATGAATCGTCCTGTTAGCGATGGTACACGAATAATATTAGACATTCAATTTTCTTTTACATGGTTTTCTTGTTAATATTAAGGTAGTCATACAATGTAATATAGTTTTTGCGTTTACCTAGTTGCGTTCTGGAACTACTGGTTTATTATCTTTTGTAGGTGTATAGCACAATATAGTACCCTATCACCGGGTGGTTTGAAGGGCAAATACAGGCGAGCACATCTGACCGAATATCTGCTAGAGCGACCAATCTCCAAGGAGACCAATATCTATGCTTTCCGATGCATGTATCACTAACAGAATACGATATTTAATACTAGTATATTGACTAATACAGTTTAAACATTATTTAATTAAACATCATTTCGCTCCAAGCCAACCTCACCCGCCCGTGGTGCATCCTGCCGAATAACAAAAGAGGCGCTGGCAACCGACTGGTGACGGTTTAACCATCACAATTGCAGGCGTAACTAAATACCACAGGCCGATGACGGGCAACAGCGTCACCGGAGGGAGGAGCTACGCCCTGCGATTGCAAAACCCGCCTGCCCAGCGTGGCGATTATGTGTACAACCTCCAGGTGATTGCCGAAATTGGCGAACATCTGGAGAGACCTGTGTACAACAGTGGACTGTGATAGGATGATGATGATGATGTTATTTATAACTTCAAAAGTTTATGTAGAATTGAGAACCGCCGATCTGTCAGATTACATCGGGAGATAACTGAGTAGGTCCAGAACGCCTAGACACATCGGCCTCCAGAGGAATTATTGTATTGTTTTGACGTTTGCCGTTTTGGACACGGCTTACCGACATTGTTCATCAACCGAGGTATAACCCTCTCAATATTTGAAAGTAAACATTATGTAGGTTTGTGAGTAACGTATTAAGTAAGTAATATTAAGTAGTAAGTAAAGTATTAAGCAGGTATACCTGCGTGCCGCCCTCGCTTCGCTTCGGGTATTTCAAATAAACATTTCATTGGCGTTTTAATAAGGACCCCTAATCTGTTCTAGCAATAAATAGGTATAGCCAATGTTTTTAGGGTGAAAGTAGCTTCCCAATGGGGTAAGAACTTTAGAAATCGGCACAGGTGCTTTTGAGTTTATTTACACAAAAACACAAATTTATCTTTCGTCTTTATAATATTAGTGTACTTAGATTTAACAATTCTTACGACCGTATTCACAAACGTCACTACGCGTCGCTCGAACGCACAGGCACTCAAAAAGCTATAGGAATTTGGGCACTGTGCGTCCATGCGTCGCATAGTAACGTTTGTGAATAAGGCAGTTAGTTTTATCTGTATAAAACTAACTGCCTTATTCACAAACGTTCACGATGTCTGTACATCAGCATCGAAGTCGACGTCGAGTGCACTGAGGGACTACCTTAAAAGTAGTAGGTATACGTTTTCATTCTCGTAGTTCGATTTATCTTGATAAGTAATAACATCAGTTTTCATTAATGGCACCGATTGGTTGGACGTTTCCAGTTCCGTAGAAGATTTACTGTTATTTACGACGAAAACTGGTTTACTTCTATTCTCTCTGTTAGAATTTAGTTCATTTAATTTACGACTGATTGTTATTTAAAATTAAAATTCTATTTAATAATTTTTATCTTTATTGTACATAGAATATTGTACAAAAGGCGGATTTAGTACCACGTAGGCATTATCTATCAGTCAACATTGAACTAAGCAGAAACTGCGAACACGTAGTGTTACAAAAATGACCCAAAACATAACAAAAATTATACTGATTGATATTTTGACGAAATAAGCCAATGTAGGTATTGTAAAAGGACCAATAGGTGATTAGTCGGATTCAATAATAGGATAGGTCTTACTATAATCTCGTGCTTCGTATCAATATGCTATTGACTGTATTATCTATGAAAGAGATAAGTTCTTAGTACCGAAGCTAGCACACAAATTCAAAAGTATTACCAAGTATTAACGTTCAAAAGCTATATCCCGAAGTCCATTGTTCAATTATTGTACCTTATTAAATGAATATAAGAATATATTATTATCTATTTTTTCTGTTAACAATACAAATCCACAGAATAGGAAAAAGCGGTCATTTTCTTTAAAGGGTCTCTGAAATGCCTGAAGCTGAAATACAAGTACCTTCTCGTAAATCGATTTCCTTTCAATGTTTACCTTCCGTCCGGGGTCGCGGGTTCGATTTCCGCGGAGAGATAAACATCCGTTGAACTGTTTCATGCTCGATCAGTCGATCACCTACAGGATGGATTGTAGAAATTGTTGTTTTACTAAAACTGGTTGTGTTGTAAAAAAAACTTTATATAGCTAATACTGCTGAAGGAAGAATGACGGGTTGGCCTTAATTTTGTATTATCTCAATGTATTTATGGGTATTTTTATATTTATATAATATTAGCAAGAAATTGGACGTCAAAATCTAATTGTAGAAACCATTTTAAATGTTGACGCTCATTATGAAGTGGGCACCATTATTATTATGTGCTAGTAAATACTAAAATATTATCATTTCAAATGTTACAAACATGTTTGAAGCGTAGGTACATTTCCCACATTATCCTCATAATAGGGAGAAATAAACAAAAAATCTTTAGAAGGACTTAATGCGCCAAGCATAAACGGTAACCAGATTTTCAATCATCACTTAAAAGATATAAGACTTAAAACAGTGTGTCCTCTGAACGAATGAATAAAATATGTCCTTATGACACAAATAGATGAAATCAAAGGAGAAAATGTCATCGGTTACGATTGGGTTACCAAAGCACGTATTCCCGCATTGAATGATTGAACATGCCTGTATCGTATTGACATGTTATTATTTTACATAAAGCACTTCTTCGTCATTCTACTTTCTTTTGATGGTCTCCATTTTGCATTGTGTTTTATCGCCGAAAAGATAATTCACAAATGTCAGGGACTGAACTATTAATTACGTTCATAAAAACCTGATAGCTCAGCGTTTTCGTCGACTACAATTAATTTAGCGCTAATATCTTCGTAATTAAGCGACATTTTTAACAAAATCGGAGGAAGATTTAACGATCCAAGTTAAGGTTGGATTTGGCTCCGATAAAAATGGGCAGCCATTTTTAATTATGAATCGGCCGCGCCATTGTCGGCGGAACGTGTAACTGTAAGCGCTACGTAAAGCTATAGATAGCTATATTTATAAATGTGGAGCATATTGTTATGTTAGAGCCTTATACTACATGTAGTCATTTGGAGCTAACGCATTTTGCTTTTTATGACTGAGGAGGCTAACAGAATTTAGGAGTGTTTAGTGATGTAGCAAAAAAAGCGCGAAGATTGTGGTTGTGTTATGAATTATTGAAACTTATTTACATTTAGATGGACATACATATCTACTCGATACGATACTATAATGAACACAGTAAAAATTTACTTATGAGCATGTTGTACAATACAAAATTAATGCCTCATTAAAAAAAACGATGACACCTGCAACGGCAAGTATGTAAAGAAGTAATATTTTATGTAATTATAAGGCAAATCATGATTAAAGGGTTTAAAGGTTGCAGCATTGTAGCACTTTCGTTAGATAATAATCAATCCAATACAAATTACATTTGACTTTGATTATACAGTTTTTAAACCTCTATTCTTTAGTCATGTGAATGACTGTATTAGATAGTATTTAATTTTAATTGCGTAATTTTTTCCTTATATCCTATTTATAAACAGCTGTATGTATTTATCAAAAAGAAGAACATTATTTTTCATAAATAACTTTGTCAAAATTTGCCATTGTTCAACATTTCAAGTCGAGGAAAGGAACCCCTTTCTTTTACTGTCGTTTGCATAAAACATTTTTCAAACGAATATAAAAAAATAGTCATTAATTTTCGTCCCGAATTACCATAAGCTTTTGTTCTGAGCATCTGAAAGACTTCCCTTAAACGACTCCTTCATTTTAAAACGGTGACTTACGCACTTCTCCGCCGCACCGTAACTAAGGGAAGTACTAAGTATGTACTTGAGTGTGTCTGACCACCCCGCCATTTTGTGCCGGTCTCACATTTCAAGGGTCTTTGTTTTTAGTTTTATTATAATAACCCGAAGGAAAATAACGTCACTTACTACATTAAGTTGTAAATTTTATATGTTTGTTTTCAAAAGATGTTTTGTGATGTTTTCAAGGATGTGAAATTGAGGTAAAAAATTGTATTTTAAAATATATTTTGTAATGAATTTCAACAATATAGTCGTAACTCAGTTGTTTACAATTTGATGGTTTGTTTGGAGGACGATACCGTCTATTAATACACATCGAATCTATAAAAATCTGTCAAAACTTCCCAAAAAATTTTAATTGACCATTATATCTATTGGAGTCTAAAGAGTAATAAAGAGGACGCATAATATTGTTTTTTTGACAGATTTGGGTATCTTCAAGCCTGATCTTGTGTACATAGTAAATTTACACGACTAACGACAGTGCTGTGATTACAAAGATTAATAAAAAATAACCCTAAAAATAATCTTCGTAATTATTGTATTTCACACCAAAACGTTCCGGGTAAAATTTCTAAACCTGTTTTGTAATTAACTTACGAATATTTAATCCTATGCAAATGTTGACAGTTGGAATTGCTTCAGCGATATCAACTGTTGGTTTACATTATTTTTAGCGACTACATAAAGAAGTTAGGGTCTACCTTAAAAAAAATAATTTTAGTAATTACATTAGGTACCTTCATTTCTTTTAGTGTTTTGTTTTTTGTAATTTATGGTGTACAAATGTTAGTCATTTAGGTAGGTAGCTGGCTTAAATTTTGCAACTGGAATTCGCAACTAAATAAATTGCTATGCAGGTAGTATTTATTGGCGTTATTAACCCGCGACGGAAAAAGAGGGGTGTTTAAAAATAGCTGTTATAATTGAATAATCATTAATGACGATCTGAAAGGTCAATTAATACCCCTGAGCTTCCTATTATAACAAACTTACAATGTGGTTATCGGATCAGTGCTTGTAACGAATTCTACTTTTGTATGTACGACAACGGGCAGCTAAACTTTTTAGTCACCGATAGAATGTTCACGACTAAACGGTTACATAGAAGGGAACGTGTTTTTTCCCGAATTTTCAACAGAAATCTCACTCCGTGCTGTCGATTTTGAGAGACCCGAAAAATATCCGAAAAGCTTCAACGCAATATCGTCTGAGTGCATAAAGCGAACAAAGTTGCGTCCTCTTGTTAAAACTCTCTCGAAATTTCTCAGCAAAATTATTCAGAGCTTAAGTATTGGCGGTTTCCTTTGCGTTGAGATGCAAAAAGAGGGAAGCGAGCTATATAGTATGTCAGCAGCAATAATGTTTATTTAATATTGGACCGTATGGCGTCGGTTTAGGGTTCAATTGTAAACAGGGGTCGGTGTTTGCGGCCCGTGCTCTATCTTGGCCAATCGCGTGCGGTCTGGCAGGAAGCCCTTCGAGCTATCGGGAAGGAATCTCTCGGGAGGACTCTTGTGTATTCCTGTTAAATATACGTGAATCATTTTTATGTTTACCTTATACTCTTATTTTAAAGATATTGCGGCAGGTCCTTTATGTATATTGTCATACAATTTAGGTCTATTTTGATATTTTTTATTATACCTACGTTTTAGTTGTGTTACATATCATTAAAATATATTTTAGAGAACATTTTTCACAAGATGGCTGCGTTTAATTAGTTTGATTGGGCAAGTTCTTCTATATTTATGTCAACGTATCAAGTTTAGCTGAAAACGTAGTTTATTTATTCATCTGTGACGTAGTACAGCATAGTGGCCTCCCGTCGATTGATGGAAAGTGAAAGAGGCCCAAGTCATTGCGGCAAATGACGAGTAACCAATTCAATAACTTGTCAGTTGCCATGCTGGCCTGCAGGATGAATGTCAATATTATCTTTATAAAGTATTACCTACTCATTAAATCTACGACTCATTAATATTGCCGTGATTATGAAAAAAATCTAAAAATGCAAAATTGAAGGAATCTTTGTCCTTATTTCTCTTCACAGTATTGAATAATAATGCTTTTGTTTATTTTACATTATTGCATTCAGTATACATTGTTTAAAATAATTATCGAACGTCAGTACAAGGATATCATAGTTCTGCTACCGAAATTCAAAGTTTTGTTGAGCCAAAACCCAGTTATCGGAATAACGATGCTACGTGGATAGCCAGATTATTCTAGGCCACAAACCTTTGTAGGCGAGCACATGCTTACCGAACAAGAAACCGAGATAGCTAACAGTTTACGATGGCCTCTACAGCAGACCTTTGAGTTTACGGCTTGTTATGCTAAACATTTTCAGTGAAACGTACTTTTTATACGTTTACGTAACTATATTTTGGCGTAAATATTGCTATATTTTCCGTGAAACGAGTTTGTGTGTTTTGTGAGCAATATGTACTTAGTGTTTACCCTAAATATTGTTTATCAGTAAAGTTATGAAAGTGTTTGCTATTTCTTGAGCATTATTATCTAGATAAGTATGGTATTAGATAATTCAACTTTTGTTTTGTTGTAACTTCCAAACCATGTCTGGCTAATAACCAACAGTAGCTGATATGAAGTACTGACAAGGTAACACTTATCCAATCTGTCTGTCTACATCTCAGACTTGTACTGTGGAATTATATAGAGCGCTTTTTCTTGTTATCTTTGACTATAAGAACAATTGAATACCAATCTACCTACGTTTTTATTACTAAATAAATATTGATTATAATATGTTGGTTAAACTTTCTTTAAAGCAAAAGCCACACTTAGAATTAATTTTTAATTTGTTATCATAAGTTCATATCTACTTAAAAGCTTTTTTATAAAACAAAAGCTGCCAAAGCTGCAAGCCAAGTTTCACTAAAGATTCATCTGCTAACCACAGAAACTAATTTGTGCATAAACTATAAAAAAACAGAAGCATCTTTTGAAAGAATCAAAGGAAATCATTTACCAAAGCTAGTTAAAGTATGAAAACATATGAACACACTATTTATGCACTTCATTGAAATAGCTCTAATTTAAAATAACCTTAGAACTCTTCACAAGTTAGCATATTTCCTCACAATACCAGAACACAACGGCTATAAGGCTACAAACATCATAACCATTATGAATAGACTTGACTTATATGATCATGTAAAAGTGATTTAAAACGTACCTAAATCATTCTTTTACCTAGGTAGAACTTTCCATATTATATCTGAGGCTTATTATATATTTATGTCTGGACGATCGCTCTAAGGCATCCCCTAAACAAACAATTTCCTAGAATCCCTAGCTGACTTTGCTACCGTTAAGAGAATATCTGTTCGATGCTAAAGTTTGGCCCGTATCGAGGCAAATTGAATTTTCATACTTATGCTATGTAGAGAGTTTTGAATAACAATAGATATAATGTTATATAGAAGATAAGTTGTTATGCATGATAAAATTCCCCTTTAAAGTAAGTGATCATAACAATGGAATAGGAACTCGTAAATTGCAAACGATCGCAATTCTGAAGATGCTTCTTAATAATGTTTTACGCATTTTATTACAGGATCTTATTGTGGCTTGAGAAAATTGTAAGTGTTACCCAGTATTTTATGATAGCTACGTATATTAGTGTGGGTATTACGTATAAATATCGTCCTATATATTGCTTTAAACTTACATTTGTATACTGGTGTTCTCGTGGTTACGTTCTAAGCTGTATACTTCGGGACCAAAGGTACCGCTACGATTATGAACCATCTGGTTGTCACTGCTGGTCATCACCATCTTTATCAGCCTATCGCTGACGACTACTGAAGATAGGCCTCTCCAGTCGTTCGCCACCTTAGACGTACACCTGAAGGATTTACCCACAATCGTCACGGCGCCGGGCAGGCGGGTTGGCGATCGCAGGGCGTAGCTTTTCCCTCATGTGACGCCGCTTGCCGACATCGGCTTGCAGTATTTACTTACTTAGATACTTTGTAAATAAATAGACATTATACATAGCAAATACATAGACTAATACAAACAGACATGTTCGCCCGCGCATATCCAATCCTGTAATATGCTCCAAATAAAATGATTCCATCACATTTATTTATATTTCATTTCAAACACTCTGCCGTATTATACAAATGAGTGAGAACAAGGTGAAGGGTCCATTAGCGACCGTATTTTTAAATGGCCTAATATTAATTCCGATCACGGCGCAACAGAGAGAGTGAGGCGTGAAATTCAATAAATGTTGTGTAACAAACGACTCCAAGACGCGGTGGCGATGGAACGACTTGTTGAGCACCTACCTACCTCCCCCCACCCCCTACCTCTTGACTCGTACAACTAAGTGCTAGATGGTATTGTGACACGTTTCTTTGGAGCCAGCTTTTTGCTAACTCAAAGTGTTTGTCTCCAGTCACGGATAGCTGTAAAGATATAGACATGGTAAATATAACAACCATCCTCTCTTAAAGTTTATTTATACAATCTCAGCTATCCAGAGAATAATGACCCCGATATTTACGAGAAAACATTTCATCTATAAATAGAGCATAATTATGCTAAGCTTTTGAAGTTTCTAATGATTTCATCTCGCACTAAAATTATGGACTGTTTGTATTCTGTGTGGCATGCCGTTGATAGATCATTAAAGAAACAACGGTAAAATTTTTTTTTTTAGCTAAGCCCAAAATTTTGTAAACAAACTTATGAAGCATTCCTTATTATCCCAATTATAAAGGACGTCGACGTTACATTTGAGGAACTTATATTTAGAAATAATTATATATTGATATCATAATTTATACATTTCGAATATGAAATATTAATCCTGTTACTGTCACTGTCCAGGTTTAAGTACTCGTAGGTCTTTTCACTACAAAACTAGAAGCCACTTCGCTTTGTTCCAATTTAAATTATCTCCACCAATAAAAGGAAAATGAACAATTTAAAACTCAAAGACAAACATTTCTCCGCTAAAAGTTTAAAACAAATGGCAATGATGTAATGAAATTTAGTCTCGTTACCGGGCTGAGAAGTTTTCATCTTTAATTTGTTATTACAAAAATAAACAACCTAGGGTGGCTGACTACAAATAACTTGAGTAGTTCAAGTTTCGTGAGTAAAATTTCTTAGTAAAATTTAAATCTGAATAATATTTCTTGAACAGCTTAATGCATATATTTACTCTTTCATAATAAAAGCTTTTAATTTAACAACACTACAGTATTGTCTTTGATGTTACAAACTAAATAACTCGCTTTGAGTTTTCGTATAGTTTCAACAAATTCGTAGTAAAATTTCGATCGAAAGTCTTACTTAATAATAGACCTGAAGATGTTTAAGACGACTTCTTCATGTAACTAAGATCCCATCTGATAGGTGGATAATACCTATCGGTCAAGATTTTGTTTGGCGAGCATGCTTCCATAGGTTTCAACATAATTTATAACAGCAGGCGATTGTGGTAAAACGTAAACCCTTTACAATGAATTAAATACTGAATGAAATAAATTCGAATATTTATTCACAGGCCCATCAAACACAGAAAGGCAAACAAGATGTTAATAAATATTTGTTTAAAATCTATCTGCAAAACTGAAGCGGTTTCTATTGTGAAGTCAAAATAATATTTTGATGGTAATAATGCTATCCGAGTGGCTGAGTTCTTAGCCTCATTTTAATTATTACTAACGTTGCGAAAACAATAAGAACATTGTACGATCGTAATATTGCATACATTCTCGGAAATGTTGATAAAGCTATGTGCAAGCGTTATGCGTAAATGCGTAATCTTTCCGTGTAAGCGGCCACAATCTGAGATTGTAGGAATGCTCACTTATTTACGGGTTCCGAAGTAACGTGATACATTCACTCGCGTGAATTTTAAAGCGTACTGCACGCGAACACGCAGGCGGAATGCGTAAGCGAGTTACGAGCGTACGATATTTATCGTCACGTAATTTCATTGGTACGTGCCGCTAGGGGCGGGCTTGTCGCGATTTTCAGTGCGGTAGGGCTTTGTTATCGATAACGGTGTATCTATGAAGTTTATTCCCACGCGTGTTATTTTTTTTGTAACAACCGGCGCATGTATGTTTTTCGTGTTATTTTCTGCGTACTTAAATGGGTATAAATGTACGGTATTATCATACTTAAATGCTTATTTTACATAAAATAAGTATTTTGCGGGTTGCGTCACTACCCACTGAATTTTTCATTAAGAATAGAACCATTTAAACTTGATCAAAAAAGATATATAATAAGTAAATAAACAGGGAATGAAAAGGGCGGGTAACTTACTAAAGTAAATGATAAAACATAAGGTTACTGATAGTGATACATAACGCTACAATATTCATTTATTTTAGGCCTTACTAGAGTACCTGGATGTATACCAAGCTGATAGAGCTACATAACTGTAACTGCGGTGAGTCGGAGGACCTACATTTTCAAGTAACGCCTCGATGAGTTCACCTCAACCTCCACGCGAAATAAATTACCTACCACCACGATGCTCTGACGATTGCGCGAAGTTAATATTACTTATGAAAGAACGGTGAAAAAGTATGTACCCGTATTATTATATTACCTGACTGAAATTCAAAAGACCTGCTAACGATGACGAACTTTTACCTTTAACCTTTACTAAAAATCTCAAACCAATATCCACTTTGAGTCCATAAAGTAAGTGTAACTTTTGAAACGCGTTTCGTTGTATCAACATTTTCGTCATTACACTTCAACCATTATAAATTAGGGACTAATTAGGGTCCTAAAACGTACTTAATTAGTTGGAAACGAATTTAGGGCTATTAATTTATCTGACAATTTAAACTGAGGACATAAGTTACGTCGTCTACTTCAAGAATTCGGGCGGTAGGTTGTGATTAATTAAATTTTACCCAAGTTGACCTAGCCTCGTAATTATTTAACTATTAAAATGATTGTGTACCTATTTGAGTTACCTAAATGAAGTCTGTGTACACTTATCACTTTCACTGGCTAGTTGGCTTGGTTCGTTTAGTAAGTAGTAAACCTTCAGAATTCAGGAGTAAGAGTCGTGAGTTCGATGTTTAGTTATTATTAAGCAATAAAGAAAAGAAAAATTTAAGTTTGTTCTTATAAGCATAACCAGAAATGTAACCCAGCCTTTTTGGATTCCTCGTCTTAGGCCTCGCTTATATAGAATTCAAAGAGTAGCACCTAGACAGAAGCCTGGAAACTGTTGGATTCGATTTGAATTTCCTACACCAGCAATATTGTGCCAGTATGTTTAGATGGCCTCGCCACATGGTGCGCTTTAACGAAAGTAATTATGATTTAACAATGCAATAATAATCCCTATTATCACCCATCAGACGATCTATCATCATATTTCGGGCGTATCGTATTAATGTAAAAGCCGTGTAAATTTGTACGTGGATTTTAAATATGCATTTTCTCGTCTGTAGGTAGGTATAACACATTCGAAGTCGACGTGTCCAATAAATTATTCAATACTTTTGTTTGTTACGTAATTCAGTAGGTATATCACAAAACATGTGAAAAGTCTCAGATTTGAATCGCAGCCAGACGATATTCATTGATTTATATATTCAGTTCAATGCTGGCACTGAGATTTATTAAAATTCACCTTCTACTATTTATCTCATGTTCCTTTTCGCATTATAATTAGGTAGATCGAAATTTGCCCGCCATGGGAACTTGGCACAACTGTTCACACTATTGCGGGTCCAATCAGCGTCAAGTAATCTCTTTTTGATTGAACAATCTAGGATCGCCAGAGGAGAGCGGGATACGGATTGAACAACGTTACACGAGCAACGGTAAATGGGATATTTACGACAAAATAATGGTAATAACGTAATAGAAAAACGTGATATTGTTTCATAATGAGAAGATCAACAGAAACAATTTCTATATTGCTGTGTATTTGTGAGAAGTTTGAGTGATCGTTTTATATTGACTACACAATGACTTTTGTTAATAATGAGTAGAATGAGAGGTTAATTCAAACGTCCTGTAGGTCACCTGATGTAAGTGATCACTTCAGTTCAGCCCATAGATGCCGCAACACCACGGGAGCCACAGGCGCGTTGCCGGCCCTTGAGAAATCTTTAGGCTCGCTTTATCGGTGTAATAGTTAGCGTTGAACCGGAGCTTTCTCCCGTCGTAACGAATTTATCATCACATAGGACTATGAAGTGAACGAACAGAGAGTGGACCAGTATTCGAGCAATACTTATGCACTTTATTATCTACTGTTAGGCACACAGTTACACTTAGTTAGAAGATAATCATTTTAAATGGTGACCCATTTACAAAACACTCGGACCATCGCAATGCATAACCAACCAGTAAATCCTGGACTCATTGAATAGTGAAAACAAATTGGCACACTATTGTGGAATAAGTTAATAAAAAAAATAGATTTGCAGTTAGTCGGCTTACCTAACAAAAAGCTAGTAATCCACCCGACTGTCTACCGATATAGAGCCTAGTCACGCAGTTAGCCGAGTTCATAGCCCAGATCACGTCGTATCGCGTCGCTGAAAATATTGACCCTCGTTCAATATGTACATAAACTCGCGCAATTTGCCACGTGTAAATAATAAAATACGTCCGTATACGAATATCAGTGCTCGTGTTTATAGATACAGGTGTTAGATACGATTAGGTGGGTCAACGGCCGTGCGGGTACGACCCGGATCACGCGGTGTCACGTCACTGATCAAATTGACCCGAGCACTTGTGCTTGGGTTAATTTGATCACTGACAAATCAATTTGGCTTAAAAAAATCCAAAGCATTTTTACATTCGTGACTGAAGATTTTCGGTGGTGGGACCTACACGATGGGACGATGACCTGAGGAAGATTGCTGGTCGAGAATGGAAGCAGATTTTTCAGGATAGGGATGGTTGGCGTTGTCTGGAATCCTCCCACTGTCGTGCACTACTGAACATAGGCGGATGGCAGTAGGTTGATTGATTGATTGGGATTTACCTGCCTGGCTGGCGACGACACGTGGAGTGACCTCTATCGCGTTTCGGAATCAGAACGTATGTAATGTATTCACAACCCAAGCTCTAGGATGCTAAAATTAGATATTATAAGTACTTTTCTTAATTAAGAACAAAGGAAGCAGTGTTTTCCTTCATATTCATGTAATATTATAGACTAATGTGATAAAAGTAAATGTATAATATGTAGGAATAGTCATTTAGCACAATTAGGTCTATTTGATTAATAAATAACTAGGGAAATAACAGCTTATACAAACTTATGACTATTTGATACCAAAATAAATGAAAAAAAAAAACTAATTACAACATGAAATTAAGTGAAATGTACAGTATTATGTACCTGATATAGACGAATTGCATAACCAAACGCGTATGTAAAAAATAAACAGAAAATTAAATGGACGCCCTATTGTAATTCAGTACCTACAGAAAAATGTAAACAGCCTCACCGTATGTATTTCCCTTTCCCAATCCAGTCTACAGAATAAACATAATAATAAAGTGAATATTTCATAATTTCTAGTAAACACGCCTAGGGCCCACAAATTTCATCATAAATTCAGCATTAAACGTGCCGGAAGTTAAACAAGCAAAGGTGTGAAATGTTCAGAAAGCGATTTCAATTAAAATTTGCCCTCAACCGTTTTGACAGACGTTTCATTAACCCAGTTCCAGGCACTGTGCATGTTTCCGCCCGCACCTGGTGCTATAGTTGTCACAATGACGCCAACTGTATCATACTACCCTTTTTGGGTAGCGTTTCTTCCATTCGGAAACGTGATTCGTGATTTACCTTTTATGTTTTTGGTGCGATACAGTTTGTTTCTTGTTCATCTGCGTGTTTATGACGTGATGTCATTTAGCGTCTGACTTGTTATAATGGTAGACCCCTTATGGCAT
The DNA here is from genome assembly GCA_031163375.1 of Conogethes punctiferalis. NCBI lineage: Eukaryota > Metazoa > Arthropoda > Insecta > Lepidoptera > Crambidae > Conogethes > Conogethes punctiferalis. The sequence goes on from CM062094.1 coordinate 9,015,812, forward strand.
AATCGTAACTATGATCAATTCACCTAAATCCTTCTAATATTATAAATGCGAAATTTTGTTTGGATGGATGGTTGTAACTCTTCATGCGACGAAGAATTAATTAACGGATTTCAATGAGACTTTACAGTAATATAGCTCATACATCAGATTAAAAGATAGACAATAAATTATAAAAGAAAAGCCGCAGGCTGCATCTATTACATTTTTTTTTAATTCATAACAGCTGTGTTTTTGACAGACATTATTTGTAATCGCATACAGGTACCCAAATAAGCTAGCCCTTTACCTGTAACACAAAATGCTCTTCTGAAGTGAAACTGTTAAGACACTGGTAGGTACCTAATAACAATCGCCTTTTGCACATATAAATAGATACCTATCAGGATAATATTTGGTTATGGTTTCTTTCAGGAAATGTTCACAATACACATTCAAATGTAATCATATGTACCTACCTATAAAACATTACATTTTATTAGCAATTAGATGCGAATACTTTATCAGCAAACAATAGATTATATTACCTTAATCTAAATTAATTTCGAGCGTGCGAATATTTTATCCCTATAATTTGAGTTCACTCTCCGAACACAATATTAAACAAATAATAACGCAAATTTAATATTCTTATATTTTCCTGGTAATATCTAAATATTGGCTATGAAAGGCAATATTGCATGTATCGAAGTTAGCGAAATATTAAAGTAAGAATCACATGAAGTGTTTTGAAATTTAATGCATCCTAATATTCTTTAATCTTGTTAAAAGACGCCTTTTCCGGTGCTGGTTTATACAGGAACCCTTGAGGATGGTTTGTTTTTAGATAACTGAATTAGAGCATATTCTTTTCTCCGAGTAGGCAACGGTTAGCTGTGCCCCTAGCTTTGCAGAGTCTATGAGAGGTAGAAACCGTTTAGGATCAGATCTCAGTGCCATCTTAATTTAACGTAACAAAAAAATAAGATACTATAGGATTCGTTTTCAAGGCAAATATAGCAACCAATTTTATTATGAGTGTTACTACCTATTGTTATTGCTACTGAAAACTGTTTCTGCACTACAGCAATATCGCTGACTCTACCTTGTTGCCGAATATCTTGTGAGGAGTATCGAGACGAATACCGAGTCCACTCGGAGATCGAACCGTACTCTGAAGATGAGTATCCATTTATTACTGTACGCCAAACCTGCTCGGCTGCGGTACAACAACTCGTACCTACCTTATAATGACCGCAACTGTCCTCACGATGCGGTGTATTTGGACACCGCAATAGTAATCTGCCCCCACGAGGCTAGTTTCATAGAGCGCGCAAAATTTCAATATATTATTATTTCGTAATAATGTATAAGGTATCCGTAAGAATGTGTATTGTATATCCTCGATTTTCAAATTTCGACTGTTTTAATTTTTGAAGTCATCATCATCAGCCTATTGCAGTCCACTGCTGGACACAGGCCTCTCCAGTTGTTCGTCACCTAGGGTAAACTTCTGGAGGATATCCTCCAGAAGTTACCCACCGTTAAGGATACCCGCCTGCCTGCAGGCGGGTTGGCGATTGCAGGGCGTAGCTTCTTGCTCCGGTGACGCTGCTGCCCGTCATCGGCCTGTGGTATTTAGCTATGCCTTCTATAGTGATGGTTTTACCGCCACCAGTCGGTTTGCCAGAGTCTCGTTTGTTGTTCGGCAGGATGCACCACGGGCAGGTGAGGATTGCTTGGAGCGAAAAGATGATAGGTCGCTCCCTTACATCCCATTGTTGAAATGCCTATCCTCAATTCGATGTGTTAATACCATAATACGGTTAAGTAAAGACGCGTATTGAAACATCGCAGGTGAGTAAAATAATATTTGCGGTGGAATGTTTTCGAAATCAAAGATGTAACGAAACCGAGCCGCCATAATATGTTGTATGGAAAATGGAGTGCCTCCTTTGATTTAACCGCAGGAAATGTAAATATGGGGCTTTTTATTTGAATTTCGCTTCAAAAGTGGGACTACTGCAGTTGCAGTATTCTATTTGATTGTTTCGAATTCATCGCTTCATACTTTTTTGAGAGTTCAACTGTTTGCGGTGTGTGTGTGTGTGTACAGAAATTTGCTTACAAGTAATGAATTGATTACATTTTTCTTTTATTTAACAACATTATTTTATTTAGTCTTTATTACATAAGAGGGTTAACAAATGCTATGCGGCATTCTCTACCAATCAACCAGGTGAGCCAGATACCTTTTTTAGGGAGCGGTAGGGCCGTGTATTATGATGGAAAACTACATACATATGCAGGCTAAGCATTATTTATGATATGATCAAGTTTAATAAAATCGATTTGCAAACGTATAAAAGATAATCAGAATCTCCGAATAAGTCAAACTAGCTTATAGATGTAGTATCGAGCCAGTCTGTAATAACATAACAAGTAGACAAATGTGACTTTACGCACGAAACACTCTGTAGGTATTGTTGATCACGTATCATCTGTCATAGTTGCTAATTGGGGAGCGGTAAGTAAACATGACCCGGCGAAGGGGTAGACGCCCTCTTAGTCACGTGCGAGACCGAATTGACACCTCGGGCCATTATCTCGATACACGTCAACCAGCCGTACTGCTTTCGTCTGTTTCTAGTTTCTCTATTTCACCTAACTAGGTACATACTTAAGAACTATATAGGTTACATGAAATGCATATGACATGAGTTAACATTCAAATCGTGCGAAACTGTTTCATTTTTGTTCTTAAAGATTGATAAAGTGGCTAACAACCGGAGACGCCTATGCCCAGCAGTGGACCGCGAAAGGCTGATGATGAAGATTTCAATATCTCAATGTGGTATCTACCTAATACGTACGTTCAGGATATGAAGATGTTATAGTGATTCTTCAGATTTCAATTTCGCTCTTTCTTCATTTCATTTTAATTCAAAATATTGGCACTTAAATCAAATTATAAATTTAATTGTTATCTGTTCGAGCTTTGTCATAAAATAAGCGTAACACATTAATCGAAATGTTAATTATATTTAGAATACTTACAAAGTTAAAGAATCACCAACTTTTAATGCTTGTAACATGTCCAATTTCATTATGATGAACGAAACAAACAATGCTGTCAAACTATACATCTATACCATACTATGTCTGGAAATATGTTCTAGAATACACAGACTGAAGGCAATTTACAAAATCTAATTCCTAAGTCGAGGTCACTTTAGTGTCATGGAAACTTTAAGCCCCCTTAAAAGTGACAGTGGGCGGACTATTAATTGCAAACGGCCAATGACCGCTTAAGCAGACGAGTCCTCGAGTGTGGGTAGCCCTCAGAACAGGGGAACCGATAACCGTCGACTACATGTAGAAGCTAGAGGGATCTTTTGCGTAGGGAGAGTGGAAATAATAAAGTTTCAAACTATTAATACGTGTTGTACTGTCTCGTTACTCTAGCGAATTCCACTATGAATCGAGAAGTCACAGGGTTTGAATTCTGAGTTCAAAATAATGGCAAAAGTCTCTCTTGATAAAATTTCAGCCCAAGCGCGACAGATCGACATCTGTAAGGCCGAGGCAAGCACGAATTAGATTTAATATAGTATCTGTATTATAATACTAGCTGTGCTCGCGACTTCGTCCGCGTGGAATAGTTATTTTTTCCCCTTTTTTTTTTACATTTTTCATTATTTCTTCGCTCCTAATAGCTGCAGCGTGATGTTATATAAAGCCTTCCTCGATAAATGGTCTATTCAACACAAAAAGATTTTTTCAATTCGGACCAATAGTTCCTGAGATTAGCGCGTTCAAACAAACAAACTCTTCAGCTTTATAATATTAGTTGAGATAGTATCTGTACATAAGTGTGTGCGCAAACATAACATAGCTGCACTCTAAGTTGCATGTTCCTTCATTTTCATAATTTCGACGGGACGATAATTTGACACTACCAGAGAAAGACCTGACGCAGATAATTATAATTACTGCGGGACTGTAAGATGCGTAGTAGGGAACGTATGACTGAGTGAGTACAATCCCAAATTACTTAAATGTGCTTTTTGATGTAGGAGCAAAGATATCGCCTATTAAGTGAGTAGAATAATGATTAATTTCCTTACTGAAATATTCAATGTAAATTTTTAGCCAGATTAAGGATTTGAACCCTGAGACCGCTCGAGCCTTTGGACCTTAGGCGGTTCCTTAGATCCTTTAACCACCAGACTAAACACGTGAACTGGCCTATCTTGATATTACTTTCTGCTTTACTCAATGGTTGACTGGTAGAGAATGCCTATGTGGCATTAAGTCCGGTTTTGTACACTACTTTACTGTGCAATAAAGATTATATAAACAAATAAATAAGTGGATACCTACATACGTACACACATAATATACGTATATGTGATTTTCTTAACATCGCTCTGCTGTAAAACAAGTCCTACAAACTACCCGCATCCAAAACATTAAAACCATTCGATTTGTGCTCACGTTATCGTTTGTACCAAAATCACCGTTCAGTGTAGGCACTACTGATAAGCTATTTGCATATAAAACCAATTTATGGTCAACATTAAAGCACAGACTACTATGCAAAACTATTATAGATGCGCGCTATTTATAAGCGTACGGAGCAAAAATGCTACATGTTTATGGATCCAAGAAAAAGCTATTACTTTTGATAGGTATATTGATGGTTTCCATATTGATATATGTATGTATACTTCTTTCGTGAAGGAATAGATGGAAACTTAAAATGCAATTCCAAAAGATCTTAATTTTTAGTATTTAACATCACGAATGAAGCGTTTTTGGAAAATTTCCTTAACCTTAACCGGAGATGATGCATGGTTTCATTTATTACCTGAAATAGACAGATAGACATTCTTTAATAGTTCTTTCGTTTAATTTAGACAGCAAGCAAGACAAACACACGCACTTATATACATGCACATACATTAACATTCACACACACACACGCACGCACAAATAGACTAAGTTCTACTCTAAGACTAAGACCTCTGTAGCTACGGGAGAAAAGGAAAAATCTACCACTAATATTATGACAACCCAATGCTTTTTTGTGAATAAATATTTTTTAATTTAATTTCATTACCATAATAATTCACGTATAATTTATTTATTTTTATTGAAGGTATTTCAATAGCGTAAAAAATAATTGGACCTTATTTAAAGTCATTCAAACCTGAACAAAATCAGATTATAATGAAGATTATGAAACGGATGGGCAATGCAATCAGCCTAAGTTGAAATCAAATAGCGACTGATAAGTTCGTTATAAACGTAGACTTGCCAGTTTGTGCTGCCACGCCACTAAGTTTTCTCATCAGTGAGGAAAATTTTAATTTCCTATCAGTTTTCCTCGTTTCAGCGTCGCGTATTATTTTTTGTCTTTTACTGCGATCATTGTGCGATCCATAGTGATAGATATATAGATATTCTTTATTGCACACCAAAAAATTAACTTAAATAAAGGTAGACATTTTTTTGTACAATATAGGCGGCCTTATCGCTATAAGGTCAGAAGGCCTTAGACTGTATGACGTGGTCGTAGTTAAAAGTATTTAAATGTGATGATAATACTCGTATTGTAAACACTATGTTGAAAAGAGCAACTACACTGTGTTTCTTGCCGGTGTCTTCTTGGTAGAATGCTGCTTTCTGAACCGGTGGTAGCTTCGACGATTTGTAAGTGTTTTTTTTTAAACCTATACAAATAAAGATTATTTTGACTTTGATTGTGAGCTATAAGATAGGTTACAATACTTCGTATATTGTTGTTGTACAGTGTCAGATTTTACAAGTTTTAATTTGTTCGTGATGATTATGGAAATTCGGCGAAAATTATGTTTTTTTTTATTTAAGAAAAGCATTCAGGACGACCTCACTCTACCTGAGATGGTAAGCTGTCATGAGGTTCAAAAGTTTAAGAACATTTGTAATTTGTTAGGATCGTAACTCTCAACACACTTTCAGGGGTCGTCTTTTTTCGGTAAGTCATAATATTTTAGGAAATGTCGCCAGTCACACGTAGAATGTCTTTTTAGGGTTCCGTAGCCAAAATGGCAAAAACGGGACCCTTATAGATTCGTCATGTCTGTCTGTCTGTCTGTCTGTCTGTCTGTCTGTCTGTCCGTCCGTATGTCACAGCCAGTTTATTCCGAAACTATAAGAGCTACGTTATTAAAATTTGATACGTAGATGTATTCTGTTAACCGCTATAAGATTTTAAAGTAAAATCAGAAAAAAATCCAAAATTTTTGGGGTTCCCCATACATGAAACTGAAACTCAAAATTTTTTTTTTCATCAAACCCATACGTGTGGGGTATCTATGGATAGGTATTTGAAAATGATGTTGAGGTTTCTAACAACATTTTTTTCTAAACTGAATAGTTTGCGCGAGAGACTCTTCCAAAGTGGTAAAATGTGTGTCCCCCCCCCGTAACTTCTAAAATATGGGCATGATAAAACTGAAAAAAATATATGATGTGTATTACTATAAAAACTACTAACGAAATTTGGTTTGAATGAAATCTAGACAGTAGTTTTTTTTTAAACGTCAAAAATCAAATTACCTAATTTTTTCATTCAATCAGTGGTACGGAACCCTACGTGCGCGAGTCCGACTCGCACTTGGCCGGTTTTTTTATTCTTTGCTAAATTGCTTACAATAGCCACAATTTAATTTTAACAGCTATAATCCATCCGATGTGTAAACAAGGCAATCACAAACAAAAGGATTGATTTATTAAACCCAGACACCCCGATTTACGGCTGAACAATATTGCTGACATGTTGCGTTATAAATGTTCCAATCAATGATTCAATTATTTATCTAACCCGGAAGAGATTAGTCATCAAAAATGTTTGGTACCGGTAATACCGGGTAATACTGACCACTATTGTTGGTACCGGTAGATATTGTTTTCATCGCAATCGCATCGCATCGCAAATAATTATTTCAAGTCAAGACTATATTAAAATGTTTATCGGAAGCATTGAGCATTACAATAATTTTAGAGGGAATAAAATATAAACTAGTGAAGGGCCGTCTCACATATATTTTTTTTTGTAAATTAGGTAAAAAGATTTGAGTTACCTAAGCTTTTTTAACATGTCAACTCTTACATAGGACTGTTTAATGACCGTCTACGGCCTGAGACACGATGAAATAGTACATACATATAGGTAGATATACTTTATTACATGCACATCATACAATTGAATTTAATAGACATTTGTTGTACAATTAAGCGGCCTTATCGCTTTAAGCGATCTCTTCCAGACAACCTGAAGGTAAAGGATAGATTAAACAGAAGGGGGGGTTTTGATAAGTTAATGAATATTTAGGTTTTCACTCAACTTAATTAGACGATAGTTAGACACGACCAAAGAGACATCAGCATGGTAAGCGGTTGGTTACGCCTGCTACTAACTTCTTGAGTCCAGAAGACCAAAGGTGGACCTGCCGCTTATCATGTGCAGCTGCCCAAATAGGTAGTGACGCGGCCGTTTGCTATGGCTCCATCCGTCTCCCTGCCACTTGGTGCCCACAGGCGACACAGTGAGATTTTGTGAATACATCATTCCTTCCGGGAAGACAACTCTCACGCACTACGCCGACTTCCCGCGAGATAAAGCGTGGTTTACCTCATTCGTTACTTAAAAAAAAGTAGTGAGTGAGGTGTCGTTAACTGTATACACAAGCGTACCTACATACTCAAGTGTATATGTCAGGAGTCAGGACGTTGATGAACCCCTGCGGTATCGGCGCGTGCCTGCAGAACTCTAATTACTGCTCTCCATATCCCGGTATTAAAACAAAAAAGTTCGTACAGTTCATGCTACTCGTACTTGAAGGGGGATTAAGTTATGTGAGTGTTATTTTTACAATTAAATAGTTATCCTGACGTTAATACTGAGGAAAATTTAAACCAATTAAATGATCTTAACATTTTTAAGATAATGGGTAAAGCCTCCAGGCGTTTGCCCAATGAAACGAACAACTGGAGAGGCCAATGACCAGCAGTGGACTTCGATAGACTGAGGATGATAATGAGCATTTGAAAGATAAGAATGTTCAGGTGGCCGCTATCTTTTACCGATAAATAAGTAGGTATGTATATATCGGAGAATTTTCGAAAACCATCTTACAAAGCGTAAACATTATAGATTCGACAGAGAGATCCGTTGAGTAATTCGTATTATTAAACACGCGTCATACAATAGGCAATTTCGATTTTATTTTAATGGTTATATGTAGTTACATTTTCGATTTATTAGTTACATGAATGAATATATTGTTTCGCCGCGCGTAATCTGTTCATTTTCGCTTGAACATGCAAAGAACGATGGTAACAAAATACGCATTTTCCGCACGCAGGTCGCGCGTACAACCGTGGCTTCACCTTAGCTTTAGGTACAACGAGTAAGTATCTACGTAGGTACATAAAGATGTCTGATGAACCCCAATGGCACGATCGTGCCACAGGCCCTAATTACGCCGCTCCGAGTCTCTCAGATTAGAATCCAGATGCGAATTGTTTCGCTTTTTGTTCGAAGATAACCAATTCCGTTCGGTCTAATTACTTATTTTACTGATAATGCCCATTAAAATGTCTTTAGCGTACTTTATGATTTATGGGTTAGGGTGAAAGGGTTTCATGAGATTTCAAAAGATTTTGAATCATTTTAGGGATCTTTTAAGATTATATCACATTACGATTTAACAGCTTTAAGTATAGGTAGTCAGTCACGTTTAGAGCTAGAAGCTAGAATCATGTTTCTTAGGCTGTTGATTTAGTATAAATAAATATGGCATTCAAACTTCATACTGATGGGATTTCGCCCCCATTTGGAAGTATCGTCACTTTTAAAATAATGAGCTTGAAAGTTAGTTTTTGGGCTGTTGATTGGAAATTTGTAAATTAATAAGTCTGACTAATTAAAATACCTAGGTACCTAAAGACACTATTCCACGCGGAAGAAGTCATGGGCATAGCTAGTATACAAATAATTTCCATACTAGTGATGGTTCTATAACTACCAAACTTTGGCACTATGTATTACCAAAATCAAGGTATCAGTTTTTTCAGAATCTTAAACGTGATTATGATTTCTTAAATAACATTTTGGATAATATCCTTACATTACAACTTTCCATTTAAAATGTAATAAAAGGCAATATGTTAGGAAAAAAATAATGAAAGTTTGAGCAGAGAAGCCAGTACGTAGTTATAAGGCGCCGGAAAAAGCTTAGTATTTACATAGGACGCGTAAAAATGATTGATACGACTTGTGCAAGTAGCGCTGACGAGCACATCCGTCATCGCTGACAACCAGCGATCTAATAAATAGTATATTTTATACCATTTACGCGTTTGCTTTTGCGTATAATTGATCGTTAGCTTTTTTTTAAGTTCCTTGACATGATGGCTTCCTACGCCTGATAGAAAGCGAAAGAGACGCCAAATCGCTGCGACAACGGGCAAGTAGCTGGACAGTCAAAGATAAGAAGCGTCGTGTCACTGGCTTGTCATTGTGTGGTTCCTGTATAAAGATTGGTAAAAGTGATATTGTTTTTTTATTATGATTAATGATATCAAATATCAAACATTTAATTCCGACATTCCTCAGTTCCTTGCTAGAATCTATGTACCTGCCAAAAGTCCGCATCGCAATAAGTTTATCATTTATACAGAATGCGCGAAGATGATTGATTCGACTCGAGCAAAAGTGGCAGTCGCACAGATGAGCACATCCGTCATCGTTGACAACCGCAGATGTAATAAATACAATCCAGGCCGTATTTACACCGAACGTTCACTTGGTGGCTGACATCTTACAACGAAAATCGTTGAAATAAACGAGAATTCGTACTCGAACTTTGAAAACAGGTTCCTCTATTACAGTATGGTGAAATAAGGTTAATTATCCAAGTAGCTAAATACCAAAAGTTGATGACGGGCAGAAGCGTCACCGGAGCGAGTAGCTACGCCCTGCGATCGCAAACCCGTCTAAGCGTGGCGATTATGGTAAAGCCTCTAGATGTTTCCCCAAAGTGGAGAAGAACTGGAGAGGCCTATGTCCAGCAATGGACTGCAATAGGCTGATGATGATAAAATAAGGTTAGTTTTACGATATTATGACAAATGAAGGAATCAAGGCCGGTTGAATGCGAACGCAAAGTGAAAGCGAGGTGGGACGCAAACATACCCGTAGGTATATGACAAAAGTATGTAAATGGATCGAGGGTAGACACGTAATTTTTACGTGAATATGATTGATTCGATCCGTAATGGCACTACGGCCTGCCGAGCGTATCAGTCAACGCTGACAAGCGAATTTAATAAATACGACATTTATATTCTCAAGGATATTATGTGATTTATTTTTCAAGAAAAAGAATAGTATGTTACGTCAACACTAGGATGCAATTAATTTTTAATTTTAGAAGATCAGATTACATACGTATGATATAACTAGCTGTGCCCGCGTCTTTGTCCGCGAGGAATAGTTTTAAGCCCGTTAGGCGTTGAATTTATCAAAATCCGTTCTTAGCGGATGCCTACCTACGTCGTAACATCTACCTGCATGCCAAATTTCAACCCGATACATCCAGTGATTTGGGCTGTGCGTTCATAGATCACTATATCAGTCAGTCAGTCATATACCTTTGAGTCTTATATATTTACATGTTTCCTATGGTTTTTAGATTTAAAATAGGCCCACCCCCTGTAGGTGTCTTAGAAGTCGACTAAAAGTATATCGGGAAAAGGCCAATAGTTGTTATTCGGATACAAATAAATCCTACTGCGGTCACAAACCGGCCTGCCAAGCGTGGCGAGTAAAGCGAAATCCCCCCAAATGATAATTGCCATCGGGGGAGGCCTATATCCAGCAGTGGATATCTGCAGGCTGTTGATGATGACTACATTTGATATTTATAAGACCGTAAGGTCCAGACTTCCCGATACATTAGAAAAAAAACTAAGGAACTTGGATCGTGTGAGGGCATTAAGTGTAATGTTAATGTGGAATAGATAATGATAAAATATTTGCTAACAGAAACTGAGCCAGGCTGCTTGTTTGATAAAGAATTCAAAAGTAACTAAACATCTACTACTTATTTACAGAAATGTTTCAAAATACGGTCCCATTTCGCGATGTTTATGTAACATTTGTACGAGGAAGACGAATACAAGTAATACAACCCTCGCGGCCTGAGCACGCACTCGGTAATGAAGTTGCAGATAACGGAGGGGGCGAATGCTTTAAATTCAAGGAAATTCAAAACAAACTCTTGTCAGTGAACATTTGAAACTCGACCGCAGAGTGGCCACTTTAACGTGACCTCCCGCCACTCCCTGGAGCTTACAAAATTACATCAGCTAGGGCAAAATATTTCCCTCTGTCGAGCTCATTTCTCATTGGCCACAGCACATGTGTTGGTGCCAAATTACCCGTCAAAATGTTAAATGTAACTGTGTTCCCGGAAGAACTATGCGATACTGTGGCATTAAAACGATACGTTTTAAGATGTTGAATAATGTATTGCCTTAATAGGCTTTTAAGATAAACGCTCGAATGGTATTTTAGTTTTTAATGGAGCTGTTACAAAAATGGGTAAAAGTCAACTGTCTTGTATCAACTTTAACTGGAATTTTGCAGATGTTGCATAAACTACATTACGAGTATTTTAGAAAATTGTTTTCTATTTTTTTTATTGCTTATTGGTGGCAGACGAGCAAGCGGCCTGTCTGATGTTAAACAGTAACCGCTGCCCATGGACATCTGCAATGCCAGGGGCACAGCAATACCGCTACCTACCGTGAGAAGAGAGCTCTCTTTAAACCTCGTTTGAAAAGGGACATGTCTAAAGTCGATATCTATATGGCTGTAGTTATTATAAAGGTCATCGTCATCAGCGCATCGCAGTCCACTGCTGAACATATGCCTCTCGAGTTATTCGCCACTTAGGGCAAACATCTGGAGGCTTTACCCATAATCGCCACGCTGGGCAGGCGGGTTGGCGATCGCAGAGTACACATAAGTAGCTTCTCGCTCCGATGATGCAGCTCATCCTATGCGCGGTATTTAGCCACGCCTTCAAATAGTAATGGATTTGCCGCCACCAGTCGATTGCCAGAGCCTCGTTTGTTATTCAGCAGGATGCACCACGGGCACTCACATCCTTACAAAGGTCTTTTTAACAAAAGTACCACAATACCCATAGCAAATGCAAATTCAAAGATATCAAAGTTTGTTTTCTTCACAATTCAAACTCACGAGTCAGTACATTCAGTGACCAAATGCATGGACGGACTAGATAGCGTACGCGAAGCAATCTGTTGTGACATTTCACTTAATAGCGTCCTTATCGAAGTTGAAATTGGACAAGTTGGACATTAGGTGGAATTCCAGGCTCATTAATGGAAATATCCCGACCCACATTAGGACAGTGGGCGTTTCAACCTTTCCTCATTTGCTACGCATCCCTCATTTCATCTTAACTAATATCTTAACTAATATTAAAAAGCTGAAGAGTTTGTTTGTTTGTTTGTTTGTTTGAACGCACTAATCTCAGGAGCTACTGGTCTGAATTGAAAAATTCTTTTTGAGTTGGATAGACCATTTATCGAGGAAGGCTTTTAGGCTATATAACGTCACGCTGCAACTATTAAGAGCGAAGAAATAATGGAAAATGTAAAAAAAACGGGAAAACATTCCACGCGGACGAAGTCGCGAGCACAGCTAGTTAGTCAATAATGTCAGTCGTCTTGGAAATGTTTAATGAAAGCTTAGTTTGGTTTTCAAAAGAAAATTCAAACATTAGCTTTTAGGAATTGTGCAAAATAATTTACTACCCGTGTCCCTGCCACTTGCTGCCCACTGGCGATACAGGGAGGTTTAGTAGGTATACCCTCCCATTTTGGGAGGTGTAAGTCCCACACACCTTCGCCTTCTGAACCAAGAGTCGTGTATTCGATCCCCGCACAGTACAAACATTAAATTTATGTGTATTGTTGTGATTTCAATATTAAAATCACACCCCAATGGATAAACCCCAATAGACAAGCCTAACTTAGTGTGGAGACTTATATTGTTGTTTTACTCTCATACCTAAGTTAACGTTTCCGAAAGTAACAGGGAATAACGGCAATCGCAAAAATAAGGCAAATATTGAACTTTTAATTTAAAACTCACTGATTATAAAACCTTTTACGCAATTTATCACTGCAGCTTTACCCGCTGCCACGAAAGCTGGCACCGAATGTTTTTACACTAAAGTGCAGCCCAATTATGTCACTTAACGACCATTGAACTACCTACCTTGCCGAAAATTATGATCGTCAGTTGTTATCTGAAACTTAACTCGTATGAAAAGAACAATTATCGTTGGTTTATAGTGCAGGAATTTGATGTTCTTTTTTACTGTGGAAAATATTTCAAATTATTGTAGATACACTTTTAGGACTCGGTAGTAAGTGTAACTCGTCTAAATAAAATTGTACCATAAAAAGGTATAGATTTGATATATTGATAATAACATAATCCTCGAGGTTCTGAAGTCAATCCTATACTTATTGGTCGTTTGGTTTTCTCTACAAGAGTTCTTCTGACTCTACACGCTCTAGTTGTACCTACAAGCTACAACTTCACATACTTCTTCTTCACAACTTCACATCTTAGATTAATAAATAATCTAAGCTTACCTTATTCAATACACGTGGCTCTGCTTTTTCATAACACATGTTTGTTACTCTTTGACACAAAAAGTACTAAGCGGATTTTAATGATACTTTACTATAATATTGCTTACACATTGGATTAACACATAGGCTATGATTTATAAGACTATTATACAATCGGCAGAACTAGTATACTAACCTCTTGGTTATTGTTCTGTGGTGTCCCGCCTTTTTACATTTCAACCTCATTTCATGTCATATTTTGTAAAAAGTAAATTGTACATTACTGTCATTCTCTTCATAGCTGTCATTCTTCCGCATCTACATACATCGCTCGGAAAATTCATTTTATTATTTTGCAACTGTTTATTTCTACTTGAACATATCCTTCCATCCTGTCGCGCACTCGCCTTCCCTTTCTTTCTTTTCATAGTGAGACGTGTGTATATTTGTAAATATTAAACAGTGTAAATAGAACTATCTTCATTTTTATCCTTCGCACCACGTCCCACAGTTCCATGTAGGCACAAGGTGACGGAGACCTTTTATACAACTATTCTAGACTACTATATGAACTATCGTGTACTTATCTAGAAAAGTAGTCGCAACGGTACAGTGTAAGTGTGTAAGCAATGTGCGGCTGTGGCGAACGGCAATTCAATTTGTTCGTAGCGCCAACCCGGCGCAAGTTTTAAACGCATTGAGCGATCGTAATCGGCTGCGGGTAACTCGATAACGTGACTTGCTGCAGTCTATGGGAAGGCAGAGCTTGTGTAGAGTTTGTTGTTGCTTCCTACTCTTACTAAGAAAATCAATAAAAAAACTAGCTGTACTTATATTTTAATTAATAAATAATTAATAAATAAATAACCCAAGACATGTCACGCTGGGCCACACAGCGCCACCTAGCCCCAAACTAAGCCGAAGCTTGTACTATGGGTACTAGACAACTGATAAACTTACTTAGATACTTTTTTTTTGTAAATAAATACACATTATACATAGAAAACACCCAGACCAATACAAACAGACATGTTCATGAACACAAATGTTTGTACTGTGCGGGAATCGAACCCACGACCCTTGGCTCAGAGGGCAGAGGTCACTCCCAAATGAGCCACCGAGCCTGTTAACATTTAATATACAGAATTGACCTCTCTACAGATTTATGTATAGATAGAAGATAGATAATTCCGTTTCGCGACGGAAAAGAATACAAGTTACTGCCCCATTTCTTCCATCATCGTAAGAATCGCTTTTGAGATTTCACCTTCTCAAACGGGTGGTAGGGTGGTTAGCACTGGTCTAGTGTACTAGATGAGGAAACACTCGTAAAGTTACTTCGGTCACGTTTCAGAGTCAATCGGTATATAGTCAGAATATTATATGGCGGTAGCAACTTAGAGGCGATTGTTTTGTTGCTTGTCCATTGCCGCAACAACTTTCGCTCTCTCTCTCTTTCGGCGACAGGAGGTCAATATACTGTGCTAGTAAAAAAAAATTGTAATTTGTTCTATGTCATATCCTTGGAAATATGTGGAAGTATGTATCAATCAAATCACGTACTTGACAAAGAGTACGCCAAGTCCCTCCGGGCATCCCGACCTCCTCGGACAGAGGACCACCGTCGGGTATAACCAGGTGTCCAGTGCCCAGGGTCATAGTGTAGTCTATAAAGGCATTCCCGACGAAAAAAGAAATAAGGCCTAT
Source organism: Conogethes punctiferalis (assembly GCA_031163375.1). Classification (NCBI taxonomy): domain Eukaryota; kingdom Metazoa; phylum Arthropoda; class Insecta; order Lepidoptera; family Crambidae; genus Conogethes; species Conogethes punctiferalis. The sequence continues at coordinate 9,031,217 of CM062094.1, forward strand.
TACCCTAGTTTAAGGTAGACTTAGGGATGTAAGGGAGCGGCCTATCATCTTTCCGCTCCAAGCCAACCTCACCTGCCCGTGGTGCATCCTGCCGAATAACAAACGAGGCGCTGGCAACCGACTGGTGGCGGTATAACCATCACAATTGAAGGCGTAGCTAAATACTAAAGACCGGTGACGGGCAGCAGCGTCACCGGAGCAAGAAGCTACGCCCTGCGATCGCCAACCCGCCTGCCCAGCGTGGCGATTATGGGTATATCCTCCAGATGTTTACTCTAAGTGGCGAACAACTAGAGAGGCCTATGTCCAGCAGTGGGCTGTAATAGGCTGTAATAGTAGTATAATAGTAGGGTAGACTCGAGCCCCTCAGTTAAAATCGATTCGACGATTTATTCACAAACGATCAGTTTTCAGATATTGACTACGTAGAGTCAGATTGCTTTTTTATATCCCGCCCGTGCACCGTACAACTATTCCGCAAAAATCCGTAATGGCTACTTACTGTTTATGTGGGCTATATAAAAGCGAATAGCACAAAATAATAAGTAAATAAAGCCGCTCACGTCTTCGGCTATATAATAAAACGTGGTACAGGCTTGTACCAAATATTCAGTTAAGGATATCGTCTCGGAGATACAAATGCGACGTGACCTGCAAATGGAACTAGCCTTCTGTTTATGCCGGGGCACAAGATGTTAACTATAATTTTGTATTAGTAGTAATGTAAGGTCAAGAACGTACGTGCAAGCGGTTCCTGGGGATGGCATTTAAAATAAACGTTTATGTCGGTATATATTCGCAGAAAACTGGGGAAGGAAAAGAGAGAGAGATTTTAGATAAATTATTTATCGATTTTAATGACAGTCACAAGCTGATCTTTATATTATAACAATTTTGTTTGTGTTGTTAAACACGGAAAATCAAATTGAAAAAAATCAAGACTCCTTTTGACATGGTACGTCTGGGCGTGAAAGAAGTAAATAATAATTTTAGTTAGGAACTTTATCGTAATGGAACTTGTTTGTTTAAATAAAATTTACACCCATTTTAATTATAACATAAGCATGGTTTAATTAAGAAAACTCAATAAATAATAAAGCACAAACAAAAACAAAACTGCCCCGTTTAAGACAATGGAGAAAGATGTCCTCATATAACAATGCTTTGTTTACCGAACAGATTCGCTTGAAATATAATAGGCTATATATCTCCAGCCCCGTCAACTAACGAGCAAGTTAATTCTAGACATAAATAAACTAGATATTAGGTCAGCTAGACTGGCCGGGGCTAGGCTACTGGGAATATTTTAATCAAAAAGTTTTTATTGCTCCCACGACGGACATAGCAGATATGCAACGGCCTCCGTCAATATTTGATGTGAATAACTATAGATAGACGAAATTGTGTTCATGCGACACCAATGACAAAGTGGTGGCTAATATGCCCAGCCGTGGACGTTTGCAGGCTGATAATGATATGTTTAATTTGGATACAAATTCACGATCTTAAAATAAAATAAAATAAAATAAAATAAAATAATTTATTTCTGCAAGTAGATTTACAAGTAAATTCTTTTGCACGTCAAACTTTTTTTTCCCTACTAGCACTTCGACGTGATAAGGATGAGGCCTGATGAGAAGAAGTGCCGCAAGAAACTCATCAATTTTGGCTTTTTTCAAAAATATACATAATCATTATACAGGTTGATGTCATACATTAATACAATATTTGTTAAGTGCAGGCGAGCAGCTCATTATGTCCATGTAATATTATCGTCTAGGAAGTCTTGTATTTTATAATATCCTTTTTTCATAAGACATGACTTAATATGAGACTTAAACCTATGTATTGGTAATTCAACAATATTCTGTGGTACTTTGTTAAAGAATTTTACACTTAGCCCAGCAAACGTAGATTCTGAAGACGCTTTAACTACTAAGTACATGCACTATTGACCAGTCACGTTTAGTTAAATACTTAATTAGGTTGTATAATTCATTTTTAAACACCGAGTGGTAAGCGCAAGGGCGCGATCCACTCATAGGGGCGTAACGGTGTGGTGGGTGCAGCCACACCGTTGCACGAGGTCCGCCCGAGGAGCACCCTATTGCTCCCCGGAGCCGGGGTAGGGGTATTTGCCCTCCCGTTTCGGGAGATGTGAGTCCCACACACCAAGTATGACGGTGCCTAATGCATTCCCCTCTAGACAAAAAAATGCATGTTTAAAACAACCCTTAAAAAAATTGCATGCGATGCTCCTGGTGGTGGTATTGGAGGTGTTCATAGGCCACGGTAACCCCTTAATATCAGGCGGGCCAGTAGTCATTTCGCCGTCATCATGGTATAAAATAATGACGACTCGAAAAAGTTAGCGGAAAAAATCCGATACTCGATCTCGCGTTTTAGCGCTCGTGAAATACTGCGATTATCATAAACGGAGTAACGCGCGTTCTCGGCCTCGTACGCGCCATTAGTCGCTCTTGTCACGGGATAGTCGGCCTTATCACTAGATACTTTACTGCATATTTGCTTACATGTATGTGACACATTATGTTTTATCACTAGACAGAAACAAATTCTATATTCTAAACAGAAGTACCGTTGTAGGTATTACAGGAAATTCAAGAATAAGGTTGAGGTTACTAACTAATCATAGAAGTAACGGAAATAAGGTTAATGTAACTTAAAGATAAAAAGTGCTGTGTTAATAAGATAATTAGTTGTGTCATTTGATTACGTACGTACTCGTAAAGTTAGAAATTACAATTGTTTAATTTAACATCTACCCTAAGGTTGCCTGGAAGAGATCGCTTGGAGCGATAAGGCCGCCTAATTGTACAACTAATGTCCATTTTACTAGTTTTAAGTTGATTGTATGGTGTGCAATAAAGTATATTATCTATTCTATTCTACAATTTAACCTGAAAGAGTTAATAATCTCACTCGAAAACTAATAATTTTCACTCGATATTAGTAGCATATACTTTAAAAAAAGTTTTAAACCGTTTCCGCGGAAATTGTTTTTAGATTGGAATATCTATAACTACTGAAAATATAGCTGTATTTTTGAGCATCAATATGGGTACCATAAATTCCAGAACCGCTGTGCCAGAGACATTTAATGCGGGCAAAAGCTTATTTCCAGCCATCAAATATTCGAGACGTGTGTTAATGTGGGTAAGTTAGGAAGTATATATGAGCGGCGATAAAGTTAGCCATTTCAACAACCGCCTCTAATGGCACATTTGGTATTTCGGATGATACGATCGACGCGTTTACGTCGTATGCGATTATCGCACTAAATTATAACTGCGTTAATGCGATTTGGTGACTTTCATCACTTAAGCCTTTTCCCCTTTACATGCGTAACTGTTTTTTTTATAATAGCTCGACATCGGCTTCCCTACGCCTGATAGAAAGCGAAAGAAGCCAGTAACTGTTGTCCTGGCTCGTCAGTTACCACCGCCATGCCGGCACAACTCTAACCATCCACGAGCTCCGGAAACCCTACTCACCGGTAGAAACACGACCCGGCGCTTGTCACTGCTTTGAGAGTTGTTATATGGTAGGATTTGTTTTAGTCACCATGCTTGGCAGGCGGGTGACTGCAGTAAATCTTATTTGTACTTAAGTAAACGCAGCTAACAACCAACGAGGCTCTGGTGGCGGTATAACCATCACGATAGAAGGCGTAGCTAAATCCACAGGCCGATGACGGGCAGCAGCGTCACCGGAGCAAGAAGCTACGCCCTGCGATCGCCAACTCGCCTGCCCAGCGTGGCGATTATGGGTATATCCTCCAGAGGTTAGCTTTAGGTGGCGAACAACTGGAGAGGCCTATGTCCAGCCTTGGACAATAAGGCTGATGATGATGATGAAACGCAGCTGCCCGTTTCCTGATATTCCCTTAGTCGTCTTGTACTACATCCACGGAATCAGATGGAGTGATCCTATTCTAAATCCAGAAACAATACTACTTATCTCAGCTTAGCTTTCAGTATACACGCGAGGTATACTGAAAGCTAAGCTGAGATTAAAACGAGAACCTATCGTCGAATATTCTAAGGATCTGGTAATTAAGAATAACTTAAGCGTCCAATTGGCATGGTTCCCATCATAACTGTCTTAATGGCGTCCCAGACGCTGAACACGACTCGTTTACCCCATTTGCGGAGATATATTTTACGAGTGGAGCAAATGCGGATCAGATTTTATCCATGATTACGTGTTCAAGTTTATTCTCTTTAGTCACCCTACCTTATATTATACTAGCTGCTACCCGTGACTCTGACCGCGTGAATATTCCTATAAAACATAGCCTTTGTGTTAATCCAACGTATAGGTAAGCTATATTCAAAGTTAAGCTATAGTGAAGTTTATTTAAAATCCGTTTAGCAATTAATGCGTGAAAGACGAACAAACATCCATCCATCCTAACAAACTTTCGCATTTATTATTATTAGTAGGATTATTAGTAGATTCGTCCAGTTGTTTAGGCTGTGCGTTGAGAGATCATTATGTCAGTCAGTCAATTTGAGGTTTATTAAAATATTTATGTATATTTAGATTAAAGATTATCCCCTCAGATCGAATGTACTGGGGATTTTATCAATAACAGTAATTTGTGTCGAGCTCAAGAAAAACCTCTTTAAATTATTCCAAGCTATTCTGTAATTTAGTATTTAAATTAAGTGCTCATATTTTAATTATAATTGTGCGTTCCTTTGATATCCCTCCGACCTGTTCTTAGTTTATTAATTTGTGTTTTAGCCTAGTCAAAGCGGATCAACAATTCTACGTGATAATTTTAATCAAAGTCGTGAAACCAGACTCCTGTTTATTCTGGCAGGTAAATAAATCAGTCAAATATTCATTAGGTACAATTGGTTTAATTAAGCTAAGGAGTTGTACATTTCAATTTGAGGATGGCGTTATTAAATTGTAACAAATGTTTTCTATTTATTAAGACTTTGCTTGCCGAAAAACTAGATGTAATAGAAAAACTTTGCTTTGTAAGCCACCAGTGATTGCAATGTCTTGGTGTGTCTGTTTGTTGACCCATTCCAAATGGTTATCTACGACGTGGGCTACTTTCTTTCTTCCTCTTTCATTGGGAGTGCTCGATTGTGCCAGAAATTTAAAATTAATAATGAGTATAAAGAAGCCTAAAAGTTATTGTAACACAAGTATAGATCTACGTTTCACCTGGCAACCATTACGCCACTCTGGATGATTTGTGGGAATCAAAATCGCATCCCTACTGATATTGCATCGGTTTTTCAAAACAAAACCTTGTGCTGTCGAACGCCGAGAACGCTGGCTGTCACCGGAAATTGCTTTTTGATTTGCTATTCTTGTATAGCAAGCGTGGAAGTCTGCTTGACGTATCGACTGAGATAGGTGTTGGTCAGAAACACTAGGTACGTAGATGTACCTAACATCTACGTACCTAGGTAATATTTCTACCAACTTTGTATAAACGTGTTTTCTTTCATAAGAGTGGTTAAGAAACTGTAATATTATTGCATTTCGGTAAAGAACTATTTAAATATCGATTTATTTAAACTTTATTTTATTTTTTTATAATATCTCGACATAATGGGTTCCCTACGCCTGATGGAAAGCGAAAGAGAAGCCCAAGTTGCTGTGACAACTGGCAAGTAACTGGTTAGCTACCTGTCAGTTGCCACTGCCATGCCGGCCCAACCCTAGTCCCCCACGAGCTCGAGACCCCTACTCACCAGCAAAAACACGACCCGGAGATCATTTGGCTGCGGTATTCTTAAGGGTGGAGGTCCTTCCCCAGAAGGGCAGCTTAATTCGAGCGAAGATTCGCTATGCCCTACCTCTCTTAATTTTTTTGCAAAAACAGTAATAAAAGCGAACTTAATGCTAAAAGAAATGTTTACCAGTTGGTCATACAGAGAGCAGAGTTTTGCTGATGGTAATCAAAACAACAAAGGTACCTAACAAAGGTATAAATACCCATATACAATACCTATACCCAGAAACGGAAGAAGTATACTCAAATATTCATCACATGAATGATTGCCCATAGTGGGGATCGAACCTATTACCTCGGTACAAAAGGCAGAATTACTATCGAATGAATCATTCAGCATTTGATACTTTTAGGTAATGTAAAACAATCACAAACAGCAAACGATTATGGTAATGTAGTGTTGATACGTCGGGTTAATCAGAATATTTAAATTCAGTTAATTACATTCATGATGCAATTAAAATTACGCAGCTCATATAATTATTATTTAACCAACATTTGCTGAATGAGATGATTTATTTACTTATTATGTTCTTATTGCATAGGTACCTATATAGTTCTAACGTAGAAAAATATAACTTCAATCTACTACAATACACGTTTAGATTGTAATCCTAAATACCGTTTTAGTTACACATTTTTGAACAACAAACCAAATTATTTTAGTTGGTATTTTTAAAACTAAATAGATACACATCCAACATATGGATTACATTTGCAAGTTATGAAACATATTTGACATCTCACCCACCGAAAGGTACCCAAAATATAGACGGACTTAGGACCCCGAAAAGGTAACACTCCCGGAATATTTGAATAGTTCCACCGACATTTTATCACGGATGTAAAATAGCGGCAGTCTGCCACCTAATATCACACCTTGGGAAAGATTTGTAGCACCTGCACCGTGACAAAACTACCCCCCTACGCCCCCCTTCCGCCCGGACGGCTCCATTCATCATCGCCAACAATCTGGAGGAAGCCAGCCAGTTTTCGACCTTTGAATTCTTTCGGTGTAATGTCGGCAATATATTGTGTCTATGATCCCCGGAGGCGTTACTTACTACAAAGATTAAGTTATAAATCTCCAATATGTTGCTATCTGTTGCTGGGGATATGAACCGGCTGATGCTTCAGCGAATATTGCGTCTACCTGGACTGGGCAATAAATCATGTGAGTGAAATCATTCGGTGTCTGCGGAATATAATAATACATATCAGACAATATCGTACATATGGGTCTGACCCCAAAGTGTTATTAAGGTAGGCGTACACCGGTTTAAAAATTAGGGTCAGTACAAAGTTGACCAAAAGTTAAATCAAATTGTACATAGGTAAATAGGTACCTATGTTATAATAATTAATTTCTGATTACTAATAAAATATTTATGTCAGATTTCACACCGAGAACTATTTTATTCACTTGTAACATAAAATATTTAGATATTATTTGGCGTGATCGTACAGTCTGTTTAGTTAAGCTATAACGAACTGATGAAAGATAAGTTAGCTTATGACAGAACGTTTGTACCTAACATCATTATTAAATGTATCTACATCGTGCCTTCGGCAATTAGGGTCTTTATCATAAATATTAAATATGTAGGGGAAATATCGGCTTTACGCGTAGATACCAATGATAACTTAACAATTTAGCATCTACCTATAGACATCTAGTACACCTACGCTCTACAAAAACACAATTTAACTAGTACTTATCAAAGCAAAATTGTCTCCTATAAGCACTGGGACGAACACCCAGACAAGTCAATTCAGAAGCCCGAATCGCCTATGTGCACGATTGAACTGATTTAAAACAAAGCGAAGTTAGCTAATTACAAGAGAAAGGGACAACAGTCCTAATGACGCGGCTAAGTGGAAAGTCCCGAACGGGAATCCACCGGGATTCGATACCAAGTTACTTGAGCAAACTTGCTCCAACTCACTCGGTAAGTGCCTTAAATTTTAACTTAATTTCGTGTCCGCGTCGTCACACCGCTATAAGATATTTACACCGTAACACAATATACACCACGTATGACTGTTAGACAACATATAGGTTAAAGAAGGAATTTATCTAAATATATAACACAAAGCATATAAGAGACAGACAGACAACAAAAGCGATTTTGTTTTATACTATGTAGTGATAAATCTTGTTCCATTTTAAGCAGCGGAAGTCATCTAGGTAACTAATCCTTTTTAATAACTAGACTAAACTGCTAGAGTTTATTCATTTTCCGAAACTAAACAAATCAGAATTTATAACACGGCTTGTCCCTTCTCGCGTGTTGTTAGTCCCACATTTATTATTTAATTAAAATGTGTGCTTACCGCAAACTACAGGCCATCCCACCTCGCAAAGCTGACAACACCGGCAACTTATGCTACATTATGTACACCGCTTTTAGTCCCTTTAAGTCTTAATTAAGCATTTTACGTCTTAATTAATAAGTAGTTGTTGCGCTATATAATGCTTCCAAGCTGAGAAATGTATCAAAGATAGAACGGCATTGTGTGCGCTTACAGCCCGAATACACTGTCACTTTTTATTGGCAAAACGCGCTTTGCGTTTTAGCAAAACGCGAAATCTTATTGGCAGCCACAGTGGTTTAAAAAAAACAATACATGATTATACAAGTACATGATAGTGAAACATTACATGATTATACAAGTACATGATAGCCAATAGTACAATTCATCGACATCCAACGCTTATTTTATTTGAACTACACCTTAGCCTTTCTATCTTGCTAGTCTCTACCTAAAGGTTGTCTGAAAGAAATCACTCATATCGACAATACCGCTTAAACTATAACAATTGTATACATTGTCGAGTACTATGTAAATTGTGTATTTATCTATCCAATACTCTTTCTAAGTATATTTTCTAGCTTTCGTTGCAAGGAGAACGCGGAATCAAATTAAAATTGATTGATTGTGTGCTGATAGTTAACAATGAGGCTTAGAGGCCAAAGTTGTTGCGTCTAACTATGACTTTAATACCGAATGAGATAAAAATAGCGAACATTTCCTCAGCAGTAATAAAATAAACGTACCTATTATATAAAAAATACGCACGATACCAACGCAACTAGTAAATAACATGAATAGCTTTACAACTCGACATGTTTATGCGAACTGCTCTCTAGGGCGCATTCAGAGTAATATATCCGTATTACATTTTGTACAATATCCTTATTTTATTAAAACGAGGACAATAAACACACTTTACCAATTGTTTTAAACTAACTGTATCTATAGTTTTGTCTAGGTAAATTACGTAGATTTTAAATAATAAATAAATAACTAATATAACCTATATAAATAATAAATAAATTAAAATTAAAATAACCTAAGATAGGCCGAAGCTTATGCTATTGGTGGGATATTGTCCCATTTATGTAAATAACATAGATTTTTTTGTAATAGCAAACACTCAGACCTACATAACTATTCACTACCACTAAACCTCCATTAGAATTTGAAAATATGGCAATATGTAGGTAAGTCATATAACAATTCCTAAAATCAACATAAGACTATGTTTTACTATAGTCAATGTATTGTTGTGCAATAAACAATATCTATCTATAGCTGTATTACGTGCTTCGCTGACAAGCCTAAAATTATAATAGCTACATACACGCCCGGCATACAATTAAAAAAGAAGGAAAAAGTATTTATACTCGTATATAAAGTATAGTATCTCTACAGCGTATAATCAGCTAAAGTTACTATAGGTACACATATATAGAGCTTTAATGAGTAAATTCCTGTGGTAGTATAATGGCGGAGAGGTGTGCTGTTACGTCAAATGCCACGGGATTGCAATAGATATACGAGGATAATGCGTGGCGGCTGTTGCCTCACTTGTCATTCCTCCTCGTCTTCCGCAGGAACCTATTATGTATGTGTTAAATTTGTATGTAATTTAATCCAATCGTAGCGTAGAAGCATCATCATAAGCTTAATGACTCAGGATATGCTTACTTTCTACGTAAAAGTCCAGTATTTTATAATCACTAATCAAAGTGTGGTTCTTATCGATAGAAGTCACATTATGGTATGGATACGGCGGTAGAGTAATTTTTATTTGTACTTGACCAATTGTAAAAGTTCCAAATTCGAAACCTATGAATTCACATACTTTTCAAGAATTATACTACGTTAGTTTAAAGCCAGGTAATCCCTGTAAGTAATGTCTGGCGCCTACTTTTATTAGTCCATAGCAGAAGACACCCTACGCTTAGACTCACAGCAGTAGTCACCATTCACCTAACTTGATGACATATCCAAAACTTGAACAAACCTCCTCAGATACCAAATCAACGTCATTGTAATTCTCAGCACGTCGCCTAAAGCCCAGTCTTGGGAGTACTTTGCCCTTTTATTTTGGATCCCTTATGATCCTTTGGAGGATTCGTGAGATTTCAACGGTCCGGACACCGCGTTACCGTTAGCCCAAATGGCCTGACTAGACAATGTTATACGCCCGGATTAAAGGTGTCTTCGTTAGACTTTTGTTATTGAAATTTTGTCACTACAGACAGGAATTAAATAGGGAGTATTTATTGGCTGTACAAACGTAAGTAGGTATGTACTTAAAGATAAAATTAGTATGAACGACATTATACTTATAGAAAATACTGCTCTCTTGAATATTTTTTTGGGCTAAAGTAGCCAATATTCCTGAGAACGAGGCAAGTAAGTCCTTTTGTCTGATGTTGAGCAGTTGCTGCAGCCTATGGACGCCTACGACACCAGGGGTACACTTGCTTTGCCTATCCTCACATATCTCAGGATCTGACCTCATAGTTGGCTCACTAGCACTCCAAAATCTGAAAGTTGGTGGAACTCGAGCCTATCATGAATACGAACAATAAAAATGCCCAAAACGAATGAGACGTAAAGAAAGTTTTAAAGTAAATAATTACCTTCTATTATCACAAGAAAAGCAATCAAAACAGACGAATGTATGGAGAAAAGCTAGTGAATAACATTCTCTTTTGCATATTACCTACCTGCGAGTACAAATTAAAAGCCAACCGTGCCTACCTCTAATGAACAAACGAAATGGAGCCATGACTGTGTTTGTATGCTTTGTGAAAGTACATTAATATTTTTAATTGCATGGGTTTTAATAAAACATAATTTAGTAAGCACACGGGTCTAGCAATTAACAAAATTATGTACGAAAAAGAAACCCGTGGACGTGACAGGAATAAGGGAGGGACGAACGAATTAACTTTCTGACCTTTTTTTATTATTGTAATTACTTTTATACGCACTCTGTTACGTGTAGGGATTGCAATCCGGAAAACCGGATCCGGCAAACCGGCGGATCCGGCGTCAATATACACTTACCGGATCCGGCACCAATATACCGGATCCGGTGACCGGATCCGGTAATTGCATATTTTGGTAAAATACCTGCGCTATTGTATGAGTAGGCACTTTAAACATGTTGTGCGTGTGCGTGCGAGTCGTTTGACGCTAAGTCGCACGCGCGGCGCGGATTTTGATAAAATATTAAAAAAGGAAATGACTGCATTCGAAAGTGAAGAAGTTCGAGGAGAATACTTGTCAGCTATGAATGATTATATGCTCACAATTAAGCCTACAAGTGTAGAAGCTGAAAGAGCCTTCTCGGCCGCAGGCTACATTTTTAACTCTATTAGAAGTCGATTGGGAGATGATACAATTAACACAATTTGATTTTTAAGATCGTTTTTTCAAAGTAAAAAGTGATTATTTATAAAGAATATTACGAAGTATAATAATTATTGTGATTATTTATTGTGATCTCAATTAAGGTTAATTACTAATAGTATCAGATAAGATAGTTGATTGTTTTGTTTTTGAGATTTTTCTTTTAGTAATAATAAAGGTGATTTCGTATTCGTATATATGTCGCAGTCATCTGGTTGAATCTCCTATTCAATTGAATCGCTAGCGCGTTCATTGAATGACGACATTCAATTGAATGACTAGACCGAATGTTAACTAAACGCGCGTCACTTAACGTCCAACTAGGTAGCGGATTGAAACATAGCCCTTTGAAAAGAGCGGACGTAAAGGCAGTCAGGTGATTGTAATTTATTTCATTCTTTTCCCACGCGGCGTTAGTAGTCACCGAAACAAATATGGCGTCAAAGATGATCAAAAAGATATGAACAGTGTTGATATTTTTTTTTTTAATAAGATTTACTATAGACTGACTGATTCGTAATAAAGTAGTGTGACAGCATGGATTTACCTATTAATATGCCGCCGCCGGATACTTTTAAAGAAAAATTAAAAATTAAACATTACACAATCGGCTTTTACCCATTCAACGACTATGCTAAAATGACGTTCAGTCAAGAAGTTGAACGTTTCAATCAATAACTTGACGAGTTGTCTTTTAGGCATTCAATTGAATGTCGTCATTCAATGAACGCGCTAGCCATTCCATTGAATAGGAGATTCAACCAGATGACTGCGACATATATATCGTTTTTTTAACATTTCCTTAACAGTCCAAAGTTAAGTTATCCTGGTTAGATCAATCCGGTCGGATCCGGCCGGATCCGGCCGGATTGATGGATATCTAGCCGGATCCGGCCGGATTGAAAATGAGGCCGGATTGCAATCCCTAGTTACGTGTATTAAGTGTTAAGTAAAAATTTCATTTTGACTATGATTTCGCTGGCATTGAAAATAATGAAATAATCTATCGATAATGTGGCTTACACATCAAGAAAATCTATACCTTAAGAGAAAAAATCTATCATAATTAAAATCGATCATCAGAAATCAGTTCAATGACGATAGCACAAAATCCGTATCATAAATGTTACTTCATGGACCATTAAAGATCATAAGTAAATCATAGTAATAAAACCGGCTAAATTGTACAAAAATTATTAGGAATACTTTGCCTAGTTGTAAGTAAATTTTTGGTGTATTTATTTCAGAGTATCAACATCTATACAACTTACTGGAACCTACAATGACAGACAATTCTATTCTATTTGAATATTGAAAATTCGAATGAGCTTTTCCCGCAGAAGGAAGACTAGTTACCCCGACAACCGAAACAAATATTTACAGGCAATACCGAAGTCAGCTCTGGGAATTGCCGAGATGGTATGAATGTTGCTCGCGTGTGGCTGGTCAGGGTCGCATAAATTCTACTGGAGCTAAATATATTAGCATACGGTGCTGTAGAAAGATATGTTTGCCTTCGTACCTGTATTTCATCAGTATGTTTAGGTTCAATTGGGAAAATTTAACACTAGCATAAATTTTCTGAAATATGGCAAATTGTGCACACGAATATTCATATGTTCATGCAATAATTCCTTGTCCCTATGTTATTGTTAATATATTTCCTTCTTCTTCAGTATTTCCCTCTTAGATGACACAGTGAAAACGTAAAGATTGTCAGCTCTCAGAGAATAATAATACAGTGAGCCAGTTTATCACGACCGAGTAGACATCAGACGCAGAACTACGGCTTGAAAAATTCTCCTGGATACAAGGATATATAGATTTCTGACTTGAAATCTATTGACCCTAACCGAGGTTCTGAAGAGAAATTGTGACTTTAATCCGGGCAATATATCTTCAAATATTGAGGTAACGAGATAGCCAGCTTAGTAGTAAGAATATTATTAAAATACTTATACAAAATTAAGGAAATTACTAAAAAGCTAATTTCATAAAATAACTTTATGCTAATGCAACGAAAATTCCCCATCAGAACGAAACAGACCGACACCAAGGTTACAAAATATGCGGAGATGCTTTAAAAATTATACAGCGCTCTGTTAATTTTATAAAAGGTAAGTTTTAATAGCTTTTCCAAATTTGGGCCAGGTGGAGTATCTGCGAATATTGCTTCCATTAAAATTATGTCGAAACCGTCCCGAAAGTTTCGGATATTGAAATGATTCTTTAAGCGAAACCTCGTTTGAAATGGGCCCATGTTTATTTTATTATGACTGCTTAATTAATTTTGCTTATCAACTAAATTAACTGTTTGTTGTTTGTGTCTCTCAGTTCCTTATTTTATTAATGAAGTTATATTGGATTGAAAGGGGTGTAAGGTTTGGGTTAAACAAGGATTTAAGTTACCTTACAAAAATAGGTTACCACCGTATTGTTTTTGTAAGGTACAAACTCGGTCTTTATTCGCTTTAAAAAGACTCCGTAATCAAATAGCATTCAAACTCTGCTTCAATTAGCGGTAAAATACACATTTTATATAATGCATAACGCATCACTATTCTAAACAGTTTTAAATTTTACTTTTCTAAAAACATAAAAGCTTTTAAAAAGGCCAGCACAGAACAGATATATAGTACGAAATATACCTACTCCTTTACTGTAGAAAGTATAACACCCTTAGTAAAATTAATTTTCCAGTTCCCCGTCATCATGTTAAACTGTCTATTACTTCAAAACATAGCACGTCCAACTCGGCAAACAGTATCATGAACAGTTAAAGACAGCCGTGTCTAGACATGAATATTAATACTGCGTCGTACAGGACGCAGGCAACGCTGAAGTTTCCTTGCCTTTGCAACTTGTCAACCGATACACTATACTACATTCGTACAGCAGACCTTCTAGTACAGTGCCGAAATAAGCAGTTCTTCATCATCATCTGGTTTTTCTTTTTAATAAGACGAGCTTACAGAATGACCTCACTCCACCTGATGGTAAGCGGTCGTGAGGTCGAAAAGTTAGGTCGACAGGCATAATAGAACAAACCCATTGCGCCCGTCGCCCTCACCTTGAAAGCCCACTGAGCTGCCGTTTCACGCCCCGCCTAAAGAACCTAGGATTGTAAGAGTAAGGATTGTATAATTATAGCCCTCTGCTCTCTCTAGTTCACCACTTTGATCAATCTTGGGCCACTCGCATCCAGCACTTGCCAGTTATCTTGCTCAAATCGTCACAGCAAGCAGTTCTTGATAGGTTGCATTTTGGGGTGTCCATGAGTTACAAGATTTATTTGCTCCTTCCCCCATTCGTTACCGGACATCTTGATTCCTCACCAGCCCATCGCAGTCAGATATTATTTACTACTTTAATCGGTTTACAGCAATCCCCAGCCATGCCAGTCATGCCTGCTTAAATAGTCACTTCACCTGGCCTGAAGAGCATTCTACACTAGGTACATTTCTTTTTTATTATATTAAAATGTATGTGTGTGTGTGTGTGTGTATTGTGACCCTTAGCTACTATTATAAGAGTAATAATACACACACACACACACAAATTCACGTGTCCAAGAATGATATTATTTTATTTTACTGTCTTTAAAAATATACGAAATAACTACAATATAGCCAAACTGAATATAATTATAGCTTTTATATATCTGCTAGCTTATTTTCTTTAAATAAATCATTGTATAAAAAAAAATTAAACCGACTTCAAAAAAACACAAACGACCAAAACTAAAAAGCGATAAATAACGTAAGTAATTCTATCCTTAATACATAATTATTTAAATGTTACAATTATCACTTATTTTTGAAGTCGGTGCCTCTCGTAGACTGTTGTTGTATGACGCGCGCGGCCGGCAAATCCACACGACAATATACATTTATTTGTTTGGCTGGCACCGACTTCAAAAATAAGTGATAATTGTAACATTTAAATAATTATGTATTAAGGATAGAATTACTTACGTTATTTATCGCTTTTTAGTTTTGGTCGTTTGTGTTTTTTTTGAAGTCGGTTTAATTTTTTTTTTTAAATAATTTTATTTCTCTATTTTTAGTTGCGTTAATGTGCTGTGACCTGGAATAAAGGCTAATTAATGTCCTTAAGAGTTTTACTTAGGAATGAAAAATTTTGCTTTAAGTCAAGTGAAGACTTTGCGATCTAGAATCAAGCATATCACTTACCAAATCACCTGCCCTATTAGCCCTGCATAAGTACATACTACTACCTAGTTTAATATCGACCAATGTCAGTACTGTCCCTTAACTCCTAACCGTTAAGGAGTTCTGTGGCTTCATCATCAGCACCAAATGTTGACGCCCGGAAGCATACACCTGAGTAAAATATGATTACGTAACAAAAACACCATATGAGCATACAATTTTCGGTTATTGCCCTCAATTTCTCCAGGATCCCATCATCAGATCCTGACTTGGTGATAATGGGACCACCTCGGAAGTGTCCTCTGTCGAACTGTCGAAAAATTTTTGAAATCCATCCATAATTGACGGAAATATCGATGAACAAACATAAAAAAAAAAAAAAAAATATTATACATACATACGAATTGAGAACCTCCTCCTTTTTTCGAAGTCGGTTAAAAACTTCGGTATCACTTGCACGAGTACCTCATTAAAATTGCAAGGTGATTATTATAACGCCTTCCTGCCGGGCGTACTCTGGGTTATCAGATAATAATAACGAGGTACAAAGGCAGGTATGAAACATATTTCACATTTTATCAGATAAACGAGAGCTAAGTATTTTAATTTAGTACCGATGAATGAGGCTACATAACATGACTTAGCATTAAAACCTCCGATGGCCAGAATTTTTGTGTAAAATGTAAATGCCACGTCATTCGTGAATGATTGATTCGGATGATCGTTTATTTTCCTATAGCTTAGTTGAAGTATAACGAAATTGGTAGGATTTTTCCTCTATTGACTTTTTCTTTGGAAAAAATAAAAAGGCCGTATACTTCAAATCCTCCAATTTGGAATATAATCTATACAAAGCCGATTTACGTTGTGTAGATAAATAATTAATTTTGAATTATCGTTTAAATCTTTCCCTAAAATTTTAATAGATAATACCTATTATTTAATTAGCAAATAATTAAGATGAGAATGGGCAGTCCATGTCAGCAGGATGGATTCTGGAAGATGAACCATGATTATAACCCAGTGGGAGCCGATATAGACGGATGGACTCAGAGAGGCAGGCCACAGAAAATATGTACCTATTAATTGGGTTAGGCCTGAGGACCTCCTCAAAAAACATATATCTTAATATGCAGAGCTGGTCTGGATGCAGACAGCAGATAATACATAAATCCATTGTAATAAATAATTTTGATTTGTTCGGTGGCTCAATCGACTATGATTTTGCCATCTGAGATGGAGGCCGTGGGTTTTGATTTGTATCTTTGTTTTGTATTTTTCTGATTTTTGTTGATGCTCCGATATTTCGACACTGGTACAAGCTCTATTATCACGAAAGATCTCTTTACAAGTTCCGAAACTTCGAAGCCTCAAAAATTTGGTACACAGTACTTACAAACTCTTTTAATAAATACCTACTTATACATAAAGAATTTAATGTACAAATTACGTTACCCTATTCCGAGCATGCTAGTTATACGAGTATACCAACGTGATAGTTTTACAGTCGAACAATAATTTCTCACTGTCACTTCAAGCACCCTTAACGTAGGGTTAGGAAAGTTAGTGCGTACTACGAGGTCGGCAACTTTGCCCTTGTCACCCTCCAAACAATGTGACTCCTTTGGTCCTACGTCGCAAATTTCCATATCTATAGGTCTATAATTAGGCGTATTGTCAGTAATGTAACTGGATTGTTTTTGGTTTTCAGTTCAAAAATTATTAAAAAAGCAAACTTAGTAGTCATTATCAGCACGTGTGTTTCTTTCCTGCATAGGGCTACATGGGTTGGCACACGTTTACACGATAGATATACCTTCGCGTACTAAAATGTTTGGTACTTCTACTTGTGCCGTACGATTAGAAAGTTGCTTAAAAAGAGATCAAAAAGTGCTGTGTTTCCAGATGGAATTCATCACGCTTTGTTTATAGCAAAGCGTGATGAAGCATCCTACGGGCCTGCCTGACTGTGGTACCCTTGGTACCCCTTTTTAGGGTACTCTCTGCTGTGTTTCCATCTCCTTATACGAGTAGTATGGGATCCTAGAAACAAAGCGTGATGAAGCATCCTACGGGCCTGCCTGACTGTGGTATCCTAAGCACCCCCTTTTAGGTTTCCATCATGCAAAAGGAAGCCACTATGCTGTACCAATATAAACAAACAAATAAAAAAGAAAGTCTTCAATAGCAGCCCGAGAATGTAGGTGGTGATTACATCCGCATCGGAAAGTATGCTACGCCGTTGAACCTGCCCCTGAATTCAGCCTAGTTGAATTGAGATTGCATCTGTGTTTGTGCGTACTATAATGCATCTTTGCTGCATAGTTTTTAGACCCCAACAATCTTAAAGTATGAAAACTTTGTTATAAACCGTATATAGCGTCTTTACATAACATTTTGGTAAATTTTGAGAAGTGCCGAAAGTTTTCTTAGAAATGTATAATAAAATACACAGTTGCAAAGATGTTGGTGTCTCAAAAGCTGTAAAAGCACCCCATAATGCATCTTTCCGAGTATGCACACATGTGACTCATACCCCAACTTGCTTTATACCTAGTCCTAAGAAAATATGGGTAAATGTGTGAGTTAGTAATGTACTTTTATAGCAAACAATGATAGGAACGTATAATATTTTTATTCATAATGTGTGAAGACTGACAAAATGTTACTTGCTTTACAGAACTAAGCTTTTGTGCGCAAATTTTATCTTTTAACCGCTGATCTAACTTATCCCATAGCAGTGAGTTTCAAGGTCGTTCTTGAATGATGAGATTTGAGCAAGTGCAAAAAAACTCGAATAGCAAAAATATTTACAGCAGTTTCATCTCCCCAAAACTAAGCCGAAGCTTTTACTTAGATGCTTTTTAAGCACGTTATTCAGACAAAACACCCAGATCAGTACAAATATTCATGCACAAATGTTTGTATTGTACCTGGATTGAAACCGCGTCCACAGTTTCAGAGGCAGCGTACACTGCCATTGAACCAAATTGGTTGTCAAATAATACTACGTACCTCTCTTTGCTGCCACTACTTCCAACCTACCGTTTACGTGATTCTGACGTCATCTTTATAAAGTGTAGGGTTTGCAGAAAAGTTAGTGCGTCTGTTATCTATGTAGTCGGGTCGGCAACTTTGCCCTACCCCTCGGCCACAATGCAGTGAATAATAGTAAGAAAACTCCAAATTTTACATCAAAGTCAAAGTTATTTGTATAGTTTAAAAAACACTTACAAATCGTCGAAGCTACAAGCTACCGGCAGTTTGGGAAGCAGCATTCTACCGAGAAGACACTGGCAAGAAACTCGTATTTTCTTTTCAACATAGTGTTTACAATATTATCTTCACATTTATACTTTTAACTACGACCACGTACTTACAACAACATAAAAATATAGAAATTCTGTATTTTCACTTTATTTTGGACGTGCCGAGTTTGTGTTCGTGTTCATTGTGATGTGAAATTAATAAAGGTAAATTGTTTATTATTACAAAAAAAGTTATATAATACTACGATTAGCTTGGGAGTGCACTTCAGTCACACTATTTTATCATATTTGTTGCTCTTGTAGTCTTGTACCTCCACTTTTAGTGATAATCAAATGTCCGCGTGGATTCCGGATTTAGGATAAGATAATCCCAATTTATCTGTGTCGTAGAAGACCACTAAGGCTAATATCAGGAAAAGGCATAGTAGTCAAGGGCATAGACAAATCCCCCCAATTGACAATTAAATTGTCATTGGGGGAGGCCCGTATGCAGCAGTAGACTTTACAGGCTGATGACGATGATGAAATAAATGAAAGTGTCTTTGCCAAGAGTAGTAGCTTGATAATGTTTGAGTAGATTCGACACATTTAAAAAGCTGGCTTACTGGCTCCATCCAAGTTAGGTAGCTACTGTACTTCAGTACACACACAATGTGGTTCGTTTTGGATTTACGCTTTGTTTGCTCTCAACAACTTTGTATATGAAACAGCTTATAAATTGCGCGCAACTTGTGTCATAGGAAAATAACGTTTTCTCCTTGTCAGGTGTCAGCTAGAAGTTTCGTGAGCTGTTCCGGGTATTTATTGATGGGGGCACATGTTTTTAGCGATGTTGTAATGTTGTGTAAGTAAGCTTATAGGTAAACCGATGTGACCTAAGCTAAAGTGCTACTTTTTTTTTATAGTAGCTCGACATAATGCGGCAACAACGGGCAAGTAACTGGTCAGTTACCTGTCAGTTGCCACTGCCATGCCGGCCCAATCCTAACCCCACGAGCTCCGGAAACCCCTACTCACCGCAAAAAGCTCGACCGGAGGTCATTTGGCTGCTCTACTCCTATAGGGCTGGAAGTCCTTCTCCGAATGGGCAGCACAATCGCGAATCGCGAAATGCCTCTCACAGCCTATAAAATTCATAGTAATTCTATGACGTTTACAACTACTTTCCTAGAACTTCAACCGAAGACATTAAGAAAGGCGTCAAGATAGTTCATTCATTGATCTCAATATCAAAGGATGAAGTTTACGAGTATACGCCTCTTGTACTATTGGCAATTTAAAGTTTGCCTTCGATATAATTCACAGTCAGAGGAATTGAACAGAATGAATGAGAGTAGACTATTTCGATATCGAAGACGCTATACTAATAATAACAAGTAATTGAAGTTGAACTTTGCTTTAGTGAACGACAATTATAAGGAGATGAATGATAGTATAGTAACGGCTGTCGTCGTTATCGATTAGAATACCTACTTAAAAGAATAATAATTATACTTCGTTAGTAAGTTCAATGCTACCTTAGCTGTATATATTAAGTTATTTCTAATAATTATAAAACTAAATTGTTTGATATTGGTAAACAGTTTTTGATGATAGACATTCTTATATCACATTGAATCTGTAGGACAGATATTCGTTAGCCTCAAGATAAATTACAAATAATAAGACCAACGCTCTATTACAACAGAATCCTTGCAGTTTCATGAGTTTAGGTACTTTCTTACCAGCGCGCATCTCTGATAAATATATTTACTTTACTTCCGTTACTTACCCCTACAAACGTCAAGGCAGAAGCATATATTTCTTACCCGTCAGATCTTCATTTTGGTTATATAACTCTTACGGGAATTTTATTCTTGTTCACTTTATTAGAATAAGTTTCAACGGGATACATTTTGGTATTCTATACGGAGCTTAACGAAAATAAAAGCAAAGCGTCACTAGCGCATATTTAGATCAAAGTCTCACAGAATTATATTCTCGAAAGAGCAGAGTTGAGTTCGCTGTTTCTATTCGTGCTCGCTAGTCTTGTTCAGTTTCTAATCAATTTCAATTAAGTCTAACACTCACATGTTGCGCTGTCTTTTGCTCTACAAGCGATTTTGACCATTAAGATAGGTTGCACAACTGAGAGCGACTGGATATAACAGAACTAAGGGAGGTCATACACGGTCAGAAGTTGAGGGGTGGGTTATGCAACATACGACTTCGCGAAGTTTAGTTAATATACCGCCAATATATTATGTAAATGAAATGTATATGTATTTTAGTTATTAATTCTTGGGCTTTGGTAATCGCTCTTTTCGCCTCCCTAGCCTGTAAAAGCGTTGAATTCTTGCAATCTCTGCTAGAGAAGACTCGGCATGCATAAATACCGAGGAACTATTTTAGTACAGTATCCTCTCAATTTATCAGTCCAGTGGATCTATGGAATTCTTGGTACTCGTAGGTTCGAATCGCCAGAAATCGGGCCAATAAAGATCTCTCTCCCGCCTGATCTCTCGTTCCGGTCCGTGTCGATTTATAGGAGGGTATTTCCCATAGGATAAATGAGAGTGAAGGAGAATGGCAGCGCGCATAGACCTGAAATAGATGTACAAAACTGAAATGCACCTGTGTTTTGCGGCACACTCTTGTGCACATTAATATCTCGCAACAAGACTTGGGTAAACCTTGAAACAATTCGATCAGGAGAGAGTACCTACTTTTAAAAAAATCTATCCAACGTGGCGACTTTTAAATCGCCCTAAACCACTAGCGATATCTGTTATAGCATTAGTACATGCTTCTATACTTTATCAGAGCACTCTTTGCATCACAAGTGAACATAACAAAGGGTTATAGGTTGGAGTTAGCGCCCAGAGGCGGATAAAACACTGAACATTCAAGCAAACAAAGTTGTCGACGCTGACAAGTTCTTCGCTCGCGAGACCCGTTAGGGACCGCAAGCGTTGTCTAATGCTGTTCGTACGATGTAGTTCGTAAAAGCCAATGTAATATTGCTCTCGAGTGACTTTTAGATGTGAACGGACATTGTATTGTTCTGTGATCTTTCTGTTAAGCCTTTATACTTGAGTAGATAAAGGAAGGATACGCCGAGCGTGACGCGCTTAAGGCAAAACCACTTGTACCTTACAACTTCTGCCACGATAACTCTCCCGTAGTGTGACGGTATCTTTAAAACTAAGGTTGGTTACACTAGCTATTGTCAGACGTATAAATAAAAGCACAAAGCTTGCTGTACGTTGATATGACTTGACTGATAATGAATAGTAAGTATAGATTAGAATTCAACCAGGTAAATAGATGTTATAACCTCAACAAACAAAATATAACAGAAGTTTGTTGAATTGCTGTATTTAATTCTGTATGTCCTAAGCCTTATACAAATATATTTTCTTAATAAAAAAAAAGAGAAACACGGATCAAATATTTTTAGAAGAAAAATCAGTAATAATCATAATGATATATTTAAAACTCATGAAGTTACAAGTTTCTTGTTCGTCTACGTTCTCCACGTGGTTAGCCACGCCAGCACTTATTACGCTGTTGGTCAAATTATAATATGGTATAAAAATTTGTGTAGGTATAATCAATTCTGTTGGTCCGACTTAGAATAAACGGTTTTGAGGTTTCGCCTATACTAGAAATAAGGCTGTGTATTAAATACTACTTCTTTCTGGAGGTGTTTTCCAGTTTAATAATATACTTCCATAAACAGTACAGTCTTTAGGTGTTTTAGTAAGCACTCCTAAAAGCTTTATCCTGACTGCATTTAACGAGTCTCTA
This sequence comes from Conogethes punctiferalis, assembly GCA_031163375.1. Lineage (NCBI taxonomy): Eukaryota > Metazoa > Arthropoda > Insecta > Lepidoptera > Crambidae > Conogethes > Conogethes punctiferalis. The sequence goes on from CM062094.1 coordinate 9,053,941, forward strand.
A